>JARFJB010002461.1:790000-1315000 GCA_036346205.1 Vesta saturnalis | reverse complement strand
ATAAAGTTCTTAAACTTTTAAAAGAAATAAAACAAAAGTAATAAAAATTGGGTATTCGCTAGATAAAGCGACTTATCTAGCGTTCTCAATAAAAACCACTGACTTCTCTATTTGTAGCAAAGGCAGAATGCGGTATGTTTCCCATTAATATTGTATTAATGACAGCGTATACTAATCATTAAACCATTTATCAAGATCAAAACGTCAATTGTCCTTGCTTGAATTAGACACTAACGTATTCATGTATTCTGTTTAACCTTTACAGCAAACACATATAGACTAGAACGCTATTTTCTTTCCTGATAGTCTGTATACTGTATGACTGTTGATATATTTAGTCGCATTTGTATATTTGAATGGCATAGGTAGTTTAATCGATTACACTGGAAATTGAACAAATTTTTGAGTAAGGGACATAAAGATATTATTACCTACAATGTTTTGATCCCATAAGCATTTCAATTTGCATAAATTTACCGTTAACGGTAAATTAAGTATGCATAAACAACTACTGTAATTAGCATAACTAGAAAAAAGAATGTTGGAATTACCAACAGACTAATGCAATGAAACTGTCTGAATTTTATAGCGTGGCGCTCTCCGTACCTTACACAATAACCCCGATTTTTCTTTTAGCCCAGTTCTAGCTACTAAAAACTTCCTACCTGTAACTTCGCTAATATTATTTTCTTCGATTTTACTATCGTGGGACTTATTCTCGTTTTTATCCTTCCCTTCTTCTGGTGGCTGTAAAGTATCCTTACTAGTATTACATCCCATTCTGTTTTTGTTTAATCACTACACACTCAAAATCACTTACACAATAACTATTAAATATTAACGGGGTTACGCACTTAAAGCAAATTGCGTTTTTACACTAGGAAAGTTACAGAAATGATTAGTAATAAAGTCTCTATAGTAACATCAATCCAAACAATTTCATTTCACTTTATTAGTTATTATTTCTATAAATATCATTGAGTCTTGTTCTTTTTGTCTTATGGCCGTCGCACAAACAGGTGTAGAAACAACGTTCTCCTAGTTCTGAAACAAACGAAATAATTAATTACATAATTAACTAGGAAAGTTTTTGTATTATACGGAAACACAAATCATCGATTATGCTCGCACTAACATTACGGTCGAATGATTAGTTCTAGGTACACGTACATATATCGATGGCACAAATCTGTATGGTATTACTATGCGTTTTATACAAATAACGATACCTTGTAATTGCGGTTGTACACGAAACTATCTTATCTTTATTCTTCCGATAAGCTATAAACATAAAAGCTGAACAGAGTATTAAAAATTGTTTCATAAACAGAAGGAAACGATATTAGTGACATAACTGTGCCTATTCATTTTGTTTTATGTTATTCATTTTAATTTATTACTACTGATTTTCTTAACGTGATCTAAAAGTCAAGAAACCAATTATTTTCAAACTCACCTTGAGATTGAATAACAACATATAATAAAGAATGTCAAGGCTAAATTTAACATTAAATCTATCATTTCTGATAAAAAATAAATTCGTAATAACAACCTAAGGTAGTATTAATACATCAGGCTTAATTGAACCAATAATTACCTATCGCATACATAACGTGTAGAACTAAGGTAACCATGCAAGTACAACTATTATTCCCAAATTACATTAAAAATTTGCGATTTAATTTAAAATTACTGGTTATGAATAATTATAACTAGCAAACGGTGCTATATACTGTAAATCACAGGTAAATACAATTGTAATATAGATGACTATCAGCTGTACAAGGTTTTTATGTTGATCTTTAAAATTAATTTAAAACAATTTAAGGAAGCTTGTTATCTAAGTAGTTTTTACAGTTAAAAACTAACACCAATCGATGTTAGTACTGATTCCATGTTAAAACCGCTGTATTATACACTTAGGTTATTTATTTTGAATGCATTTTGTTGTTTTGATTTTGTGTTGGTTAAATATTCCTACGTGTCTAACATAAACGGTAAAGAAGGTAAACAAACTGGTCAATATATTTACTTTCCTCGCTCCATCTGGTGCTTTTTGGAACGTGATTATTTATCATTAATATAATTAGAATTGAATCTATGTTTTAACCATGTTTCGACCTGATTTGGCATTAATTTAATTTGTGACTGTACGATAGCAAATTTGTGAAGTGCACAATAGTTACGCCACTGCTCTTTTGTTAACTACACCTGTTGAGTTTCAAGCGTATTTAAGCAATTGGGAAGTTAAGTTGGTCTTTTTTTTAATAATCTAAATCCTCTATTCCAACTATTATTATTTATTTCCTGTATATGCTCTATTCCATTCTCCAAAGTCCAGATACAGACACAGACACGGACACGGACACGGACACGGACACGGACACGGACACGGATACGGACGCGAACACGGACACGGACACGGACACGGACACGGACACGGACACGGACACGAACACGGAAACGTACACGGCCACGGACACGGACACAGACACAGACACAGACACAGACACAGGCACAGACACAGACACCGACACAGACACAGACACAGACACAGACACAGACACAGACACAGACACAGACACAGACACACAGACACAGACACAGACACAGACACAGACACAGACACAGACACAGACACAGACACAGACACAGACACAGACACAGACACACACACACACACACACACACACACACACACACACAGACACACACACACACAGACACAGAGACAGACACAGACAGACAGACACAGACACAGAGACAAACGCAGACATAGACACAGACGCTGACACAAACGCAGACGCAGACGCAGACACAGACGCAGACGCAGACGCAGACGCAGACACAGACGCAGACGCAGACGCAGACGCAGACGCAGACGCAGACGCAGATGCAGACGCAGACGCAGATGCTGACGCAGACGCAGACATGCAGACGCAGACGGAGACGCAGATGCAGACGCAGACGCAGACGCAGACGCAGACGCAGACGCAGACGCAGACGCAGACGCAGACGGAGACGCAGGGGCAGACCCAGACGCAGACGCAGACGCAGACGCAGACGCAGACGCAGACGCAGACGCAGACGCAGGCGCAGACGGAGACGGAGACGGAGACGCAGGCGCAGGCGCAGGCGCAGACGCAGACGCAGACGCAGACGCAGACGCAGACGCAGACGCAGACGCAGACGCAGACGCAGACGCAGACGCAGACGCAGACGCAGACGGAGACGCAGACGCAGACCCAGACGTAGACACGTACACAGACACAGACAGACACAGACACAGACACAGACACAGACACAGACACAGACACAGACACAGACACAGACACAGACACAGACACAGACACAGACACAGACACAGACACAGACACAGACACAGACACAGACACAGACACAGACATAGACACTGACCAGATACTAACACAGCCAGAGACATAAACACAGACACAGACACAGGCACGACACAGGCACATACACAGACACAGACACAGACTCAGACACAGGCACAGACACAGACACAGACACAGACACAGACACAGACGCAGACACAGACACAGACACAGACGCAGACGCAGGCGCAGACGCAGACGCAGACGCAGACGCAAACGCAGACGCAGACGCAGACGCAGACGCAGACGCAGACGCAGACGCAGACGCAGACGCAGACGCAGACGCAGACGCAGACGCAGACGCAGATACAGGCGCAGACGAAGGCGCAGACGCAGACGCAGACGCAGACGCAGACGCAGACGCAGACGCAGACGCAGACGCAGACGCAGACGCAGACGCAGACGCAGACGCAGACGCAGACGCAGACGCAGACGCAGACGCAGACGCAGACGCAGACGCAGACGCAGACGCAGACGCAGACGCAGACGCAGACGCAGACGCAGACGCAGACGGAGACGGAGACGCAGGCGCGGGCGCGGACGCGGACGCGGACGCGGACGCGGACGCAGACGCAGACGCAGACGCAGACGCAGACGCAGACGCAGACGCAGACGCAGACGCAGACGCAGACGCAGACGCAGACGCAGACGCAGACGCAGACGCAGACGCAGACGCAGACGCAGACGCAGACACAGACACAGACACAGACACAGTTGCAGACACTGACACACACACACACGCTCGCACACACACTCACACGAACACACACACACACACACACACGCACGCACGCAAGCACGCACGCACGCACGCACACACACAACACACTACACACACACACTACACACACACACACACACACACACACACACACACACACAGACATCCAGACATGATAGTATATATTGGCGAAACTTGGCCAAAAATTGTGAAATGAACTAATTAGTCAATTTAGCGATAGTGAAAAAAAAGTCGATTGCATAACCTTCTATACCTACATATGTATTTGTAGTTGGGAAGGTAAAAATACTAGACATATCAACCATGATTCACTAAACGAAAATACAAACAAAACTACTACTTATTGTAATTACACTTAAACTTTTAACCTTTAAACATAAAATACTTTATTAGAACAACCTTAAACATCTAAATTGCCAATAGTGCCTAACACGTTCTCTGTGTTACGTATACTTTTTCGAATGTTTTCTAAATTCTTTATACATTCCGCCAATTCAGTTGTCCATTGTTCAACGTGAGCCAATTGCGATATTTATCCAAAGTTCCTCGTAACTACCTGACACCTTTTTTTAATTGTTTGATTGTGCAAGGATCCTCTTGACCGCAATTTTCCTCCGACCAAGAGGTCGGATCAAGTCTAAATGTTTCCCTCCATATTGTACTGCTTGTGATGGTGGTGCAGTTGCCAGTAATGTTGTTGCCGGTGTGATGCTACAGTATATCCTCAATATTACTATCACTTGTTGGTGTAATAGGAATGTCATCTACTGTCGGAAGTGGCTCAACAAATCCTGAAGGGTTTGTGGTTTTTTATTCAATGATAACTTCGAGTGTTTGCAGAATGATGACATGGTTATTATCTAACGATAAAATTTTAAGATTATAAACATGTAAATCTGTTAACGTTAACAAAATTGCTAACTAGTGAAAGTGGTTGGTACGTTGCATGAAACAATTTCCACAAGACTGAAACACCTGTATAATCAAAGCCTATAAATTATAATGAATGCAACATAATCTATAAGTATCAAATCTAGACGTTAAAAAAGTATTTCATATGATCTTAGCAAGGTTAAGAACAGGATTTATAATAATAATAATTGAAAATTAAAATTACATGCCAATTACTGCTCTCAATAATTCCGATAACGAATTAAAGCTCACATCATAGTGCTGACAAATTGCATTAAAGTTTAAGGATAACCTTACGGTTGGTGCTTTAAGGAAAATATTTGTTTTTTGCATTGCGTACGTAAATGTCAGTGGAAATCTTGACGTTCGGGTAGAAATGGAAAAGTTTAAACGTGATAAGAGGTAGGGGCAATCGATATGGTTATGTAATAAACCGTGTAAAAATGTTATACTATTGCGCACACGTCGTAATTTTATGGATTGAAATTTAAAGCGTGAAACTAACAGTTCATTCGCAAATCCTCTTTCAGTATAGTGACCTTCAATTTTAAATGTGACCTTTAAAAAATTACCCTGGATGTTCTCAATCGCGAGTTAATAGTTATTCTTGGTAAACACCAGTAAAGATAATAAGCAATGTGCAATGTATGCGACTGCCTGACATAATCAGAGACTAAAGCTTGTGAAAGTATTCCGCAAGCATGATAATAGCTGCAAATGTCAATCACCTAAACAAACAAACCAAATTATTATAAATTTTTGATATGAACGAATAAGTTCAAAGGTAAATATGTAATTAAAAATTATTATTAATTTTATTAAATATTATTGGTTAGCGCGGTACTCTAGCAAAGTACAGGTCGTAGGTTCAAATCCTACTCGAAGTGAACTTTTTATTTATGTATTTAATAAAATTAATAATAATTTTTAATTACATCTTTACCTTTGAACTTATTCATTCATAACAAAAACTTATAATAATGTAATATTAGTCAAGTTGCTTTGGTATGTGTGAATCCTTGCAATATTGCAGGCTCACATTCCATTAATATAAGTAATTTGATTGTAATCTCATTATATTTAGAATTTACATCAGTTCTACATACATAAAGACCAAATTTACATCGATTGGGGCTTGAACCTTGATGGCGCAGTTGGTTAGTGCGGTACTCTAGCAAAGTACAGGTCGTACGTTCAAATCCTACTCGAGGTAAACTTTATGTATTTAATAAAATTAATAACAATCTTTAAAAACAAACCAAAGTTCATAAATGTGAAATATGATACTAATGAGTTAGACATGAATAAACCAAAAATATAGTTTTAAGGGTCATTCACCCCAACTTTGGGCCGATTGTGGTGATCAACGACCTGAATTTCTGAGTTTGATGACCTCAATTGTGGGCAAGTCGATGACCCTATGCGGAAGGGTCAATGACCGTACAATCTCAGGTCACCGACTTCGAGAATTGAAAAAAATCTCAAAAGTAACTCTAAGCGTTTATAATAAATGACTGTTTCGTGCAAAAGTAACCTTGCCAATTTATGTATTACCTGCACTGCTATATTTCTTTATAACGTGGATCTATATATATATATATATATATATATATATATATATATATATATATATATAATTATACGAAATTCCTTGTTTTGGTTGCAATAAACATCATATTAGACAAACAAAAAATGGACTGGCTAAACATAAAAGTGACTAATTTACTTAGAGAAAATTCGTGTGCATTAACTGAACATGTTATTAAAAATAAGCATTTAGATGATTTAGCAGTAAGTTTCCCTTTTTGATATTATTATCTTGTTGAATTATTAACAGAAGAAGTTTATAATCAATAAACGAAAGCTTGAGTAGCTTAAAAGGATTAATTTAAAATAGATCAAATACCTGAAATTATAATATAACATATATATATATATATATATATATATATATATATATATATAAAACAATTTTTTTTAAATCAAATACAGGTTATAACCACTTTGTAATATTTGACCTTGAAAGCGGTATATTCCTATATAAGTAGATAAGGGGCAGTATTATACCACATTGAAGTCGTGACGAAAATTTTACTTGTAAACCTAAAGTACTTCTATAGTTACTTAAATTATTAATTTATTATTTTTATTAAGTTATAATAAATTAGATATTTGCTAACAGTCCATTATTGCGTAATCAGCAGTTAGACAACAAACGTGTGTGTTTCATATTTTTTCAATGTTGGATACAGTTATGAAGGTAACTATGAGTAAGATTGTTCCAAATAATAGTGATATCGTTAATTTAACAAGAAGTATTATTGCATCGTTGAAAACAAAAAATGAATTTGTAAAGCGCATCCCTATAATTAACACTAATATAAGCTATTGCAAGATATAATTCAAAATAAAATGTATTTAGAGGCAAATGAAAATCAGCTGGAAACAATTTATCATTGTTAAGGCGTTATCTTGTGAGACATAAACAGTTAAAGAACGCTTCAGAGAAAACAGCTAGTGGAATTGGTCAGTAAAAAACGTACACGCAAATTAGGTTGGTGCGCTCTAGATTCTTGTTTTAATGGTAGATTACGTACAGGAATTATAGTTAATATAGTAAACGTACGCAAGGTTAAATTAATGTTAAGACAATCGATGCTAAATGTGAATATTGTTTTAGCTGCAATTTCATTCAACCTCAAAATCATGTTGAGTTTAAGACATTTGCCATAAAAAAATTATGTCATTGATATTGCAACCAATGTTACGTGAGTGATATCACGAAAACGTTTATTATAAATTACAGAAGTAGAGGAGTTTTCCGAAAAGGATTCCGGTTGGGCATTATATGAAGTTTTACATTTAAAGTTGAATATTAATAGCTAGGCTCCATTTAGAGGTGGTCTTTCAACTTGCGTTACAGTTTCTTAGTTCATAGTAAAGCATGTGGCAGTAAATGTTAAAAATTATGGTGAGTACTGCTTCCTGTGTGCAACATAATACGGATAGAGTTTACACTTATCCTGATTTTAAAGATGCTTTAAATTATAATTCAATTCACTTCCCCATTCAACTAGATGATGTAAACAAATTTGAAAAACTAAATAATCCCTCCATCAATTTGTTTTACATTCAGGGAAAAGGCTTGTATTAAGCGAAAATAAAAATAGTGCCAGGGAGCCTATAAACCTTTTAGTGCTTTCCACTAATTATCATACCGCTTGTTCTATTCCGGATGTTATTAATACAAAAAATAATACTATTTACTATTTCGCATGGATTAAAAATATATGAGCTATTTTTTTTTAAACAACTGACGAGTAAAGAGCACAAGAAATTTCCGATGCGTGAACCAATTTTCTTCAGATCACCTTCTACAAAAACATGTCACTCACTGTCATCAACTTAATCGATGCTCTTCCTACCGAAACAGATATACTTTGGCAGTGCAAAATTTGGCATTGCAGAAAAAGGTACCATTTGTAGTTTATGCGGATTTAGAAAGTATTTTAGAAGAGTGTACAAATTTAACGTGAATTGAAAGTAATACTCTAAACCTCTCAGCATTGTTTACTATTTGAAGTGTTCATACAATGATTCTTTATCCCGATTTAGGCTCTGTACAGGAAATGATTTACGGGAAACTATTTACTGATTATGATGTAGAAATTAGAGACCATAACCGTTTTACAGGAGCATTTCGGGGAGCATCACATCAGAAATTTAACCTAAACTATAAAAACTCACATTCTGCCTGTAGTACTTTATAATTATCAGGTTATGATCCACGTTTCATAATTAGGGATTGGCTACTGTTGCCGGTTTGATTTCACAGCTGCCTGTAAAGAAAGAGACAATTTTACTAAAATTAAGTTTAGATTTATTAACTCTCTCAGATTTATGCGTAGTAGTATTGAAAATTGTCAAACTATTCGGAAAAAAAGGTAAAAAAA
Organism: Vesta saturnalis; assembly: GCA_036346205.1. Taxonomy (NCBI): domain Eukaryota; kingdom Metazoa; phylum Arthropoda; class Insecta; order Coleoptera; family Lampyridae; genus Vesta; species Vesta saturnalis. Next base: position 1,305,998 of record JARFJB010002461.1, on the reverse strand, counting down.
TTATAACCAGAGCTGATTGTAACAATGATGAATAATTTTCTTTACTTGTTCGCAAATGTTTGCTTCCCTGTGAGTATATCGATACTTGGGATAAATTGAGACGAGCCTCCCTCCCAAGGAAGCATTTTACAGTCACCTTAATAACGAAGGAATCAGTTATGCGCATGGGGTCAACGTTTGAAAGAAATTTAATATTAAATCGTTGGGTGAATACTCAGATTTGTATCTAAAAACGGATGTTGTACTTTCGGCAGACACTTTCGAAAATTTTTATAAAATTTGTTTAAGTACTTACAAACTTGATCCCGTGAATTATTGTACGGCTCCCGGTTTAGCATTCGATGCTATGCTTAAAATTATGTAAGTAAAGTTAGAACTAATTACAAACATTGATATGCTAATGGTTATTTGAAGAGGAATTAGAAGTGGCGTGGCTCAATGTTCTAATGGGTGTGGTAAAGCTAACAATAAGTGCATGGGAGACAAATTTGATCCCACTTCTGGACTACGATGTAAACAGCTTATATGGAGCCGCCATGTAAGAATTTTTATCATCTGGTAACTTTTCTTTTGTGGATGAAGTTAATTTTGAAACTTTGGATATAATAAACCATCCTGATAATTCTGAAATCGGTTATATAATCAGCTACGATTTAGACTATGCTATAGAATTACACGAGAGAGTTTAAATTCCAAAATTAAAAATTTATTGCTTACGCGTATCCAAAACGTAACTACGTAATTCATTACAGAAATTTGAAAGTATATTTAAAATACGGTTTGAAGTTGCTAAAAGTAACCCATATATTACGTTACGTATTAACAGTCCCGGTGGTTAAAGAAAATATATCGATTTAAATACAACCATGCGTCGGCCATCTCAAAAAGAATTTGACAAACATTTTCATAAATTAATGATTAACAGTGTTTTTGTGAAACTGATGAAAAATTTACGTAAATATAAAGACATACATTTAGTAACGCAATGCGATGGTCGCTATGGTGCTCATGTTTACATATCATAACCAAATCTGCATAGTTGTGCAATATTTAACAATGATATTCTTATCATTCAAATACATAAGCTAGAAGTACATTTAAATAAACCTTTGTTTGCGGTCTTTAGTGTTTTAGATGTTTCAATGACTTTTTTTACAATTTTCATTATGGGTACACGCTATCTAAGTTTCCTAATAATGCTAAGCACTTACACACCGATACAGATAGTCTTATATACGTCTTTTCAGTTCCTAGTATCTATGAAATTATTAAAGAAGACATTGATGCATTCGATACGTCTGATTATAGTCCTGACAATATATTCGGAATTCCATTAGCAAATAAGAAATTTCCACACTTAATAAAAGACAACAATAATGGTAAAATTATGTTAGAATTTGTAGGACTTCGTGCAAAAATGTATGCTTACACTGTTGATGAAAGAGTTGTCAAGGTTTCTACCCCAAAAAGTGTCAAACAGATTACAATAAATGGTTATACACATGTTTTGTTTGATGGCAACATAATAAAGCGATATCAACATCTGATCAAAATCAAGTAATACTTAATCCTTACGATGATAAAGGATTAGTAAATTTTAATTTCACTGAAACTAGGCCTTGGGGATATAACTTTACATACCATTTTATATTCCTCTTCTGTTTCAGAAAACAATTTTATCATTATGGGTAGCCTTGAAAATAAATTTTAGGAAGAACTATGGTACAGTAGTGATCAAATCTACAGAAAGTACCTGATGCGTTGATTGATGAGAATATGCTACCCTGAAACCTATTTAATTGTACTGAATATGTTACAACATATTGTTATTCCTGATGAGCGTTTTAACTAGTGGCTATAAATTCAAAGTGGGCAAATGAAATTATTAAGACTATAAGTTCCATGAAGTTGTGTGCCGATAAAGGTTACAATTCATAAATTTTTAATGAAGTAGATAGGTTCTTAGACGATATGAGTTTACTTGGTAACATGCCACTTAAAATGTACTTATAAAGTTTAATAACGGTTGATTGTGTATGCCGCCAAATATTAAATATATTCTGATAGAAATATTATTAGAACAAGACATCAGCTATAAGTTTCAACCATAGGAAAACGAGACACATCACAAAATTTGCAACTGGATATTAGAAACCATTCATAAAAGTGAAACAAATACTAATTCCGGCATGGGATGGACGTGTGGACCTTATTCAGGAATATGGCCATCAAGCAATTTAAATGATTGTAGAAGTACTTTACCTTACTATATAAGATTTAAAAAAAAACATTGTCTATAATATTTAATGCAATAAAATAAAATAGAATTATTTTTTTGTGTTTCATTTCATCTAAAAGCTGTATCCTTTGATAAAAAAACTATTTCTATGGCTATACAAGTATTTTATTTCACAAATTATAAGTTAAATGTTTACTTATAAAATAATATCGTCTTTATTGATCCATAATCGTTCGTCCAATCCCCACCACTTTACTACCCAAATATTTTTAAAAAAATTTGTACACAGGGGTTATTAAAAAAAGTCAGTTTTATACAGCTTCCGGTTATACCGCAGGTAGACCCTAACTCTGTTATTTTAAACGGGATGTGCTCATTTTTATTATATTTTTAAAATCTACGTGTGTTTGTAAAAGCATCCTATGTCTAAAATGCACAAAAAATATAATTTCTCAAGATACAAGCGAGCTAGGCTAAATATTTTTTAATACTTGCACACATCGAACTCACAGCTTACAGAATCTTACAAAAATAAATTAAAGCGACTAGTTCGCATGCAAATGAACAGAATGAACAATTTAGGGCAATAGAACATGACGAGATGTTGTTGAAGGAAATTCATCCAATTGGTCGACTGCTGGTACAAAAAATGTAAGTAACGAAACGGAATGAAGTCAAAGTTCAAAATCAACCTGTGGCAATATGAGTATCATTCCAACACATCTTTGTAAAGATTTTAAATACGCACTTCTTTAACATGACAATTTTCGCAATTACGGTCAACGGTAGATGATGATTGTGTGTGTGATTACATAATATAGATATGGAACATGGATTTTCGTTAATTGATAGCGTACCCATTAAAGATGTGCACATCCTATTTGGTCTCGATAGCAGTAGTAGTGACCCCTACTAGGTCAAAGGTTAAGGTCAACTAAATTTTAATGGACACCGTAGAGCATATTGGTAACATTCGAAAGAATTGCTCGAGGCGATTTCAAACATACTTCATTGCCATCGACTCTTGACCAACCGTCACAAAATTAGGTCAAGATCCAGTAAGCGACGATTTTGCATAAACTATTAAATATAATTTGACTATAATTTCGTCATGTCAGTCTGACAAGCGCGTCGCGGGTGTCCTTTACATAAAAACGGCAAATTTTTTTTCAAATCCGTTTGCGCTAGTTCATAGTATACCAATTAAAGATGTGCATATTTCATTTTGGCAACAATCTAGAACACTACTAGGTCAAATGTGAAGGTCAACAAATTTTGTAATAAATAGTCTTCGGCGGTACGGGTGTCATTTGAAAACATTTTTTAAAAGTTGTTCGAAAATGCAATGAACTAGCTACATCTCCTTTAGGCAGTCGTAAATTTTGGTCTTTAGCTAAAGCCATTAGTAAAAACTTTGGAACATCTTCATTTCCCCCCCTGACGACTATTGACGGATCGGTAGTTGCTGATTCTGTAGACAAAGCCAATGTTTTTGTGGATTTGTTTACATCAAACTCGTGTCTCAATGATTCTGGAAAATATGTGCCCCTAGCCAACTCTTCCTCATACGCTATGAAACCAATCCATTTTCGGTACATGCTCTTGGAATCGATCATCAGTAGGCTTGATCTCAATAAGGCGACTGGCCCAGACGGTATCTCAGCTATCGTCTTAAATAAATGTTCCCCCGAACTAGTACCAGTCCTATCTAAGCTCTATACGATCTCTGTGTCTTCTGGGGAATTCCCTTCATAATGGAAGTTAGCAAATGTTCAACCTATTCCCAAAAAAGGCGATAAGACCGATCCCTCAAACTACCGACCAATTGCCATCACTTCCATTTTGTCTAAAATCATGGAAAAAGCCATCAATCAGCAACTGCTCACGTTCCTTGAAACTAACAAACTCCTTAGTGACCACCAATATGGGTTTAGGCAAAGTCGTTCAACAGGCGATCGTCTTTCATATGTGACCCAAGTTTGGAACAAGACAGTAGAGCAGTGCGATGAAACAGTTGTAGTCGCTTTAGATATCTCAAAGGCATTTGACCAAGTTTGGCATAAGTGCTTACCTGCCAAACTCACCTCGTTTGGGTTAAATGATACGCTCATCAACTGGGTTTCTAGTTTCCTTGATAAAAGACAAATACGTGTCGTAGTTGATGGCTTTTTTTCAAAAGAAGTTAGCATTAACGCGGGCGTATCACATAAATGACCTTATTTCTTCAACAACTAACCCCATCCATTGCTTTGCTGACGATAGCACTCTTCACTGTATTTCATCTCAGTCCATCTTCTGTCAGCTACCAAAACAACTGCTCGTAAAATAGGCTTTTTGTACAGATCTAAGCAGTACTTTACCTCTGGACAACTCCTTCTGCTGTATAAGTCCGAAATTCGGCCTCATCTGGAATATAATTCTCACCTCTGGGTTAGTGCTCCCCAATACGCTCTCGATATCGTTGATCGTATTCAAAAGAGAGCGATTAGGCTTATAAATGACCCGTCCTTAACTTCTCACACACAGTCCTTTGAGCATAGAAGGATGGTTTCAGTTCTTTCTTTGTATTATCGTTATTACAACGGCTATTGTGCTGCTGAATTATATTCTTTGATACCATCTCGGGCTGTCTTTGCAAGAAACACTCGGTTCGCTCATTCACATCATCAGTATGCAGTACAAATCTCCACTTGTCGTACCAAACGGGCGCAATCTACATTTTCTACACGGCTTCTAAACTCTGGAATGATCTCCCTTTTTCCTGCTTTCCTCTCACTTATGATATGAGAAAATTTAAGGTAGCTATTCATAGGCATCTATTGGCAATTCATTATCCCTCTATCCATCCTCCTAAGTGTTCCTGAGTGCTTTAGCACGATAGGCCAAATTTAGCCTGTTCGGGTCCACAATCATAAAAAAAAAGAAATTTTTTGGAAGAGGTTCATATTTATTTCATCTGCTCAGGACCAGTCAAGTACCAAGGGTCAAGTCGTAATCCAGTGAACGAAGATATTGCCTAATCCAGTCCTTCGTTAAAAGGTTTTATTAGGTCTGACATGCGCGTCCGCCCGTTTCCCCCACACTGGGTTAAATTCAAAGGTCACCAAAACGTTGGATGGATATGTAGTCTATGGCAATACGGGTGTTATTCGAAGGAACTATTCGTATAAGTTTCAAATATGAATTTCATTCACTTCGGCATAACGTATTTCTTACAAATTCAGGTGAAAGTCCACAATTACAAAATAACCTTTTTCAAATCCGTTTTCGATAATTATTAGTACCCTAATTAAATATGAACATTCACTTATTTTCACCTGGATCATATGTTTGCGTTTACGAAATTTTTAATTAACAACTTGTGGCAAGGCGGGTGTCATTCGAAAGAATTTCACTGGAGATTTCAAATATGCATTTCACTGACCTCAAAATGTGACCTATTTCTTACAGATTTAGGTTCAAAGGTCAATGCCCGTGTCCGTAATTACAGAATAAACGGTTTAAACTTTTTGAAATCTCTCCCTGATTCATAGATTAAAGATGTGCCCTTCTTATTTTGACCTCGATCGGGTGACTTCTACTAGATGTCAAATTCGACATCTGGCAAAACCATGACGATTTAGCATAACTTTTTACTCCGTTGTGCGGATTTACTTGTTTTAGATCTTACTTGAATGTACTTAATCAATCCTGTTTTCCAGCTTATCTAAATCCATTGGGTCTCTTCTCATATTCCCTTTATCCAATTTTTGCTTTAACTAAATAATTTGAATCTATAGTGACCTTTATATAAAGTTCAAAGATTGAAATTTTGGTGTATTATTTATTAAGTGTGCCACTTACTCTGTGAGTATAAGCACAATAAGCGTTTATTGATTATTGTGCAACTTACATTCTTTATATCTCTTTGCTAGATTTCTAGAAATGTTTCCTTATTCTGGTTAGTGTTTTTACATCACAGACTCCTATTGATACTTGTTTATATCTTTTGTCATATCATTTCCTTGTAATTGGTGCAGGACTTCATGTTTATTGCTTGGCGTTCATGTGTTTTGTGCTACATCATGTTTTATGAAGCGTCACGTTCTGAATTTTTTGACTCCGTCAGCCTTTCTTAAAATTACTGCGTTTTCTATTTTACGTTCCTGGAATCTCTACTTTATCTGTAAGTCTTCCGTTTCATCTGGTTTCTGGTAAAATCTTATTGCTGTAACAACCTTCATTGCTTCTTTTAGTTCTCCAACCTCACTGCTCCATTACTTCCACTGCCTTGGTCACTGTCCCATATTTTCTATTCTGTTTTCTTCCTTTCAGTTATAACTCTTCATTTTGATAGAGCTTATGTTTTAACGTTCTGTTGTATTTATTTTGACTACCAATATATCTCACAGAATTGTACGCTTTGTCATTCATAATCGTTGTGTCTCTGACCTGTCAAGGGTCATACTCGCGATTTCAATAAATCCCCTGACACGATTTTTCATGTTTTCCTAAACTGATAACGCACAGCTGTTTTATCTTGTTTACACTTATTGTTTTTGTTTACAAATGTGCAATGAACAAGTCAACATTTCGCAGTAGCTTCATATTACATCATTTGATTCCAGTTTTGATTAAAATGTGATATGCTTAACACTCATTCGTCTATAAACGTGTATTAATTTTTTTGATCACATCCTTACTTAAGCAGTAAGTAAGCGGTAAATTGCAAGTATTAACTTTCTTTTATTCTTGCATTTGACTTTTTTCCACCTTAAAATGCTTGTTTACCATTATTCAACTTAACTGTCAAACCAGTAAGCTTTACGAAGTATTCTGGCTTCTGTTGATCTTCATTTGAATGTCCCAGCAGAAGTTTACAATAATATAAATCTTCTTCAACCAATTTTAGGCGACACGGACATAGGGAGAACATTGGTCAAGGGTGAGTTGAATAGGTTTTGGAAAACATCCCTTAATAGATAGATAAACTTCGTCTGAACACCAGTTTTTTTAAAGGTGAAGTGTAAAGTCTATTGTACAGAATGTTTACGCAACTCCTTAACAAGCCATAGTTTGCCTTAAGTGTACTTAGGGTGTTTACCGTTTTATTTTCCAGATTTTACGATATTACTCGCCATAGACTCTTTAGGTAAATGCATACAGTGCATGCTTTCATTGCGATCCCTTATGGTCTTATTAGTACTTCCGTTGAAAACATTTTAGTCTTTAAATAACTCCACAGTAATATTGCATTATAACGTTCCTGTAAATTGGTTTATAAGTTAAGAATCCAAAACTAATCGGTAGAATGGATAACTGTCAAAAAAAGTGTTATCGCTTGTATTAATACTGCTCGTAAGGTTATATATCTTTGTCGTCCTAACATTTGGGTTAGAAGGTAAGTGTGGATGCAATTTTTCTGACCGCGGGCGGTGAACTAAGAAGAACGTTTCACGCCGTAGGTGTACCTCCACAAGAGGCATGTTTGGCGTTGCAGGGAGAGACGAGATGTTTCAGTTATTATTCCGTTTATACCAAATTGCACATTAATGCATCATTAAATTATACTGATTAATCCAGAAAGGCTTAAATATGAAAACCCGTGCTTTTTCAAAAATCTTAGAATTTTGTTTGGGCATAATGCCTAAAAGTTGCCTTATGTTACTTCAAGAAAAAATTTTTATTAACAGTTTTTTTATTGCGATGTATCTGCTATCCCCTACCAAAACTCAAAGTTTTGAAGTTTTGGAATTGTATACAAATATATCCTTGCATTATCCCAACAAAAACGTGTATGTTAAGTTTTTTGATATCAATTCATCTTCTGCTCGCTACCAGCCTTTGAAAGTGAACTAAACATGAAGAGCTAACAAATTTTACTCTTATTTTTTCCTGGCATAAGTGAGGATTTTGATACAATTTTTCTAATCATCAGTCCGCTTTTCCTGACAAATCATAAAATATATACTATACATAATACATATGTTATTGAATTATTCTAGATACGGCCCTGTCTCGATGATATCTAATCACCGCGCGCCGTTTCGATGACTGATGGCGGTGACCGTGCGCGCGGTAATGTTTTTCTCAGTTGTTATTAGACAAACATAGAGGTCGGACGTCGATGTGGTTTTTGATTTTATGCCGAGTGCGTGAATTTCTTAGTGTACTAGTAAATAATCAAATTATCATGAGTTGCTCAAAGACCAGTTATACAAGACAGGATACCGAGTGTCGTTCAGTTGGTTCAGCTGCAGATTTTAAAGAAAATATTCTTCCCTCACAAGAAGATGTTTTAAAGTGATTCTTATGGATAAGGTACAGCCTAAAACCACCAGACTCTGGAAAAGATCCAACCGTTTTAGAAATATCAACCCGACAAGATTCTGGGTTTATGGGAGAAAGCGTCAATCCCTACAGTGACGCGTAAACGGGTTTTGAACTCGCTAAAACGTAACATGAGAGATACCCAAAAGTTACAATAAGTGTGTTTTAAAAGTTGAAGTTTTTAGGGCATATAACAAGAAGCTCTTTGGTATAAGTGCTTGCAAGTGCGAAAACCTTGAGAACTGTTCCTGTATCAAAGATAAAAAGGTATGATTTAACTAATTTCACCCGGCGAGTTTTATTGTCTGACATGAAAGTTCCTTTAAACGAACGGCCCTTTCTCCTAGATCAAAGAGGTTCCAGAAAAACTGTCATAGGAGGTGTTGATGAAAAGAAAACTACAAAATTAATAAATACGGCTAGAAGAATTGAAAAAGCGCAACAATGGGAAAGCATACACCAGAATTGTCCTGAAATTGATAGGAAATTGAAACTAGAGGTGAGATCGTCAAAGGCTCTGAAAAAAGCAACTAATATGTCAGGTTCCTCTTGCTTTAACTTGGAAACAGCTTGCGAAATACCTTCTACTTCTAAAGGGTTTATAAATAAAACACAAACTCCCAAAAATAAACTTGAACTACCTACCCTTGCTAAAGTGTGTGACAGACATGGATTATCAGACAGATCTGCAGCAGCAGTAGCTACAGCTGTTTTACAACAAGAAGAAGAAGAAGAGCTAGAGAAAATTCAAGAAAAAAAATTATGCATTGAATAAAGCATCAAACTATAGAGCAATTTATTTTGATGGTCGAAATAGCCAAACATTGATTATTGAAAAAAAACCGATAGTTGAAGAACATATTTCTTCAGTGCAGTGTTTTAGGTCATGCAATGCCTTCTTCAGGATCATCAAAAGACCTAGTCCGAAGTGTATTTGACTTCATATAACAAAATGACTATGACTTGTCAGGCTTTCTAGCAGTGGGATGTGATGGCACGTAGTCAATACAGAGTCAAAAAATGAAGTCATCATTCAACTTGAATTGAGGTCAACACGACCTGTTTACAACGATGCATTAGTCAGCTGCATTCCAACGAGCTACCCTTAAGAAATCTTTTCAACATTTAGATGGTCAAACAACCGGTCCTAGGGCGTTTTCAGGATTTCTGGGTAAGCTTATAACTCAATGTCAAAATCTGCCAGTTATTATGATATTATTGACTGTAAATTACCTGAAGTAGAGACTTGCGACTTAAGTACCGATCAGAGATATCTTTACAAAGTATGTTTTCCATATCCTCTGGTCAATGTTCTGCAGATTTGTAGAACCAGAATCCAGGAAAACTTTGTCATTCCCGATGGCTTACTATGGCAAATCGCCTATTGTAAAGATCCAGCTTAACTTTACTAAAATTTTTGTAATTAATTATTTTTTAATTGCCCTACAGTAATCTAGATAGATAAAGTTGCATAAAATTGCCACCCATTACAAAAGATTGCGCGATATTGCTCACGAATAATTAATTTTAATCCCCTCCGACGTAGATATTAAAAAGCATAAAATGTTCTTACGTCCGAGAACCCTCAGCCAATCACAGCCAGAGGACCCCTGCATAGAAGCCGGATTCACCCACCGCGAATCAGCTATAAAAACTGCGGCGCTACCGGAAGAAATTCTACTCCATACTACTACTCCATTCCACTCGACTCTCTCGCGCTGCTCTCGCGTCTCCAGCATCTAGAATCTAGAACCGAGATCCAAACCGCGCGCGCCTGCCGTAGTTAGTTTCGTTGTATACGCCGCCGACTTGTTGATTGCGCATCCGTTCATCCTGAATCGTCGTGTATCTTTAGTCGCGTTACTTCGCCACCGTCATCGATAAGTCAGCGTCGTACAATCAAGCCACTGGTTGAGATACGCTAAGGTTAACCGCACGTAAATTTTATTGCACCACTTTTCTTAAACATTACACCAGACACCTAGAGAAACGACGGGCTGCAGAGCCCGGAAGTTATCTCACCGTTCCAGTACACACACTAGAAGTCACGACCGGCTGTAAAGCCTGAAGTCACCTTCTGCGCACATACACACAAACCAGGACGTTGTTACTACGGGGTAATGCCCTGTAGTCATCTTCCATTTACTCCAGCGGTAAGAAGGGTACTCGCTCTAATTCTACCGCTCCCCAGGAGAACACTTTGTACAGCAGTCGACGGGCTGGACCCAGAATCTTATAAAGGGCTCTCCATTAAACATATATTACACATACAATACACCGACCAGATCCTGAAGAAAATTAGCAAGCGACGCCTTAACCTGGACATAGTCTCAATACCAGAAGCCGTATTTTTAGAGATCACCCGCGTGATTCCCCAGTTAAATAAAGACGAACCCGTGGTGCGTTTACGTAATAAATTGCATCAAACGTGCTCCAGCGTCTCGCGAATCGCGTATAAATTTTGTTAGATATTCTTCTAATAATATTTATTAATAAAGGAAATCCGGTAAGAGAAACATTCCTGTATCGCGAGTGTATTTTCAGGCAACAGAAAACTACCCGGTATTTCGTTCCCGAAGGTCTGACCAATTTACCAGCCTTAGAATAAATTACGTGTAAATTCTCTCATTTTAATCCCGAGAATAATCGTGTACTTAAGACACCTGCATTCCGTCGGAAATAATTCTCAGAATTGTTTAATCTAGTTCACGCAGTCCTAAAAGGTCGTGTAAACTCGCCTCAGATTAATTCGTTTACAACAATTAATAATAGAAGCAATTTTTAATGATAACTAACGTAAAAGATCGTGATAAACTCCGTCTTCCCTGTATTTAATAGGTAGAATATGTATTCGCTTATAAGAAAGTTATACGCGTTTAACAATAGACGTTTCTAATAATAAAGAATTAATGCGGGCATAATTAAATGTTAGATATTCATTACTGTAAATACGTTCTCAATCAATTAAGAAATCCTGAGACCATTCTGATTAGTTAGAGTAAATAATCAAACGCGTACGCACAATTTGCATTTAGAAAACGTGTAAATATTAACCTGTCCTTTGTGAAGCATTTCAAGTACTGAGTTCACAACCAGTCAGTCTGAAAGCCAAATCACATGTAAGAATAGTCATGCGCACCAAGGTTACTTTAAATTATTGATTTCCTCTTTGTCCTACTTACAAACACTAACGCGATCGTTGTCTCCTGCTTATATAATACGTAGAATATTACACAACGCCACCTGATAAATACCACGCCACCGTTTACAGGGCTGGCCTGAACGGTCGTAGTAAACCAAATTAAATAGTCATTATTAGGATTTTTGGGTCAAAACACACTAGCAATTGAACTACAATAATTTATATTTCCACAGAAACGGCTCAGGAGCCAATAATCACCACTACCGTCCACGGGGGACCAACCAAAACGGGCGCTACCAGGAAGGACATTCCGGGTAACCTAAGATAAGATTTTTTTGTTGTTTATTTATTTCATTTAGTTTAGTACCTGATTATTTAGTTTTGTAGAAGAAATAGGTAATATACGTTTAAAACATTATTGTTGTAATTATTCAAAGTGTACAGTGTTAAGCACCAAAATACGAACCACCCCCGTCTTGTTAAGACAAGACCCGGTTTGAGCTAGACCGAGGCAAATTAAAACAAACCAATTTAATTATTGTAAAGCAAAGGAATTTACTCTATTGCGACTATATATTTCCACGGCTTTAAAAAAGCCAGTTTAAAGTCTTACAAATCAATGGCACGATTTGAGAGCAGAAAGACTTTGTGCAATAAACGTGTCTGTTATACTGCAAAAAGTAGAAAATGTAATAAAATTTGTTAATAAACCTTATTTGATCAAAAAAGATGTATTTCTTTTTTTCTTAAACTTTTAAACTCCGGTAAGGGGCAGAAGATGAATTGATACAAAAAAACTTTAGACACTTGTTTTTGTTGAAATAATGAAAGTATATATTTGTGCACTATTCCAAATCGAAATGCCACAAAAAATTTTCAAAATTTTGAGTTCTGGTAGGGGGTAGAAGATGCATTTCAATCAAAAAACTGTTAACTCTAGGATGCATAAACCGGCCCTCTCAAGCCCGAAGATACTTTAGTACTTATAATTTGCTTAAAATAATTTCAATCTGCTTGAGCATTCAGATATGCTCTAAACACATTTTCGTTCAACACACACTTGATTCAAAACATTCAAGTGCATTCAGAAATCGAAAAATTAACCTTTTCCATTAGTACCCCGTATTTACATAAACCGGGTCTCCGATGCCCGTGCATAGCTAGTTCCTATAAAACCCGGTTCAATGCTGATAGTTATTATGGTTTCTCAAGCACTGCTACGCGGAATTGTACGTGTCTATGTAACTTGAAATCTGCATTACTGCTGGATGTACAAAGTAGGCGCAGCTGATTTTCATTCAGTTGTAATAAAAGTTACATTGAGTGAACTTGTGAAATACATATGATAATGATGTCAAAAAGGAATGTGAAGAGCGTGAGATTTGGTGACCGTGTCTATGAAGAAACAGTGTCGCAGTGGGCAGCTGAAATTGACGATCTGCCTTCTGAAGAAAGTGATGTGTCAGAAGCAGAAAATGATGACACAGAAGACACAAATTTCGAACTGGTTTCTGACGAGTATTCTGGATCCAGTTCTGGTGATGTTGACGATAATTCAGAGGATGATGTTGACGATATTGTTAATTCTTCAACGAGCGATTAGGTTGATACAAATGGTCTGGTTTGGAGTCTGGATTGGAGTTGCGTGCGCCAAGTCTAGCAAGAAAACATATGGCTGCAACACCAAACGATGCGTTTCAGTTATTTGTAACTCCAGTTATTGTACAAGAAATTGTGAACAGTATTAATTTAGAGGGGAGACGTGTTTACGGAACAAAAGGAAAACCTTGGAAAGATGAAAACTGTTGATGAGTTTCTTGTATTATGTGGTTTACTTATTCATGCGGGAGAAGAGAGAAGCTGGGATGTTCCTGCGAGAGAACTATTTTGTAGTGAATTTGCCAATCCTATATACCGAGCCACAATTTCCATATATGCTTTGCAGAAATACGTAGATTCGTCAGATTTGACGAAAAGAAAACCCGGAATGCACGTTTGGAAACCGATAAGTTAGCAATGATGTCCGACGTTTGGGATTTATTCATTCAGCATTGTAAAACCTGCGTCATACCGGATCCTAATGTAACTACTAATGAACAACTCGTTGGGTTTAGAGGTAGATGCAGATTCGCTCAATATATGCCAAGTATACCGACAAAATATGGACTTAGAATATTTTGCATGTGCTCTGGATGGTTTAGTTTATGTTGGTAGCCAGCCCGGAGAACCTCCACATAAAGACTTGGTGCTTGAAGTAGTACAAACTCCTGTGCGCGGCATTCATAATTCTGATCCCAATCTCACGGTAGACAACTTCTTCACTAGTGTCCCGCTAGAACTTTATCTGTTGGATAAAAATATTACTGCTGTGGGTACACTACGCCGGAATAAGCGTGACATTCCGAAGGAAATTAAAGTCTCAAAAGATCGTGTAATCTGCTCTTCATTGTTTTGCTTTCGAAATAACGTATCCAGGGTAAGTTACGCACGTAAAAAGAACAAATGCGTAATTTTACTAAGTACCATGCACCACGACGTGGTACTAGGTATACATCGGAGCTATCCCTACATCGGAGCTAAGTATACATCGGAGCTTCGACTACGTCGGAGCAAATTATACATCGGAGCTTCGACTACATCGGAACTAAGTATATATCGGAGCTTCGGCTACATCAGAGGTAAGTGTACATCGGAACTAGGTATACATCGGAGCTATCCCTACATCGGAAGTAAGTATACATCTGAGCTTCGACTACATCGGAGCTAAGTATACATCGGAGCTTTGACTACATCGGGGCTAAGTATACATCGGAGCTTTGACTACATCGGAGCTAAGTATACATCGGAGCTTTGACTACATCGAAGCTAGGTATACATCGTCTAAACTGGGCTAGGTAACGTCGGAGCTATCCCTACATCGGAGCTAAGTATATATCGTAGCTTCGTGTATACTGGCGGTAAGTATATATCGGAACTTAGCATACATCGGAGCTAAGTATTGACCTCATGGGTCAAACGGTGTCGACATACGTGTGCAAGAGTCAAAATAAACTATGGCCCATGACATTTATCTTCAACAACATTGATGTTGCAGCACTCAACACATATATAGTCTTTACGAAGAAACATCCAAACTACAACATAGGAGTGACTCACAAACGAAGATTGTTTTTAAAAAATTTAGCGAAGGAGCTAGTGATACCACATATGCAGAGAAGATTTACTAACCCTCACCTACGCCGTAGTGCCCGGGAGTGTCTAAACAGATGTGTTGATATCTCTGATGCGCCAGCCGCTCAAACAAGTGCAACAATTAAGAAAGAGATTCTCAATGTGCCCTGCAAATATTGATCGTAAAAACACAATGATAGTTGTAAAAATAATATGTGTAATGAGCATAATATTACAATGTGCACTAAATGCTTCTCTAATCCCTAAAAAAATTTAAACAACAATGTTCACTTTCATATTTAATCACGTTTGTAATGTTTATGTATAAATAAAAATAATAAAGTTTTACTTCAATAACTTTGTTTCTATTCCGACTATATGTGATTTTATATAGCGGGTTATGTAAATGCCGATATTTTATTCGTTTTGTATCCTAGGGTTAATATACATTTTTGTTTGAATATGAAAAGGCCATTTTTGTGCACATTCCAAAACGAGATTTCAAACTTCGAACTTTTGGCGCACCCTTATGTGAAAACATGTAATTAGTAATCATAACGTTTTGCTGTCGGTTATAGATATGTCGTAATTAGTGTGTTATATACGAATACATAATTATGTGGAATTTCCACGGACCCCTAGAGAATCTAATTAAAGTAGGTAATTACGAAATTATTTCGTATTGTGAATTTAAATTTTGAAAAGTATAACACTAAGTCTCCCTTTGTTTGTAATCATTCGATAACTTTTTTACGTGAAAGCATTATACCTAACTGCAAATGTAAATGTGATTAATAAAGGATTGATTTAATGTGATTTCAATAATGTAATTAGAATATAATTAGTAGGGTTATCGAATACGTAATTAATGCTGGAGTGATTGACTTCTGATTTAGTGACGGAAACATTAATAAAGATATTGGAAAATATAATTATTTCATTTTTTATGTAGATATGAAAGTATCCATCTTCGGTTTATTTTGCAGATAACTAGCGTAAAATTAAACTAATACAACTATTTATTTAAAGAAACAAGACTAATAGATTGTTAAAAAGGTAGGTATAAAGTTACTCATCATCCTTAACATCACTGTCATCTTAATTTCCATTATTCAGATTGTTAATGGTTCTACCGTTATATGTAGCACCTTTTCTTGAGTCATCACTTAGATATTATTTTTTCGGTACGAAATATTATCTTTTTTTAAGTTTTATGATTACATTTAGACAACGCTTTTTCCCACATTTGGATTACTGCGAGTAGTAGTCGGACACCTTCCGCCGCCATCTTGGATTTTGACGTCATAAGACCGCCCACGTGGGAGGCCGTATTTTCACCCCTATGGTTTTTTTTGGGAAGCCTTTTTCATCCCTAATTATTTTTTATACGCTCACGTGTGAGACCGTATTTTCCACCCCTATGGTTTCTCTTCGAAGGCCCTTTTCAGTGTGCGTGCGTGCGTGTTTTCGTTTGCTCCTTGTGCTAAAGCAATGATACTCGATTGTATGTAGTTGTAGGCAATACTGTGTTGACTAAAAGCCATAATTGCTATGCCCAGTCCGTGTAGTTATGTTCAATTAGCGTTTTGACAAATGTATATATGATAAGGTCAGGCCTGCATGTAAAATAATATAGAGGTGAAACTAGTTAGCTAACGTGTTTTGCTGCTACACGCATCACAGTATTGAAGATTCTGTTTATGTATTAAAAAACGTACTACAGTCTCGAAACAGAATGCAGATAAAATTGAAGGAAATTAATACGGTACAACTTCTGCGAACGAACTGAAAGATTTGAAGAGTGTGCAGCATTTCCAGAGCGGTGCTGAAACCAGTTAATTTAGGGATAACCTCATGTCCACGTAATAATAATAATAGTGTCTGATAAAAAACTGTCAAGGGTTATTAGCTGCTTTATAGGTTGTTACAACATAATCGATCAAGGTGAAGACGATGAGGTGATTGTAACTCAAAATCTCGATATTGGTGATGCTCTCTATGAAATTTCAAATAAAATTAGATTACGTTACTCTTATTTCAGATTAGAAATTTTAAAGCGTTTAGTTGACATTGCTAAACAACTGATAAAAATCCATATAACGTGAAGTACATGTGTGTGTGTGTGTGTGTGTGTGTGTGTGTGTGTGTGTGTGTGTGTGTGTGTGTGTGTGTGTGTGTGTGTGTGTGTGTGTGTGTGTGTGTGAGCATAATTGAGTATACAATAGTTTATGTAATCTGAAGATTCAATTATTTAAAGTAATTTTTGCGTTAGCAAAATTTTTAAAATATTTGTAAGTGTTTTGAATGTAAATTTTTATAAGTACAATATAATTGCTAAATACGAGTAGCAGTAATCAGGTTTTGTACGTTACTTTCTAAATTAGTTAATGATGTAATAGCCAGTTTATATCCAACCATTCATAAAACGTGTTTTAGTGAGACTACATGTGGGCACGTTGTATAAAAAATATTTCAGTTCAATATATGGTTATCATTATTAGAACAACTGAAGGAAAAACACTTCTAAAGGTAAGCCTATTATTTATATATATATATATATATATATATATATATATATATATTTCTTTACCTGATATTGCTAACAAAATTGTCGATAAAGATTTTTAAAATGTATTATTACTCTTATAGGATGACGTCATAAGATCAGCTCTACAAATAGTTGGTGCGTATTCGTGGATTTTAAACTTAGTAGTTATTGTTAATTCGCGTATAATAACATAACCATTAAAACCTTTTGCCTTTTATTTCCATTATATCAGTTTGATATTCTTAAAAACATGTTAATTTAATTTAACTCTATGTTATATATAAGTAATTATTACTTTCCGGTCTTTTTAATGGGGTTTTTATAACAGTTAACGAACACGTTTCTATGAAACAATTTTGTGTGTATGTAATTGAACATGCAAATAAATCAGATATAATTTTCCAAATGTATAGGTGGTGCCTGTTTAGAAAGAGAGAATCTGCCTATACATAAAGCATCATTGCATTAGGGTCGAAATTATTTATTATTTCACGTCATATTTAATTAGACTTTAATGTATTCAGTTTTGAACTGTAATCTGGTTTCCGCAAACTGTAAGACATAGATAATTTCGGTTAATTAATTGAATGAGATTGACCTGGTCGATTTGATCGGGCATGATTTGTTTGAGATTGATTGATTAATTAATTGATTTGTTTGTTTGTGTGTGTGTGTGTGTGTGTGTGTGTGTGTGAGAGAAAGAGCCGAAAGAGAGAGAGGGAGAGAGAGAAACAAGATAGAGCAAGAGAGAGGTGTGCATTATCAGTTTCCATTATAGAAAATGTTAATTAGACTATACGCCACTAGATGGCACTATAATCAATTTTAACTCAAAAGGGCCAGGGCTCAAACCCTGATACAAGTCCTGTTTTACAAGGCTAAGGCCTCCTTATTAGAATACAATTTTGTATGACGGGGCGAAGGCGTACAGCTGTAAGATTAAGTTAGAACCCGCATACAATTGCACCAAGGGGGCCACGATAGGGGCTAAGCTCTACACTTGTCTTATAAGGTTAGGGTTCCCATACCATCTCCAGCCAGGGGGCGAAGCCCCGAGAACATGTTGCGAAGCCCTACATGTGTATTACAAGAACCTCCTTATTAGAAATACAACGTATAAATAAATTTCTCGTATAGGTAAAAGATTATCCGAACGTACCCAATAGCATATGACCATTTGAATAATAGGACCGATAATTTTAATAATAATATCTTATTAGGGTAATTATTTAATTTCCAACATTGTATGCGTGTGCGTTTGCCTAACCTCCAGGAGTACTGCTCTTTATACTACCAAAAAGACCTTAATTAGTGTTAAATCTGTCCATCAAAAATAACCCCAAGACCAGCTCCAGGTCCAGCCCTAGCCCAAGACCGAACCCAGGTCCAAGACCAACCCCAAGACCAAGACCAACCCCTACATCTGCCCCTCACGTGAGCAAGTACAAAAAAATTGCTGTCAAAAAGGCTCTTAATACAACCAAAATAATCAGGGGTGAAAAGGGAAAAGAAACCATAGGTGTGGAAAATTGTAACAACCTTTTTTGGTGGTTGTATAAAAAAGTACATTAATCTAAGATCATTAATTTATTTGGCGTAAAATTAGAGGAATTTTTAATTATTTTCATGTAAACGTGAAAATTGGCAACTTAAATTGCATTTTCAAGAACAAATCTTTTGTGTGTAATATTACGTAAATAGTTTTAATTCCCTCTCTTTAAAAAGTTGGATTTATAGTATTGTATTCGCGCAAGCGTGAAGATAAAATACATTTGAGTTATTCTGAAAGCTTTTCTTAATTTAGTTAATGCTGAATATTAACCGCAATAAGATGATTTTTAATTAATTTTTTTATATTCGTGCCATCACGAAATTTTGGTGGTGAGTATTTTTTAATTCAGTATAGTTTAAACTAAGCATTTGTTTGATTTTTTAGGCACGTTTAGGTGGCACGTTATGTGCACATTAATTTAAACGTTAGGTGGCACTATATTTTCACCACCTTTTAATTTTTAAACACTTATATTACAAATGGCTATTAAGTAACTTAATTACCCAAGTTTCTCTTTGGAAAAAAATAATAATATAATATTAAAATGCAAGTTTAATTCAATAAAACATCCAGAATAAGAAAGAGAAGTAAAAATGCTTTCATCTGTATTGACCGTTCCGCCTCCGTATTTAATCACAGGAAGCTGTCTATAGAAAATACTGCTGAGGAATTTTTTGTGGTAAATTTTATATCTATTAAGCTTAGCTTTAAAACCTTTTAGTACCTCTCCTACTATCCATAATTTTGGTAAATAAATTTTTGCATATTGTTATTATTTGTTATTATTAGAATGCTTTTAATGTTCATTAAATAGGTTTTGTTATTTTCCTGATTTAAAGATAACATGGTGCCGAGATTTCATTTAATTATATATCTAAATTTTTCATAATTTTTATTAATAGGCATAAGTGAAAATAACTAAGCAGTTGAGTGACAAGCGGCGTTTCAGGTGAGTTACCAATTTAAAATTCAATATAATTGAACCCTCCCTTTTTAATCTACCGATTGTGGACGAGACGGCATATTAATTAAATGATAAGCGGCATATAATTAGTGATGAAAGGTTTACCATTTGTTAAATAATTGTATCTAGGAAAAACTTTGCCTAGTATCGTTATTTATTAATTATCTGATTTTATTACATCACTAAGTATATGTGTTTGTTGTTATGTTGATATAATATAATTTTATTTTCTTTATACTGACGCGATAGAGCAGGGACTTGACTTTGATTTTTATTACTTGAAATTTATTGCTTTGTGTGGGGCCAGAAAAGGGTTTTGTTAGCCTGAATTGCTGATGTTTCAATGCTAGTTATACTTACTTGTGTGTTTATTTTTTAATTGATTTTATGTAGAGTTGACAGAATTTTAAGGAGTGTTACAATTTAGGTTACGCTTGTTTTTTTATGTGTTTCTTTATGATTATGTGTTTATATAATATTTTTAGGATGACAAATTTTAATTATTTAATTGATGTTTTTTATATTGATGAGCTATTTTAGTAGTTAACATTTTTTAATTGTAAATGGAGCAGAAGGGTTGACAATAGATGAGAGATGTAAATTAAATTTAAAAGGATTAATCCAAATTTACTTGATTACATTTTATGTAACAGGAATTATTAAAAATGCATTCAATATTTGATTATGATACATTACATCGATTTATAGATTCAATTCTAGGTCATGATTTATCCCATTCAGTTTTATTTAAACGATATTGTTTTTTTAGTACTTTTAAAGGCTAAATGATGCCAAGTTAAATATTAATTAAAAGATAAATGTGAATTTTGTAAATCTCAATTATCATATTTAAGTTTTGTTATTGATAAACTTCATAACATTCAATTGTTAATACATTTATTTAAATTTTGAAACGCTTGAATTACATTAATTTTGATAATGAATTTTTATACGATTAAATTTATTAGAATTTATTGAATCCATTTAATGAATAATGAATTACAAATTTAGATTATTTTATTTCTTTGTCACATAATGACAATATTAATACTTTAGTTAGTATTCCTGCTTAAGATTTTTTTTCAAATTAATTGGAAGTTAGTTCTTTAGAATTTTCTGTTGTTGATTTAGACATCGAATCGAATTTAGTGGAATGGAAATTAGTTGTTCCAAAATCTTTAAGGAAAGATATTTTACGAAAATTTCATGATGATCCTACATCATCACATTTTGGTGTTTTAAAACTTTTCAAAATTAAAGAATTTTATTACTGGCCAAAAATGAAGTCAGATATTTCGAAATATATTAGGAATTGCAATGTTTGTAATCGAAGCAAGTCTTCACAATTTAATCATTATGGTTTTATGGGTAAAGAGAAAAATGTTTCTTATCCTTTTCAATGTATTTCTATTGATTTAGTGTGTCCTTTTCCTAGATCGAAGAGTGGAAACACAGTTTTATTAGTTATTTGTGATTGGTTTACTAAATTTACTTTGATTCACCCTATGCGCAGTGCTACTGCTAAAAGAATTTGTCAATATATTGAGAATTATGTATTTCTAGTATACGGTGTTCCTCAAATTTGTATGGTGGACAATGGTCCTCAATTTAAAAGTTCACAATTTAAAATTTAATGAGTTCTTACAAAGTCCAATCCGTTTGGTTTAATGCTAGTTATCACCCTCAAGTAAATTTTGTTGAGAGAGTTAATAAAGTAGTAGGTATTGCGATTAGATCTTATATTCAAGATGATCACAGGAATGGGATGTTGAAATTCACAAAATTGCCCATGCTATTCGTAACGCTGTTCATGAGTCTACGAAATTTTCACCTTCCTTTTTGGCGTTTGGTCGGACAGTTCCTATTTCTGGAGATTTTTATGGTCGACTAAAGGATTTCAAAGAGGATGATTTATTTATTACTAACCGTGAACAATTAGTTCAAGATTTAAATGAACTTTCACCCATTTTTAAACATGTTAAACAAAATTTACATGCAGCTTACGAAAGAAATTCAAAATCTTACAATTTGCGACGTCGTCCGTTGAAATTAAACGTTGGCGATTTGGTTTGGAAAAAGAATTTTACTTTATCTGATGCGACTAAAAATTATAGTCAAAAGTTAGCTCCAAAATTTATTGAAGCGAAAGTTATTGAGGTGGTAGGTCCAACTACGTACCGATTGGCCACCCCTATTGATAATAAACCCTTAGGTGTTTTTCATGTTAAGGATTTAAAACCTCATTAGTCCTTTTTTTTTTAGTATTCTTTTTAATTATTTTTCGACTTTAGTATTTTTACATTCTGGTTTTCTTAGTTATATTTTTAATTATTTTGATAATTTTTCAAAATAATTTTATTTTGTGCTTATTTTGCACATTATTTTATTTTATATTGTTGTGGCTTTGTAAACCACTTAATTATTTTTTACATTTGTGAGCATGATTTTTGCTACATTTGTTTAGCACGATGGTTGATATTTAGATCCCATTGTGTGATTGAATTGCCGACTTTGTGGGACATTAGTTCTCAGGCAGATTATCTTTCTTTAATGGATTTTCCATTTGCTATTGTTACAATAGTAAAATTGAAGATAACTATTTTGAGTTTACCTCTGATCGTTAATTTGACGTGTAAACTCTTTACCATTGATAAGAAAACTAGTAATGCTTCTATACATTTTTATTTTTTGATTAATTTAGTTATTTTATTTTTTCCTGATTTGTGTAGTGTAACTATTCTTGGACGGTGCTTGAGGACTTCGGTTCGCCTCGTGTCAACCTCGATTAGTTCACTTCCTGATTATGACGTTTTGGTAGTTTTAGGAGGGGGTTGTTGTGTTCGTAAGAGTGCTTCATCTTTCTCTTTGCTATCTCACCTAGATTTCGATTTATTTATAAAATGTGCGTGTTAGTTAGGGTATGTTGAGTCTTGGACGATGACTGTGGAACAACATGAAACCTGAATCTCGTGAAGGGTAGAGTGGCCTCTCTTGTTCTCCACGACGAAGCATCCTGAGCTAATTTGCCATGAAAGTAATCGTATCTTGGTTTACCGATTTTGACTCACTTATCGAACGTGACTGTGGTAGTTGTGTTATGTACCTAGGAGGCTTGGTTTGAGACCACCGGGGTAGGGTAATTGAACCGCTCTTTCTCGACCTCAAATCTCGCGATTATTTATTGTGAGTCCGAAAGGATTGTTTTTTTTAATACTTATACTCTCGAGTAGAGTGGCGTTTAGCCTTGATTTTGATGAAGTTGCACGATGACCGTTTCCGGGTTCTCTGCCCACTGTCCCTTCAGGTCATGGTATGTTACGGTTTCCGTTCGTTTTTTTTCCTTAGAATCAAATTTTTTTACCGGATACTCATTTTGCTCTCCTGATGGTGGTTTGCTTCACTAACCCCACCAGTTAAAGTTTTTTGACTTTATTTAAGGTTTCGGGTCCTTGATTCTCGACTAGTGGCGTGTGCGGGTGGTAGCGCGTCATTAGCTTTTTTTGGTGTTGCGAGGGGTCTTTCCTGACCGACGTCACCACATTTTCCGTACTTCTTCGTACATTTTCTTGTTATTTTTTAAATATTGCTTATATTTTAATTAGCTTAACATTTTGTATTTTTTAAATTTTAATATTTTTAATTCACTTAGTGTTTGGAATCTCCGCTTTGGTGATCTCCGAGTCCAAATTTTAGGAGGGTGTGTAACAACCTTTTTGGTGGTTGTATAAAAAGTACATTAATCTAAGATCATTAATTTATTTGGCGTAAAATTAGAGGAATTTTAATTATTTTCATGTAAACGTGAAAATTGGCAACTTAAATTGCATTTTCAAGAACAAATCTTTTGTGTGTAATATTACGTAAATAGTTTTAATTCCTCTCTTTAAAAGTTGGATTTATAGTATTGTATTCGCGCAAGCGTGAAGATAAAATACATTTGAGTTATTCTGAAAGCTTTTCTTAATTTAGTTAATGCTGAATATTAACCGCAATAAGATGATTTTAATTAATTTTTATATTCGTGCCATCACGAAATTTTGGTGGTGAGTATTTTTAATTTAGTATAGTTTAAACTAAGCATTTGTTTGATTTTTTAGGCACGTTTAGGTGGCACGTTATGTGGCACATTAATTTAAACGTTAGGTGGCACTATATTTTCACCACCTTTTAATTTTTAAACACTTATATTACAAATGGCTATTAAGTAACTTAATTACCCAAGTTTCTCTTTGGAAAAAAATAATAATATAATATTAAAATGCAAGTTTAATTCAATAAAACATCCAGAATAAGAAAGAGAAGTAAAAATGCTTTCATCTGTATTGACCGTTCCGCCTCCGTATTTAATCACAGGAAGCTGTCTATAGAAAATACTGCTGAGGAATTTTTTGTGGTAAATTTTATATCTATTAAGCTTAGCTTTAAAACCTTTTAGTACCTCTCCTACTATCCATAATTTTGGTAAATAAATTTTTGCATATTGTTATTATTTGTTATTATTAGAATGCTTTTAATGTTCATTAAATAGGTTTTGTTATTTTCCTGATTTAAAGATAACATGGTGCCCGAGATTTCATTTAATTATATATCTAAATTTTTACATAATTTTTATTAATAGGCATAAGTGAAAATAACTAAGCAGTTGAGTGACAAGCGGCGTTTCAGGTGAGTTACCAATTTAAAATTCAATATAATTGAACCCTCCCTTTTTAATCTACCGATTGTGGACGAGACGGCATATTAATTAAATGATAAGCGGCATATAATTAGTGATGAAAGGTTTACCATTTGTTAAATAATTGTATCTAGGAAAAACTTTGCCTAGTATCGTTATTTATTAATTATCTGATTTTATTACATCACTAAGTATATGTGTTTGTTGTTATGTTGATATAATATAATTTTATTTTCTTTATAAAATACGGTCTCACACGTGGGCGTATAAAAAATAATTAGGGATGAAAAAGGCCTCCGAAAAGAAACCATAGGGGTGAAAAATACGATCTCCCACGTGGGCGGTCTTGTGACGTCAAAATCCAAGATGGCGGCGGAAGGTGTCCGACTACTACTACTGCGACATCAGAATACCACAAATATTTCTAATTGCGTTGAATTGATAGAGATAGGGCGGTAATAAAGTATGACGAAGCCATTTTCTCTAATTACGTTGTCCACTAGATATTACTTTTCATGTGTGTTGCTTAGCAGGGTTAAAAATATGTATCTTCAAATATATATTGGAAAATGAAAGATTTTACATCGTTAACCATTGTTTCCATGAAAAATGTATTTTATCTACTACACGTGAATGGCAAGTCGCGTTGTCCCTAAAAATCAAAGATAATTTTCGTAATGGCTGATCATTGATTACCTTTAAACATTCATCGCGTCCATATTATGACAATCATACAGTTTTGAGTACGGCCAACATTAAGCTGTATTCTTAATAAAACCATACTTATTTTCAGCATGCAAGATTACAAACCTTTTACCATTCGAAGACTACTTCACATTTTTTGCACTTTTTGGTGTTTCGTCTTACTAAGGCCTCTTTGCGATTCTCTAACAAACACCCACGTTTCAGCTAGTAACGCAATTGGTAAAGGCACTGACATGCATATATTTTTTACCTTCCAAGCTAGATATACACATGTAGGTAAAGTAAATCGACGTGTTAGCTCATTTTACAACGTTGGACAAAAGTTTCGCCAAGATCGACCACGGTATGTGTGTGTGTGTGTGTGTGTGTGCGTGAGTGCGTTCGTGCGTTGGTGCGTCCGTGCGTGCGTGTGTGTGGATCAGTGAATGCGTGCGTGCGTGCGTGGTGTGTGTGTGTGGGTGTGCGTGTAGCTGTGTGTGTCTGTGTTTGTGCCCACGATATCTATAGAACACTGACGTACTCCAAATTATGTATTTAAGTCTGTTTTCACTTCTCCTAGAGCTGATCGGAAGAAATTCAGCGTGGGAGAGGGAACGTTCATTAAAAGCAGTTTTTGTTTTTTATCAATTATTTCTCTAACAGTTGTGTATTTCAAAGATATAAAAATACCAACATATAGATTTTAAACGTATCAATTAATTATACTCTATGCAATTTTTTTATGCGACGCGTAATTTAACGACAAAAAAATTCCTAGGGTAGATTTTAATTTCTGTATTATACGTGTTTTGTAACTGAGGTTCCATATTAGTTGAGTTGATCGGCCTATTTCCACAGTTTTTGCATTTTGAGCGCGCCATTTCGGAAGAGGACTCAGCTTCCGTCATCAGGCTTAGTCCTGAGAAGGACTGTTTCGCAGTTGAGTCGGATTCATATATAACGATTTTTCCCAAGAACCACTGGACAGGGGCAATTACAAACAAATATCAAAAGACTCCACACCACCAATCGAAAGACGGATATATCTGATGCTGACAAAACATAAGGGGGAGTTCTCCGATTACCAGACTAGACTTACCCCACACTACAGCAAACCTCTGCATCAGTACGGCCTACCAAAGATTCATAAGCAAGGAGTTCCTCTAAAACCAATTGTGAGCTCGAGAAATTCACCTTGTTACCCATAAGGACACTATCAGCTAGACATCATCACACCCTTATCGGGAAAAACCGAGTCTATGGTCAAGAATACGCAGCAATTCGTGGAAACCATCAGAAACTTCCAACCAAACCCTCGAAGAAATACTGGTAAACTTCGACATTGTGAGCCTATTCACAAATGTGCCCACCGATAAGGCACTAACTATCATAAGGGACAAACTGGAAAAGGATGAAACGTTAGACGAACACACGCAAGTCTCGGTAAACACATTATTGGAACTTCATATGCATTAGAACTACATATTTCCAGGTAGAAGACAAATTCTACCAACAGGAGTTTGGGATGGCGATGGGTTCCGCACTATCACTCATAGTGAGCAATATATATTTATATATCTTTATATATATATATATATATATATATATATATATATATATGGAAGATTTTGAAGTCCAAGCCATATCCGAATACACGGAGGAACCAAGAATGTGGCTTAGATACGTGGATAATACTTTCGTAGTTTGGCAATACGGCAAGCATAAGCTAGATCATCTAAATAATCTTGCACCGTCCATAAAATTCACAATGGAATTGGAGTCGGAACAAAAACTGCAATTCCTGGATGTACTTGTACACAGGAATGGCAACACTTTCACGACAAATATATACAGGAAATCTACCCACACGGGGAGGTACCTACACTACAACTCCAATCACCACAATAACGTGAAGTTAGGCCTGACAAAATGCTCGTATGATAGAGCGAAAACAATATGCTCATAATAAAGAGGACCTAAATAAAGAAAAAGGAAGTATCGCTAAAACACTCAAAGCAAATGGCTACCCCGATCTAACACCTAACCTAAATAGGGAAGGGTAACCGAAAAAGAAGAACATATATATACGGCGATAATACCATATATACAAGGTACCTCAGACAAAATACGAAGGATAAGCAGCAAATACAAGAAGCGCACTGCCTTCAAATAGACCAGAACGCTCAGGGGAATACTAACCAAAACCAAACCACACAATGAAGATTAGAATTCCAAAAATTGTGTATACAACCTACCATGCGAATGCGGCAGAGCAAACATAGAAGAGAGCAGTAGACTACTCAAAGTGAGAACACAGGAACATAAGAACAACGTCCGCCAGGACGAAACAGAAAAATCTAGAATCGCAGAATATGTCTGAAACGAAGATTACCGCATCCAATGGGATAACATACATTTAGTGGCAACGGGCGAGAATACAACTCGACAGAAACTCAAATAAACTACATACATCGCACTAGCAGAAAATCCAATAAGCCAAGTTAGTGTGTTACGGCGCAACGTGCGCAATAAACATCTGCGCAACAACAAAAAAGTTATATATATATATATATATATATATATATATATATATATATATATATATATATATATATATATACTTGCGTACATAGAAATCGGCCCACTGTAAACTTTTGACTTTAACTATATTTTGCTTCGAATCTATCTATCAGATTAAGAAAAAATATATACTGTTTGAAAGACAATTTCATATGCTTTAATGTAAGTTTACATTTATTAAAATTTATTTCGGTTTCTTAATCTTAAAATTGTGAAATTAACGCATGAAACAAATTATCGTTTCTTGTTACTAAAATAAAAGTGGTTTACTGATAATTACAGAAATTAACTCATAATTTTTAATAATGGGTATGACCCCCTCTTGCCCTAATAACATCCCTCATACGATTCGGCATAGATCTAATCAAGTTCGCAATTGTTTCTTGTGGGATGTCAAGCCACTCTTCTTCTACTGCCACAATAAGCTCTGGGATCGAGGTTGGGGCGCGAAGTCTAGCACGTATTCTTTGTTTTAGCTCATCCCATAAATGTTCGATTGGATTTAGATCGGGACTGCATGCTGGCCAATCCATAATCCGAAAACCGACTTCTGTAATGTAGTCTTGCACGATTCTTGCGGTGTGCGCCCTAGCATTATCATGCATAAAAATAAATTCGTCTCCAATGTAATCGACGTAAGGTACCACATGAACTGCTAAAATCTCCTCGATGTACCTAGCACCAGTTAAACCGCCTCTACGTGACCACGGTCGTCCCTTCGGATGAAAACAGGATCGGTTCGTGCTCCCATAGAAATTGCACCCCAGATCATGCAAGAACCACCTCCATAAGCAATCCGCTCTTCAATGCAGCATTCTGCAAATCGCTCTCCTGGTCTCCTGTACACTTTTACTCTTCGGTCGTTGCCATAGAGGCATATCCTGGTCTCATCTGAGAATAGAACAGAACCCCACTGTTCCAATGCTGACGATGAGCTGGGGTAAGTTTTGGACGAAGTGCAGGGGTTTTACAAGTCAGGTTACGTTCCTTAAGTCTTCGCCTTACTATCCACTGACTAATAGCCACTCCTCGTATTTCACGGAGCTGCTGTTGCACTTTGACCGCATTAAGGCGACGATTTCTTAATGTTGTTGACACAATAAAGCGGTCATCATGATCCGTTGTGTATCGTTTTCTGCCGGTTCCAGGTCTCCTATGAAAGCATTCAGTCTCTTGATAACGCTAGTAGGTTCTTCGAACAGCTGCGCGTGTCATCCCCAGTTGGCGAGCGCCAGTTCGCTGGCTAAGACCATTTTCAATTAGAGCAATTACTTGGGCGTTTTTTTGCGATGTAGTATGCATTAACCTAATACACTTTTAAACTAATCAAATTGCGAAAATTAATAATGTACAGGGTGGTTTTTTTTCGTTAATATTATAGGGTAAAGGCTAAACGGTAAGAGATACAAAAAAACTAAGATACGTGTCCCGTTCTCTTTTTTAGTGTTTAGTTTAATGGTGCAATCGGATCTACGCTAACTAAATTGGTTTCGAAGGTACAGAGTGATTCTCAAAATCTGCCGGTTTTTATTATCTCTTATGACTCGGTTATTTATGGAGATAAAAAAATGCTTTGTATACGAAAGTTTTATGACTTTTTACGTTGAATCCAGTGGCGTTCTTAAAAAAAAATATAGATGTTTTATTTTTTGAGATATTATCAAAAGTAGCATTTTCTTAAATGGGAAACCCTGTATCTGATAATCTCAAAAAAATGCATTTTTTCTTGAGATTGCAACAATATATAACACTTAATATTTTGCATTATCCTAACTAGCTAAAATACTAAAAAAACATTTTTTTTTAGTTGGCCATTAATTGAATGTTTTAAGCAATTGTTTTTGTTTGTTTACAAGTCATAAAATTCAGTAATAATTATGTATTGGTATTCTTATTTCGTTTCCGATTATATTTTTTAAAAAAGGTGATTAAAATGAATAATTTTCAAAATTATGAAAAATTAAATATGCTTGAGTGCTACATTAAGAGTAATAAAAATAAAGACGCAGCTCTAGACTTATATTTTGAGCGTTATCCGGAACGACGACAGCCAGAACAACAAATATTTGAAAGATTATATCACAATTTTAGTGAGTATGGGTCATTTGGAAAACCAAGAAGTAAGATTTACAATAAGGCAAATAGAGCAAGAGATGAAATAAATACATTAACTTGTGTCCTGGAGATGAAGAGCGGCGTTTAACATTTTGTCATTGGTATTCGCAGCAGATTAGTCGAAATCCCAATTTTTTTCAAAATATAATATGGACCGACGAGGCTTTTATATCTAGCGAAGGAATTTTTAATCGACATAATAATCGATATTGGTCAAACATAGATCCTCATCAGACGGTCGCCAGGATACAACAAGGACGGTTTGCGTTCCATGTATGGGTGGCGCTGTATCATAACAGAGTCTTTAACTACAGAATTTTTAATGAAAATTTGAATGCTCAAGGATACATCCAAATTTTGGAAGAATGTGTAATAATGGAGTTGGATAACATGCCATTAGCTGTAAGAAATAATGTTTATTTACAACAAGACAGTGCTCCAGCATATAATAGCGACATGGTAAAGGACTTACTAAATGTCAATTTTGGCGAAAATTGGCTTGGTACATATGGACCAAACAGATGGCCTCCGCGTTCCCCTTACCTGACGCCACTCGACTTTTATTTTTGGGGATCTACCAAAAATGAAGTCTATAAAACCCGAAGTAATACTGTAGAAGAACTCAGAACAAATTTTATTAATTGCATTGGAAGAGTGCCAAATATTCAAATCTATAACGCCATTCGTTCAGTTACAAGCAGAGCCCAAAAATGCATCGAGCAGAATGGAAGACAATTTGAGCACCTTTTGTGATTAACCACCTATGCTAATTGTTATATATAAGTATTTGAAATAATTACTGTTGTTATAAACCTTTTTTTGTTTTTTTGTAGTTGTTTTAGTTTATTAATATTTTATTATTGTTATTATCTGCAATTTTATTATGCCTATTATAAAATAAAGAATTTATTAAATCCATGGCCAACTAAAAAAAATGTTTTTTTAGTATTTTAGCTATTTAAGACAATGCAAAATATTAAGTGTTATATATTGTTGCAATCTCAAGAAAAAATGCAATTTTTTGAGATTATCAGATACAGGGTGTCCCATTTAAGAAAATGCTACTTTTGATAAAAATAAAACATTTATATTTTTTTTAAGAACGCCACTGGATTCAACGTAAAAAGTCATAAAACTTTCGTATCCAAAGCTTTTTTTTATCTCCATAAATAACCGAGTCATAAGAGATAATAAAAACCGGCAGATTTTGAGAATCACTCTGTATCTTCGAAACCAATTTAGTTAGCGTAGATCCGATTGCGCCATTAAACTAAACACTAAAAAAGAGAACGGGACACGTATCTTAGTTTTTTTGTATCTCTTACCGATTTCTATGCACGCAAGTGTGTATATATATATATATATATATATATATATATATATGTTTTAAAAAATACGTATTGGACTGCTCAGTGGTAAACGTAAACGTAAACCTAAACCTAAACGTAAACGTAAACGTAAACGTAACCGTAAACGTAACCGTAAACGTAAACGTAAACGTAAACGTAAACGTAAACGTAAACGTAAACGTAAACGTAAACGTAAACGTAAACGTAAACGTAAACGTAAACGTAAACGTAAACGTAAACGTAAACGTAAACGTAAACGTAAACGTAAACGTAAACGTAAACGTAAACGTAAACGTAAACGTAAACGTAAACGTAAACGTAAACGTAAACGTAAACGTAAACGTAAACGTAAACGTAAACGTAAAGTAAACGTAAACGTAAACGTAAGCGTAAAGCGTAAGCGTAAGCGTAAGCGTAAGCGTAAGACGTAAACGTAAACGTAAACGTAAACGTAAACGTAAACGTAAACGTAAACGTAAACGTAAACGTAAACGTAAACGTAAACGTAAACGTAAACGTAAACGTAAACGTAAACGTAAACGTAAACGTAAACGTGAACGTAAACGTAAACGAGAAAGTGAATTTGAATGTGAATGTGAATGTGAATTAGAATGTGATTGTGAATGTGAATATGAATTTGAATGTGAAGGTATGTGAATATGAAGATGAATGTAAACGTGAATATTAACATGAATGGAAATGTAAATGTGAACGAGAATGTAAGTGCGAAACCTTCCCTAGAATCTATTTACCAATGCCTAACTGTAAAACTTATAGCCTTGTTTAAGTTTTCGTCGTGGGAGGGTGTTAATTGTTATTCATCATTTATTATAATTTAGAAGAATTTCTGGGTCTATTGTCGGAATTTTTTGTGTCTCAAGAGCGTTAGCGAAATTGCAGTTGAGCAAAGTAATGGGTTGAAGATAATTATATTTCTTTTGGTCTAATTTCTTTTTACCTAAAAGAACGTGTATTGTGTACCTGAATTGTACACAACTTCTGCCATAACGATATACGGAGAGATTAGAGTCTACTCACACTGGTGAGTATGAAGGACAGATCTTTTACGCTAGTTATTTTATGTGTCGAAAATGGAGACTAGATTAAAATTACATAAATTACTATCGTGCTCAATTGTTATCGAAAAATATAACTTTGTTAAGTATAGACACTATTTATTCGCAAAATGTAAATATGCGTATTGATTGTCATGAATTGTGAATGCTTTAATTTTCATATGGATTAAAACTGTGTAGCTATCTAAAATTTGCATATCAAGACAGAATTGAAACATACTGGATCTTATGGATGTAAATTGTACATAAAAGCAATGTACAGAAAATATCTAGCACATCTACAACGTATGAGATGACATTCTTAAAACATGTTATGTACATAAAATGCAAAATCAGTGTAAGGTACATAAAATATTCATTAGATGTAACGTGAATATACACACAATGATAATTATGTGTATGCAACGAACGTCACTAAATACATGGGCGTATGTATATTTCATATGCTTACATATTATCCGTATGTGCTATTTGGGTGAGAATAGACCATGAACTAGAATGTGAACATAAACGCTTATATGGCTAGGAGCATGAATATAAAGATAAATATAATGAAATGCACTAAAAAGTTTTCCTTTACAAAAGCAATTTTTAAATTTGTGTACAAAACGATTGTCTCAACTCTAAACTGTATCTAAGTGAGCGTAGAAAATGAAGTTAAATAAACTCGCTTTAAGATCGAAAATTATTTAAATGACACATTTTACAAAAATTGTAAACGATAGAGCAAAATATTGCTACAATCAGTTCTAAGGGAATTGTGTATTATTTTCACTAACTCTAAGCGATACAATACAAACAATAAAATGTAAAGTTACCCTTTACAAATAATACCCAATTAAATCATACTACACCAATTCTAATCGCGCCTTTCGCTTTGGCATAAAGATTCTTATGATTACTCATGTATAACTTTTCAGTCAACTTAAGAGAAGCAGATGGAAATGGAAAATGATTATTGTTTTGTAACGGAAACAAACTCGCAAACTTCCGATAATATTCTGATTAAGCTCAATAGTTTATTGATTTTAATTTCACTTTTCTAATTGAGAAATTGTGAAAAGTTTAACAACAACTTCCCCTAATTTTATGTATGATTATTATAGTGTTCGCGCAATTCCCTTGAAGATTCGTCTGCTCACATCAAATTTAAAATCTAAAAATTTTAATTTATTCTATTTTTAATTATGATGGGAACTTAGGTCTGAACGGAAAAACAGTTTTGGAAGCAAATATTTAAATAAAGCGTACGGTGGCTATGAATAAAGTTAAATTAAGTGATTCTCTCTAGTTGCCAACTTGATAATTACATATAAAGCAGATTTATTACCAACCTTTAAATTTAAGTAATTTAAACCGGTAATATAAGTTTTCATAAATCTTAAAGCGCCTATATGGCGCCTTTTATCGAATAATCAAAACACTCGGCGCCGTTTTGTCTGCATCTAATGATATGTTAGGAAAGATCTGGAAATGTATAAAAAGTTTTGTGATACTTACACTAATTTTGAATTAATCACAATGTTATTAACTAAATCTAATTTGTATAAATCTTATCACTAAAATAAAAAAATAGGAATTATCTGTACGTTATTAAACAAAGGATACAATGATCCTAACGCGTGTTTTATAATGCCGGGAGTGCCAAGCACGGGGTTAAAGCAAGGGTGTGTATATATCCATTCAAAACATGCCAAATGAGCTGAGTTTGCGCTTTCGTTTTAGGGGTAAATACCCCGTGAAGCATGTCTCGTCAGAGGAAATTCCATTTATGCTTTGTTATTCTTTTATATTAAATTTATTAATTTTGACGCATCCTATATTTTAATATTTCACACTAAAAATGGTTTATATTAAAAATCAATGGCCTTTGGGATAGGCAACACTTGCTACAGCAAGGATGAATTATGTACAATTAGAATTTAAAAATTGATTTATTTTTTAAATAATTTTGTATATTATTACAGGACGTAGTAATTAAAAGTATGCATTAAATTTTATACTGGTTTATAAAGCTGCTATCAAGAATAGTATTTTCTGACGCATGTTGTGACAGTATAACCTCAAATATAATTATTGTTAATGTTTGTGTTGTTTGTGTGAATTTAAGTTAAAACCATTAAACATGCTAGATGTGTACGTAATGCATAAGTGCAGCTTTAAATCAAGTGTCTCAATTATTTACTATGTCTGTCGTATATACTTTCGAAAATATCCCCCTTATTATTTTCTTATTTACATGATTTACTGTTATAATCACATTCGTAAGCGAAAGAAAACATTCGAAATTCACCCTCTTCCATATGAAGCAATTGAGAAACTAATTCATAATATCACATCAATTGACGACATTAATAATATTGTGATTATCTCCCAACAGTTCATAACAGAAACTAACATAAGTGAAAATTTTGTTAAAATTGGCAATAAACCTGCTCATTTAATCGGTACTGGTATTCCTAATGATTACATACTGACTTCGGATACTTTTCATTTTAATACAAAATTACAAACGACAAATTTACATTTTATAGGTTCGGGCTGTATACCGCTTGCAGATGAAATTGATTTATCAGTAATTAATACTTGTTATGATTTAAGTAATGGCTTAATCGATAGTCTTGTTAAAAATTACTTTAGAATGTTGAAAATTGTGTGTGTGAATGATGTAATTTCGATCAATTTTAAAAAGTATGCACCTGAGTTTTATTATGCAAATAATAAGTATAATGGGTTAAAGTTTGTGTATGTGAAATGTAATAAATTGTATGTTAAGCAAGAGTTAAAGGATTGTGGATTTTGTGTACTAGGAGAAACGGTTGTTAAGCAATCTGCAAATACTCAAAGCTTTATTGCACCTATTACGAAGCATTTAATTGTAAATGAATTTAAAGATTGCAATTATGATCGGTGGTTAGTTGACGAATGCCCATATGGTTTGAAAATTTATCGTGATACATTAAGGATTGCTGTTACACCATTTTTAAAGAAAAGTAAGTATGGTTACATATTATATCTTACGTACTATGTTAGTTATGAGTTTGTTCATACATTAAGTTTAAAACTTCATGTTTTATCACTTCAAAATTTGGGAAATCTCAAGTTAAGTAATCCATTACGTTTGAAATCGTGGCAAAGCACAATTTTGTTCATATTTTTTAAGTATGTATTGCTTAAAATTAAATTCTTATTAATAACAATTACAAAGTGATGAAACATGGCACATTATGTATAAAATTTAATGTCATCCTAAATTAAAATTAGGGAGGGGTCACGAAGTCAAAAATTGTGCACATTTTTTAATTCTATACAACAGTTATGATTGTTTGGCGGTATAAAGGCACTGGGTATTATAAGGTAATTCATCGATTTTAAAGGTCATGTAAATCACTTTCAATGTATTTTAGCTTTCACTTCTGTTTGTCTTAGGTAGGTACATCAGATAACAATATGGAGTTGTTTTGAATTAGTTTTAAAACAAAATATAAGTACATCATTAACACTAATGTTTCAAATATAATTTCAGAATGTTTTATATAAATATTTATTTATCAACGCGTTTCAATACAACTGAAAATTTTCAAAAAAAAGTGTATAAGTAAAATAATTAGTAGTTATGGTAACAACTCATTAAGGTAAAACACTTACCGCAAGACGACTATTCGTTCCGTATTACTATAAAGGGCCTTAGACAAGGAAAGAGAGCCTTGTCCAAGTACGGGACAGTTTGAGGATTGTGTTAGAGCGCCGTACGCGTCATTTAATTAATTAAGAAATTTTGATTTCAATTCATGGTGATTGATTGTGTTGTAAATTTAGTCCGTTATATTAGTTTATGTCGTAAATGTACAGTTTTCTACGGTTTATAGCGCGTATGAAGTTAGCACCCCGATAAAGAGTTCTGATTAAAGTTCTCGCTTCCTTTTACAGAGTTTAGAAGTACCTTATAAAAAATAAAAGAGTTCGGCTCATAAATGGTTCCAAATTTTAATTTGAAAAATGAGGTGCTAACTTCACATCGAAAATCGAGATCCAGTAGTTCTGACTAGCTAAATTACTATATTTTGCAAAGTTCTAGAGTTCCTGATATGAATTTTTTTTTAATTAAAAAGAATTAAAAATTTTTCAAAATTCAATGTTGACATGCAATAGTTCCAATCAACTTTTGATGTTCTTTTATTTATTCCTAAGAGTTATCGCTAATTTAAAAAAAATTATAATCAAAAATGAAAAGGTTACAACCCTTTTACTTAAAAAAAGAAAATGTTAACAAAAAACATTTGAAAGAGTTCTAATAGTTCTCGCAGTAGATTTAGATAGTATTCGAAAAGCTGTGAAAGAAACTCCAATGATCGAAAGCGATCCGATTAATATTTGTAGAATTATTCGACTTTAAAAAATTGCATAGCTTAAATTCTCAAAGTATCGAGGGGAAATATTTTGAACAGTTCCAATACTTCCAAAATAGTTCTCGTGTAGTTCTCGACATGCATAATGCCTTTTCAAAGAGTTTCGATGCTAAAATTAATTATATAATTAAAAACAAAAATATCCGAAAAATGGGCTATTTTTTACACCCCTAATTATTTTTTATTAGCTTACGTGTAGGACGTATTTTTTCACCCCTATTTTTTACACACCCCCGTGTGAGACCGTATTTTCTACCCTTTCTTTTCGGAGGCCCTTTTCAACCCTAATTATTTTTACTCGCTTACGTATAGGACGTGTATTTTCACCCATATTTTTTTTACACACCCACGTGTAGGACGTGTTTTTTCACCCCATTTTATGATAGCTCACGTATAGGACGCGTATTTTCTACCCTATGGTTTCTTTTCGATGGTCAACCCTAATTAGAGCCTTTCTGTACTTGCGCACGTGAGGGGCAGATGTAGGTCTTGGGCTAGGTCTTGGTGCTGGGGCTGTACCTGGACCTAGGTTTTGGACTTGGGGTTGGTCTTATGGTTATTTTTGATGGTCATATAATTAAGGTCCTTCTGGCTATATTAAGACCAGTGCCCCTGAAGGTTAGGCGAATGCACACGCATACAATGTTGGAAATTGCATAATCAATAAGATATTTTAAAATTATCGATCCTATTGCTTTAAAATGGTCATATGCTATTGGATGATCTTTTACCTATACGAGAAAACGTATTTCTAATAAGGAGGTTCTCGTAAGACACGTGTAGGGCTTCGCAACTTGTTCTCGGGCCTTCGCCCCCTGGCCGGAGATGGTGTGGGAACCTAACCTTATAAGACAAGTGTAGAGCTTAGCCCCTATCGTGACCCCCTTGGTGCAATTGTATGTGGTTCTAACATAATCTTACAGCTGTAGGCCTTCGCCTCATCATACAAAATTGTATTCTAATAAGGAGGTTCTTGTAAGACATGACTTGTATCAGGGTCTGCGCCCTGGCCCCTTTGAGTAAAAATTGATTTTAGTGCAATCTAGTGGCGTATAGTCTAATGAACATTTTCTGTAATAGAAGTTGATAATGCACACCTCTCTCTTGCTCTTTCTTGTTTCTTCCTCCCCCTCTCTCTTTCGGCTCTTTCTCACACACAAACAAATCTATTAATTAATCAATCTAAAACAAATCACGCTCTATCACCAGATCAATCTCAATCAATCAACCGAAATTATGTCTTACAGTTTGCGGAAACCAGATTACAGTTCAAATTGAATACATTAAAGTCTAATTAAATATGACGTGAAATAATAAATAATTTCTACCCTAATGCAATGATGCTTTATGTATAGGCAAATTCTCTAAACAGTCACCACCTATACATTCGGAACATCATATCTGATTTATTTGCATGTTCAATTAGATACACACAAAATTGTTTCATTGTAACGGAAATAAAAGGCAAAAGGTTTTAATGGGTTTATTATTATACATGAATTAACAATAACTACAAGTTTAAAATCCACGAATACGTACCAGCTATTTGACAGTTGATCTTATGACGTCATCCTATAAGAGTAATAATACATTTTTAAAAATCTTTATCGACATTTTTGTTTTTAGTTTTATCAGGTAAAAAACATATTAAAATAATACGCTTACCTTTAGAAGTGTTTTTTTCTTCAACTGTACCATACGTTGAACTGAAATTTTTTTATACAACGTGTCTCACTGAAATACGATTTGTGAATGTGCTGGATATAAACAGGCTATTACATACCGATCATTAACTATTTAGAAAGTAATACACAAAACCTGAATACCGCTACTCGTATTTAACAATCATGTTGTACTTACAAAAATTTACATTCAAAACACTTACAAATATTTTAAAAATTTTGCTAACGCAGAAATTACTTTATATAATTGAATCTTCAGATTACATAAAACTATTGTATACTCAATTACGTTCACACACACGCGCACGCACACCCACACACACGCGCACGCACGCACGCACACACACACCCACACACCCACACACCCACACACCCACACACACACACACACACACACACACACACACACACACGAGAGCGCGAAAACAGCAAACGCAAAAACACACTAACTCAAAAAACACGCAAACACGAAAACACGCTAACGCGAAAATACGCAAACGAGAAGACATACAAATGCGGAAACATGTAAAACGAAACCACGCAAATACGAAAACACGCCAACACAAAAAAAACACGCTAAAGCGAAAACTCGTAAACCTGCAAAGATGAATCAAGACGGTGGACCACCGTTAGGAAAAAAAACAAGTTTATTAACAAAATTGAAGGAAAGCTTAACGTTTGAAAATATATTATTATTATTATTATTATAAATAACAATACATCATTATTATTTAACAACATGCTTTATCGGTTTTCTTCTTCTTCTTGACCCGTGATTCGTCATCATCATCATGATTTTCCCTTCTCCCCTACCTCATCGCTCTTCTTTCTCTTGTGTGAACCATCACCTTGGATGTGAGAAACATTCAGCTCAACCATGTCATCGCTTTCATCATTATCTTGAATGGTTATGTTGTAATAGTTTATTAACAAATCAGTAAAATCTCTAATTTCCGCTGATGTTGGTTCATAAACAGGAGAATACATTATAATAATGCTCACTCGATGACAGTTACAATTTAAAGAGCGAAACACACGAGAAACGAGTACGCAGCTAGCCTTGGGGCCTTGTGCGCAAGCGCGCTTGTCAATGTTCGGGTAGAATCGGTTATCTTCTGGGGATGTCTGAAGTATTGACCTAACCACACTCTAATATCGCCCCTAGGGACATGTTTATAAATCTAAACGCCTCTTTTATGGTCGAGGTATTTTCTCCTAAGACGACGCAGTGTTTTGAATGTAAATTTTTGTAAGTACAACATGATTGTTAAATACGAGTAGCGGTATTCAGGTTTTGTGTATTACTTTCTAAAATAGTTAATGATCGGTATGTAATAGTCTGTTTATATCCAGCCATTCACAAATCGTATTTTAGTGAGACACGTATAAAAAAAAATTCAGTTCAACGTATGGTACAGTTGAAGGAAAAAACACTTCTAAAGGTAAGCGTATTATTTTAATATATGTTTTTTACCTGATAAAACTATAAAACAAAAATGTCGATAAAGAATTTTAAAATGTATTATTACTCTTATAGGATGACGTCATAAGATCAACTGTCAAATAGCTGGTACGTATTCGTGGATTTTAAACTTGTAGTTATTGTTAATTCATGTATAATAATACACCCGTTAAAACCTTTTGCCTTTTATTTCCGTTATATCAGTTTGATATTCTTAAAAACATGTTAATTTAATTTAACTCTATGTTATATATAAGTAATTATTACTTTCCAATCTTTTTTAATGGGTTTTTACAACTGTTAATGAACACGTTACAATGAAACAATTTTGTGTGTATGTAATTGAACATGCAAATAAATCAGATATGATGTTCCGAATGTATAGGTGGTGACTGTATCTGCCTATACATAAAGCATCATTGCATTAGGGTAGAAATTATTTATTATTTCACGTCATATTTAATTAGACTTTAATGTATTCAGTTTGAACTGTAATCTGGTTTCCGCAAACTGTAAGATATAATTTCGGTTGATTGAGATTGATCTGGTGATCGAGCGTGATTTGTTTTAGATTGATTAATTAATTGATTTGTTTGTGTGTGAGAAAGAGCCGAAAGAGAGAGGGGGAGGAAGAAACAAGAAAGAGCAAGAGAGAGGTGTGCATTATCAACTTCTATTAAAGAAAATGTTTATTAGTCTATACGCCACTAGATGGCACTAAAATCAATTTTTACTCAAAGGGACCAGGGCGCAGACCCTGATACAAGTCCTGTCTTACAAGAACCTTCTAATTAGAATACAAGTTTTTATGATGGGGCGAAGGCCTACAGCTATAAGATTAAGTTAGAACCACATACAATTGCACCAAGGGGGCCACGATAGGGGCTAAGCTCTACACTTGTCTTATAAGGTTAGGTTCCCACACCATCTCCGACCAGGGAGCGAAGGCCCGAGAACAAGTTGCGAAGCCCTACACGTGTCTTACGAGAACATCCTTATTAGAAATACAACGTTTTCTCGTATAGGTAAAAGATCATCCAATAGCATATGACCATTTTAAAGCAATAGGATCGTTAATTTTAATAATAATATCTTATTAATTATGCAATTTCCAACATTCTATGCGTGTGCATTTGTCTAACCTCCAGGGGCACTGCTCTTAATATAGCCAGAAGGACCTTAATTATATGACCATCAAAAATAACCCTAAGACCAACCCCAAGTCCTAGACCTAGGTCCAGGTCCAGCCCCAGCACCAAGACCTAGCCCAAGGCCTACGTCTGCCCCTTACGTGCGCAAGTACAGAAAGGCTCTAATTAGGGTTGACCATCGAAAAAAACCGTAGGGTAGAAAATACGCGTCCTACACGTGAGCTGTCATAAAATAGGGTGAAAAAACACGTCCTACACGTGGGTGTGTAAACAAAATAGGGATGAAAATACATGTCCTATACGTAAGCGAGTAAAAATAATTAGGGTTGAAAAGGGCCTCCGAAAAGAAAGGGTAGAAAATACGGTCTCACACGGTGGTGTGTAAAAAATAGGGGTGAAAAAATACGTCCTACACGTAAGCTAATAAAAATAATTAGGGGTGGAAAATATGGTCTCCCACGTGGGCGGTCTTGTGACGTCAAAATCCAAGATGGCGGAAGGTGTCTCTGTTCTACTAATATTTTTTCATAGAAGTTTTGAGCTGTTTCAGTGTAAATAATTTTTCAATTATTAATATATATTTTATGAAAATACAAAATGGAAATTAAAAGAAATAATAATAATTTTAATAGCATTTTTATTAGTATAATTTGCAACCCCTTTAGAATAAGTTTATTACGAAAATAGGCAACATTGTAAAAACAAAAACAAAATCTATGTCAAACAGACGTTTAAAACTTCATGTCAGACAGAGGTTAATGGGCAGCTAGATGCTAACTTAAAAATTAAAAAAAATTTAATAATTTTTTGCGAAAGCGGAAGTAGAAGTTAGTTTTTGTGTTGTCAAAATCGTGACAGAAGTGGAACATTTTCTCCTTAGGAAGCAAATATGTCACATTATCTCCCTAAGAAGTTTATTTTGACAGTTTCAAATACAGAGTAAAAATAAAAACATAAGAACTGAAGAACTAACTTAATTATTTGCGCTTACAGTAAATGATACCGGCCCATAATTATTGAAATTATTCAGTTTTCAGTTTTTTTGAAAACAATTTTCTGACACTAGTTATGGTTGTCAAGGTACGGATCCCAAAGGCCACTAATTATTACATACGGATTTGTAACCCTCGGGCTTCGCCTTCGTGCTGCAAATTACATCTCAGGAAAAATCATGTAGTTCTATCCCTCTATGTATAATATAGGTACTATTAATTATATTTTTTTAGGATTACTATGCAATCTCTTTTTTATACGTTCATAACGTTTAAAACTTCATCTCAGATAGAGATTAATAGACATAAATACATGTTAACTTGAAAAAAATTTCAAAGCCGCCCACTTCTATATCACTAATATAGTTTTACCATTTTCGGACATATTTAATTAATGTTTAGACTTACCTTGCGTTATATTAAGAAACTTTCTAAAGAAGAGTTCAGCATATAAAATTAAATTTTCTTTAAAAAATATGTCTACACTTTTTCTTATAAAATTAATCGTTATTCAGATATTGAAAAAAAACACTTAAATTCTAGCTTAGGAATTTTTTGCCACTAAATTACGCGTCCTATCAAAAAAATTGCATAGAACATAATTAATCGATATGTTTAAGGTCTATATCTAGGTATGTTTAAAACTAACCCTAATAAACCCCCCCGCCTCCGCCGCAGAATTTCTGCCAAAATCTAATCAGCTCCAAGGCAAATGAAAACAAGCTTAATAAATGCATAATTTTAAGTACGTAGGTATTTTAGTTCTGGAGTTATCATGGATGGGGACTAACATATATTCACACACAGGCATGTCTGGACATCATGGCCGATCTTGACGAAACTTGGCCAAATGTACAATGAGCTAATAAGTCGATTTAGCGATAGTGTACAAAAGTCCTATACCTACATATACAGGGTGTCTGTGTATTACACCGACAACGCTTAACTGTTGATTCAGGGAATAAAATAAAGACGATTTAGTGAAAACAAGTTTAGTGAAAAGTTTTTACTTTCCGAGATATAAGCGATCAAAGTTACCATGAAATAATGGTTTTTTGCTATCCATTTTGCAACGACGTAATAAAACTTAATAAAATTTGGTACAGTTTCTTACTCGGTTAAGCTGCTTCTTTTCCCCCTCAGAACCCTAACTACGTTCCTTCCGATCTTATCCTGACCACACCCATCCTTACTCCCACAATACATATATACGTAATGTATGTATGTATGCTGGGAATCCATGATTGTGGCTGAAGGAGCTTGGAAAGCTCAAACAGTCCACCCTCCCCCTTGGGGAGGGAATGAAATACGTGACCTTTCCTTTCCTTTTTTAGACTTTAGGTCATGGCCTCCTAGATTATTACGACTATGACGTCATAGTATTATTCAGAACTTTTCCTATCGACACAATCATAACAATTGAAAGCTGTCATTTAATAGAACATTAATTTTTCAAGAGAAAAGTCCCTTTGCAAATTTTCGCTAAAGTTAGCCATTTTTGAGAAAAAAACTGTTTTGTGAAACCCTGAAAATCGTTAAATCGGAATGGCTATTAGAGCAATGTTACGTTATTTCGGCAGAATTCCCATTTTTGATTAAAAAAATTGTTAAATTTTGGTAAGTTTGTCGTAAAAATCTGAAGTAGCATTGCAAAAAGGCTAAAAACTACTGTAGTAGTTAATACATAAATGTTTAACTTTTATTTTATTAATACAGCTGACGAAACTTACGGTACATAGTACATAAGTGGCTTAAAATCAAATTATGTAATTAAGAAGAAAAATAACAACTGTCGTAGATAATAGTAGAAAAATAAATCTTTATTTCAACAAATGTGCGAAGTGTTTACCCTCGCAACGTATGCAAGCCTGAGCTCGTCGTAACAAACTTGTGCGAACTGTACGTAGTATCGCAGGATTTTGCTGAATTTCTTCTGAAGCAGCTACTATTTTTGCCATAAATTGTCGCGGTCTCGAACAGGATTGACGTAAACTTTTTCTTTTAAAACTCCCCATACATAAAAGTCCATTGGGGTAGGGCCAGGAGACGTGGGTGGCCACTTTATTGGTGTATCAAGTCCTCTACATATCACGATATGTAGCATTTAAGTATTCTCGCAATGGGAGGAAAAATGTGGCGGTGCTCCATCATGCATAAAAATTAGATCGCGGCGTAACTCTAACGGTACATTCTCAAGTAATGCTGGCACTTCGTCTCGGATTAATTCTAAATAAGACTGACCATTTAACCTTGGTGGCAGAACAACAGGGCCTACTAAAAATCTCCGATTCCAGCCCATACATTAATAGTAAACTGGCGTTGAAAGGAATCCATTCGTGAAGATTATGAAAATCGAAAATTCCATTTCGTGTAAAGTGCGATTCATCTGCAAACAAAATTTTATCAAAAAACCTATTATCGCC
This sequence comes from Vesta saturnalis, assembly GCA_036346205.1. NCBI lineage: Eukaryota > Metazoa > Arthropoda > Insecta > Coleoptera > Lampyridae > Vesta > Vesta saturnalis. The sequence continues at coordinate 1,261,475 of JARFJB010002461.1, read as the reverse complement.
AATAAAACCATTCATAATCCACTCGCAAAATTTTACGCGTAACGCAGGATCCCCATCTTACAATTCTTGGACACGTTGAAGATGATAAGGTCGCAGAAGTTGTTCTTTCAATGTTCGGTGAACAGTGTCCGTTGGTGTGTCAAATAGTCTTGGCAGTCTTCTCGAGCTTTCTCTTAAACTTTCTTCAACAGCGTTTAGGATTGCTTCTTCCGTTTCAACGTGAACTTGCCGAGGGCGACCTACAATGCCCCAAATTCCTTTACCCGTTTATCTACATTGCAGCAAAGGTGTAATGACGGTGAATACGTCTGTTTGGAAACCTTTCTCCATACATTCGTGCTGCTGCTCGACAATTCATTCTACACTCTCCTTATATTCAATGCATATTGATGAGTTCGTTAAAAAAATATTCCATTTTTACGAATAATAACTAGTGTATTCGATACAACAAACAAGGAAAACGAAATTTAAACGTGAAACGTTCCGTATGTGTTCTTGTAGTAAGTAACAAAACAATTAAACTGACAGATTACGCAAAACATTAGATATTACATGAGGAAAGCCACCTTCGATTTTGGTTTTAAAAAAATGCGTGATCGTATACATTCTTTTCAAAGGCGAGCATTTATTTAAATACACACTAGATCTTTTGTTTGACATGAAATATGTTCTTCCACATTGCTACAGTGATGAAAGTATTATTCAACAACAAAATTTTAAAATGGTTATTCTCAGCGACAAATCTACCAAAATTTAATAATTTTTTTAGTTAAAAATGGGAATTCTGCCGAAATAACGAAACATTGCTCTAATAGCCATTCCGATTTAACGATTTGCAGGGTTTCACAAAACAGTTTTTTTCTAAAAATAGCTAACTTTAGCGAAAATTTGCAAGGGGGCTTTTCTCTTGAAAACATTAATGTTCTATTAAATGACAGCTTTCAAATGTTATGATTATGTCGATAGGGAAAGTTCTGAATGATATTATGACGTTATAGTCGTAAAAATCTAGGAGGCCATGAACTAAAGTCGGCCATATTTTGCTGCTAAAAGAAGCAGCTTAACCGAGTAAGAAACTGTACCAAATTTTATTAAGTTTCATTACGTCGTTGCAAAATGGTTAGCAAAAAACCATTATTTTATGGTAACTTTGATCGCTTATATCTCTAAAAGTAAATACTTTTTCTAAACTTTTTTCGCTAAATCGTCTTTATTTTATCCGCTTAATCTACAGTTAAGCGTTGTCGGTGTAATAGACAGACACGCTATATACACTATGGGGATCTCGGAAACGGTAAGAAATGGAAGGTCGGTTAAATGGAACAAAAGTTACGCATTTGAGAGGATGTATTTATGGTCTTTGTAGAACTCGAATATCTCTTTTAGTTTTTGAGATATTTGAAAAAAATTTAATTTTCTGATTTTCGTTTTTTATTTTTTTCTGACCTTATTTGAAGAGCTATCAAGAAAAGAAGAGCACATTCTCATTGCCACTTTTCTAGCTCTACTTAATACTGTTATTCAATTTTTGATACAACGTTTCGTTTCTTAGCAGCCATCATCAACCTTATTTTTTTAAATACACGAAAAAATTATTTTTGCCATATTTAAATTATCTTCTTGATTCTGAATGCAACGATATATCACACTTTATATTTTTGATACGTTTCGGATGGGAAAATTCATATTCAATGCAAAACATCGAAAACGTACAGCTAAAACTAATACTATAAACATTAGAAAACTGTAAAATTATTATAAAATAATGTTTTCTCATTTTCTAATGCCTGTTGCGAATAAAATAATTCATAAGTATGTATTTAGTGAAAATACTATTAATTAAACAGTTAAAATACATCTTCCGTCGTACTGATGCATTTGATAAAAATAAGTTGGCTTTGCATTTTGTTTACCTACCGGTCATAATTGATTTTATTTATGTATTTAATAAAATTAATAATAATTTTTAATTACATATTTACAGTTCAACCAAGGAAACAAAAGCCCTGAGAGGGCGTACCTGAGGGAGCTGTTTTTCAACAGGTACATTCCATACAAAAAGTATTAAGGTGGCAAATTTAAATCAAATGTATGGATTGCTTATTCAAAATTCTGTGAACAAATTTATTTATTTTATGTTAGGTACATCAAATGTTATTGAATTAATTACCAAAAACATTTAAGTATTTATTGTTTAAGTACAAATAAGATGGTTTTGAAGTTATAACATTTTCTACAAATAATTTACACAATTTTTAGTTTTGTAAACATTTGTAAAATACTTGAAAAAATATCATTCTGATCACATTTGAATATAAAGTGACTAATAAATTACAATGATTCTTCTACAGAACTTTCTTCCTCTTTATCTGATTAACTTGTATTTACTTGAAATGACAACCTTTCTACAGTTTCATCATAAGTGTAAATAATATAATAGCATTTAAAACATTCACTAAAATAAAGTGTAATGTTATTCACAATAGAAACAAAACACATATGCATAATTAAAATTTAAAATAATGTCCAAGATTTTATGGAAAAATAAGCACATATCGTTTATTATTATTGATTTATAACTTGTAACTACAAAATTAAAAATGGTTTTCTATGGGCTATCAAATTCATCAACTTCTTCCTCACTGCTTTCATCTGACGATCCAGTGTTTACCATAAAAGATAAAGTTTCAATTGTTTCGTCAAGTAGTTCATCACGTTGACACATTTCTTCGGCTATGTGATTAACATGCCTGCATTGCTTGTCCCAGTCAGATGCATTTATTTCTGCAAAATCATTTCGCACTAAGTTCTCAATATTACTTCCACTTTGAGAAACGTTATTCATTGCCACCTTATGCTTTACTAAGCTCCACATAAATTCAATCGGATTGAGTTCACAATGATAAGGAGGCAAACGAAGTACACTGTGTCCATGTTTTTTAAGTAATTCATCAACATAGTAAGTTTTATTATGCTTAAATTGCTTTACTAACTCCAATAGCAGCTTTTCGCATGGTGTATGTTGTCGATACTCCATGAACGATTATGTGCCGCTGGCCGGCTCTGATGTTTTGGTACACACCGGGTTCTTCATTGGATTGCCAGCACTTGCTAACTTCGTACGATGGATATATGTTTCATCTAGGTACGTAACTGGTTTCTTATTTTCTCCTAGAGCATCATTTTGCCGCAAACTTCTTAAATAGCGAGAACGCCAGGCAACAATATCAGAGCGCTCCATTAAACATGTTCGTTTATCGAGGCATTTTCTAAATTTGAAACCAATTTGTAACAAAGCCTTTCGTAAGGTTTCACGTCCTCCGGAGTAATTAATATTATCCTCCATTTTATTGACTAAAATGTTCAACGTTGGTACCTTTTTTTCTACAGTATATACTTCATGAACGGTCCTTTTTAAAATGCCTAAATCTGCTTCATCTAAAACCATTTTATTAGAACCTCCACTTCTTTTTTTCTTAGAAGGAGACTTTCAAACTGAATTTTCAGCTGTTGCAGCTTCATTTCTAATACAAAGAAATACGTCATTTAGAAATTACGTTTAAGGTTTACAAACTACGTACCTACCTAATTTTTTTTATAAAACTAATCGATTTTCCTGTTGCCGCAGCAGCTAGCTCAGTATCCTTGTCCAAAGGGAATGTCCACACACCATTAGCTTTTTGTTTATCGAAAAATTCCACAACTGCTTTAATGATGTTCCGGGCTTCGGAATGAACACTCTTCTTCGACTTACTAGCCATTATGAATAAAACCTGAAAAATTCGAAATATTGAAAATCAACATGATTTGATATTTTAAAACTTGTCATGCTCATTTAATTTAAGTGCTGCTACGTATTTCAAAATCCTACACTACTCTAAATATTGAAAAATCGATGTAAATCGATATTTAAAAAAGCATGCTTACTGTTTTAAGGTTATGAACTCTATAATCGTTTTATTATATACATGTACACAATACATACCGTTTCTCTCACAAATCAGTAAAAAGAGCCTTGAAAAAGACTTTATAAAGACTAATCGACAATAAATACTCATGAACTACGAAAATAACCTGTCAATGCAAAATGCGTATGACAAATGTCAATTGTTTGCGTTTGGGAATGTACGGTCGGAGACTTCTTAATGGTAATTGGACGAACGTTTTACCGCTATAAATTTTTTAATTTAGTTCACATATTTTCCGGGGTTTTTGTTTGCTTGGGAGAGCTGCACCTTTGAACTTATTCGTTCATAACAAAAACTTGTAATAATTTAATTTAGTCAAGTTGCTTTGGTATGTGTGAGTCCTTGCGATATCGCAGGCTCACATTCCATTAATATAAGTAATTTGATTGTAATCTCATTATATTTAGAATTGATATCAGTTCTACATACATAAAGACAAAATTTACATCGATTGGTGCTTGAACCTTGATGGCGCTGCTTGAACCTTGATGGCGCAGTTGGTTAGCGCGGTACTCTAGCAAAGTACAGATCTTAGGTTCAAATCCTACTCGAGGTAACCTTTTTATATATGTATTTAATAAAATTAATAATAATTTTTAATTACACATTTACCTTTGAACTTATTCCTTCATAACAAAAACTTATAATAATTTAATTTAGTCAAGTTGCTTTGGTGTGTGTGAATCCTTGCGATATCGCAGGCTCACATTCCATTAATATAAGTAATTTGATTGTAATCTCATTATATTTAGAATTGACATCAGTTCTACATACATAAAGACAAAATTTACATCGATTGGGGCTTGAACCTTGATGGCGCAGTTGGTTAGCGCGGTACTCGAGCAAAGTACAGGTCGTGGGTTCAAATCCTACTCGAGGTAAACTTTTTATTTATTTAGTACATAATTGATTGTTGTCCGTATTACGTTTGTGTTTGGTGGTCTTTAAGTTAATTACATTTTGTGTTTATCTAAAAACAATATGGTAGGAGTACATTTTTCAAATAATGAAAAATTCGATATACTGACGTGTTACATTTTGTGTCAACGTAATTGTTCTGAAGCCGCAATAATGTATTTAAACAAATATCTAGAAAGGCGTCAACCTCACAAAAGAACTTTTCGCACATTAGCAGTTAATCTAAAAGAATATGGTGCGTTCAAAAAACCTGTAAAATCTCGCAAAAAACCTTGCAATGAAGAAAAAACCAATACTGTTTTATTAGCTGTAACGGAAAATCCAGAGGTTTCTACTAGGCAAATTGAAGCGGCAACTGGCGTAGCCCATTCCACAGCTCATTATGTTCTAAAGAAGGAGAAAGTACATCCATATAAATTTAGAATTTGCCAAGGACTTCGACTAGGTGACCCAGAAACACGTAAAATATTTTGCGAATGGTATACACGTCAATCTCAAGACAATGAATATTTTCCGAATAAAATAGTATGGTCCGATGAAAGTATGGTTAATAATAATGGAATTTATAATCGTAGAAATGCTCATTATTGGGCAAGAGTAAATCCACGTCTGTACAAACCGGCCTAACACCAACACCGTTTCGGATTTAATATGTGGGCTGCTATATTCAGTACTCGAATTATAGGTCCTTTCATTTACCACGAGTCCTTAAATTCTGAACGTTACCAAATTTTACTCCAAAATGAATTAGAGATAACTTTGTATGATTTACCTTTCCAAGAAGTTGAAGGTTGTTGGTTTATGCAGGACGGTGCACCAGCACATAATTTCAGAGTTGTCAAAGAATACCTGTCAGTTAGATTTCCAGAAAGATGTATTGGCACTCATGCAAATGTACTGTGGCCAGCCCGTTCTCCAGATATAACACCTTTGGGTTTTTTTCTTTGGGGATACATTAAAAATTACATTTATGGAAACGATATTGAAAACGAAGAAATTTTACAAAGATTAGTTCTCGAAGCGTTTGCTAGTATTACTCCTCAAATGCTGAAGAATGTTTTAGATGCTACAGTTAGAAGATGCTATTTATGTTTAGAGAATGAGTTTATTAACCTTTAAAATAAATTTGTTTTTTATTTGTCTCTCATTTAAAATTACAAAACATAATTTTATAATAATTTTACGGTTTTCTAATGTTTCTAGTATTAGTTTTAACTGTACGTTTTCGATGTTTTACATTGAATATGAATTTTCTCATCCGAAACGTATCAAAAATATAAAGTGTGATATATCGTTGAATTCAGAATCAAGGAGAGAATTTAAATATGGCAAAAATAATTTTTTCGTGTATTTAAAAAAATAAAGTTGATGATAGTTGCTAACAAACGAAACGGTGTATCGAAAATTGAATAACAGCATTAAGTAGAGCTAGAAAAGTGGCAATGCAAATGTGCTCTTCTTTTCTTGATAGCTCTTCAAATAAATTCAGAAAAAAATAAAAACGAAAATCAGAAAACTCATTTTTTTTTCAAATATCTCAAAAACTAAAAGAGATATTCGAGTTCTACAAAGACCATAAATACATGCTCTCAAATGCGTCACTTTTGTTTCATTTAACCGACCTTCCATCTCTTACCGTTTCCGAGATCCCCATAGTAGGATGGAAGATAAAATTATCATTAAAATTATTTCGTTTCTTTCAATTCTTTAAGTAAGCATCTATATGTCTATTAACCTCTGTTTGACATGAGGTTTTAAACGTCTGTTAGACATAGATTGTTTTTGTTTTTACAATGTTGCCTATTTTCGTAATGAACTAACTTATTAGAAAAGAGATTGCATAATAAAATTATTTCATTTCTTTTAATTTCTATTTTGTAGGTTGGAAGGTCAAGTAGAGTTCCACACCAGATATTTTTATAAAATACATATTTAATAATTGAAAAATTATTTACACTGGAACAGCTCAAAGCTTCTATGAAAAAAAAATATTTTTTAATGTTTCTTCTAAGTCTTTAAATTTGGTGCTAAATCCAATTTTTTGTGTAACACATTAATTATCGATCTGATTGCTTTCAATCATTAGGATTTCTTTTATCACTTTCTGAGTCCTATCCAAATCTACTGTGGGAACTATTGGAACCCTTCAAAATATTGTTCAGCGATACTTTGAAAATTTACGAGGATATAAATGGTCGATTTTCAAGAGTTCTGATTATTCTAATTCTAATTAATTAGTAAAAAATAGCCCATTTTTCGGATAAATTCTTTTTTAAAAAAATTATATAATTAATTTTAGCATCGAAACTCTTTGGAAAGGCATTATGCATGTCGAAAACTACTACGAGAACTATTTTGGAACAACTGGAACCCTTCAAGATATTGACCGTCGATACTTACAAAATTTAAGCTATGCAATTTTTTAAAATCGAATAATTCTATAAATATTAATCGGATCGCTTTCGATAAATAGAATTTCTTACAGAACCTTTCGAATACTATCCAAATCTGCTGCAAGAACTATTAGACCTCTTTAAAATATTTTTTGTTAACATTTTCTTTTTTTAAGTAAAAGGGCTGTAACTTTTTCATTTTTTATTATAAATTTATTTTTAAATTAGCGAGAACTCTTAGGAATGAATAAAAGAACATCAAAAGTTGATTCGAACTATTGTATGTCAAAATTGAATTATTAAAAAATTTTTAATTTTTTTTTAATTTTCAAAAAAAATGTCATATCAGGAACTCGAGAACTTTGCAGAATATAGTAATTTAGCTAGTCAGAACTATTGGATCTCGATTTTCGATGTGATGTAAGCACCCCATTTTTCAAATTAAAATTTGGAACCGTTAATGAGTGGAACTCTTTATTTTTTACAAAGTACTTCAAAAGGAAGCTCGAACTCTAATCAGAACTATGGGAACTCTTTGCCGGGGTGCTAACTTCACACGCGTGAATTACAGAATATTAAAATCTATGGATCGAATCTATTGCTAACGTCACGTCAGTGTTCAATACAAATGGACACAAGCATAAAAAGGTAAAACCACGTGAAGTTGGCACCTCCAGGTTGGAATTTCGAAACGAAAACTATTGTATAATTTTGCCCACGTTATGTCCAGTTTTGCCCAATGGTCATATAGTTTTGCCCAGCCCCGGTTAACCCATGAGCCAATAGTCGAATTTACAGTAGCTCCGCCTAATAATGACACTTGCTTATAAAATTTAAATTCGGCGCGTAAAAGTCGCTCTGGCCGGTAATTAAGTTGCTTACAGTGATACTTAACATAACCTAAAATTGTAAGCGTTGTCGTGTACCGGTGTATAAACACAAAGGTAAGTAATTTTATTCCGTAATGTGCATAATTCTCTAAAGTGTGTGTAAAGTGATGTGCCGTACGTAAATTTTCTGCGATAAAGTGTGTATGTCCTTACACCGTATTTAGATAGTATTCCATGTGTGACTCATGTAGGCGGTCGCTCGTTGTTGTTTCGACTAGTGTCGCTATTACCCTGCAGAAAAATGTTTCCGCGGCTAATAGTGATACTAACAGTAGTCTAAAAGTGACACTAGTAAATCAGTAATATTTTTTATATTGGCCAAAAACAAGTATTTTTGTGTATAGGTATCAGTCTCGTTTCCTGACAATATTTTTCCTTTCAGCTAACACAATTCCTCGAAGAAAGGAACAAATCCAAAACCGACGAAAAAATATTCCGACACTGATTTAGTTAATGCTATAGAAGCATGTCAAACGGGCGTAATGAATCAGGCAACTGTCCCAAAGAGCTTTAATATACCTCAATCAACTTTGATTTTAAAGCTAAAAGGTTGGAAAGGTCGTAAAAAATCGGATGCCATAAAAGTAGGTCGTCCTACAGAACTAAATCGAGATGTAGAGAAAAATCTTGTTACGAATATAAATATAATGAATAAATTGGGATATGGCCTTACAAACAAAAAGAGGTGTTGAATGTAGGTCCCTCCTACGTTAAAACCAATGAACTTGAAACAAACAGATTCAAAAATCAAAAGCCTGGTAATGACTGGTTTCTATCTTTTCAAAAAAAGTGTCAAACGTGAAAAGGCTAGAGTAGAACAGACCACTCCAGAAATTATTTATGGATTTTTGACATTTATGCACGCCTATTAAATGAACTGAATTTACTGGCTAAACCTGATCAGATTTTTAACTTGGACGCATCTGGCAACAAGTTACCTCCCTACATTATTTTTAAGGGAAAAAATAAGCTGGTTATCGTGGATGTCCCATGAAGCATATCCTAATACAGGCTACGCAGTAACAAAAAACGGTTGGATGACGGTGGATGCTTTGTATTCCTGGTTTAAATGTCACTTTTTAAAGCACTGTCCAAAAGAAATACCACTTTCCACTTATTTTTGACGGACACACCTCCCATATTTCACCGCAGCTGATAAAACTTGCTATTGAAGAAAACGTAACGCTTTACAAACTTCCACCTCATAATACGCATTTGTTGCAACCTTTAGATAGCACTGCTTTTAAATCATTAAGGGTGTCATGGGATGAAAAACTAACTGTATGGCAAAGAGAGAATCAAGGCCAAACATTGGGAAAGAACTCTTTTTCGACATTACTAGATCGCGCATGGAGCAACCTTCCCACAACTATCATTGAAAGAGGTTTCCATTTAACTGGGATTTATGACAAAAGACGAGCTAATCCTGTCAACAGAGATGCCATCATAAAATCTGAATTTTCAGAAGCAGATCTACGTGAATATAATAAGAAAAAAGGTGAACAGAATGCAAAAGACCTAGTGGCTACTACAGAAACTCAACAGAACGTTATGGATATCACTATTGAAGAACAATCATATGACTTTGACAAACCAGATAACCCTGATGATCCGTAACCGCGTACTAGTGACGCTAATTCAAATGAAAACAAGTCATTTGATGATGTGCCACCAGGTACTAGTACTAGGACCAGGACATTTGAAGAGTTTCTACTAGAGAAAGTAGGAATGTCTGCTGTTGCTCCTGAAAAAAGAAAGAAAATTCCAAAATTTACCGAAGTTATTACTATGGACGAATACTTAAAGAACCTGCAAACTTATGCAAAAGAAAAGAAAATGAAAAAGACAGGCTCGGTAAGAAAATGAAACCCATAAAGAAGTCTACCGCCATTGAGAGCAGCGGCACGGACGAAGTAGTGGAATATATGGAAGATTCGGATTCACCGATCAAATTTCTTTACGTGAAAATGCTGAAGAGCGGCATGTAAATCCAACTGTTGAAAGAGAAGAAGAAAGTGACAGCTCAATTTCTTCTTATGAGCCTGTAATTGTCTACAAAAAAACGAAATGAAACGACTAGCAATGATTCTGAAGAGTTACTTGGAGTAGGACGTTGGGTTATTGTGTCCTACGCTGCTAAGAATACATATATATATATATATATATATATATATATATATATATATATATATATATATATATATATATATTATATATATATATATATATATATATATATTATATATATATATATATATATATATATATATATATATTGTAGGACAAATCATGGGAAAGTTGCGGTACGAAGTGACTGTTAAATTTGTAAGAAAAACGAATACTTTACATGCCCAGAGAAAGAAGATGTAGATACAATACCTCTCAGTAACATTGTTCGTGTCATTCCGGGACCACTTTTGGAAAACTTGTTTTCAAAAATGTTAATTTTGATGGATTAGTTATTTGTTAATTATGTAAAACTTATTTGCTCATAAACATTATGTTTATTTGAGTTTTATACTTCCTTAAGCATTAAAACGTTTAAAAATCAAAGGTGTCACAAATTCACACTTTTTTTCTACCCTTCAAGTCAATTTTAAGGGCACGCCTAAAAATATTTGTACCCGGCAGTTTATTTATGTCACTATTACACTTTTGACTTCAAGCCATTACTACGACGTGGTACTACCTATGTCACTATTAGCCACAAAAAAGTGGCACAGTTTGACCCGTTTAAAGGGTAATAGTGACACTTACATTTTGTCTCAAATGTTTATGTAATTTTGTATCCAAATGTTTTAGTGAATTTTTTTGGGTGATATTTGTTAAAAAAATCTTCTTTGCTCACAAAAAAACAATTGGAAGTTTAAAAAAATGATTGGCTTAAATTATAACCGACGAAAGTCAACTTTCTAAATAAGTGTCACAATTATCCGGACCTACTGTATATGGTGTGCCACCCCCATGGGCGACTTCGAAAAAATAACATATGTCATAATTTTGCCCAGTACTCGTTTTATTTTGCCCATCTCCCTTTAACCCGTGAGTCAATAGTCGAATTTCTATGGTATGGCACCCCCATTAGCGAATTCGAAGAAACAAAGGCCATAATTGTGCACAGTCGTACTTCATTCGACTACATTTTAGGTATTTTTAGACTGCCATACAACTTATCTCGATAATTGTTTAAACTTACACTTTATTTCGTAAATTGCTCAATTAAAAAAAAATGAATCACACAAAAAGTTAGGTACATTTTATCGAAAGGGAGGACCACAGAAAGGTTTCACATTGTTCGTTTTTTTCCCGACACACGCTGCCAAAAGTGTAAATTTCTCCCGCCAGCCCACAATTTGTTTTACGATACCAGTAATACATCGTAAACGTAGAAAATAATTTCAAAGTCAATTTCTTCAACTGGAATTGATAACTAACATCGGACAAAACTCGAAGACCCTTACAATTGTCACTAGAATGATTGACAATGTTCTGTGATGGGTCTAAAGTGTTGCGCAAGACTACAATTTGTTCTACGAAACCCTTAATAAATGTTAAATGCAGGAAAATTATTTCGAAGCCTCCAATTGAATACTGATCTTGGTCGAAACTCAGATACCTTTAAAATGGCCAATGGCCTAAAGTTTTGCCCAAGCCCATTTGTTCTATGTTACCCTTAATAAATCTTAAATGTATAAAATACTCTCAAAGTCAATTTTGAAGACTCCAATTGAAAACCAATCTTGGGCAAAACTGGGATATCCTTAGAATGGCCACTAGAAGGATTGACGATGTTCTCTCAGGAGTCTAAAGTTTTACCCAAGACCACAAATTGTTCTACGATACCCTTAATAAATCGTTAATGCCGTTCATAGTAATGGCGCATGTTATTTTCCCGAACTCGCTCGTGGGCGTGCCTACCATAAAACATTTAACTTCTGGCTCATGTGTCAAGAAGAGGTGGGCAAAATAAAACAAGTCCTGAGTAAAACTTGGGCAAAATTATAGCCTAGGCTGTTTCTTAGAATTCGCTAATGGGGGTGCCACACCACAGAAATTCGACTATTGACTCACGAGTTAAAGGGAGGTGGGCAAAATGAAACGAGTACTGGCCATAACTTGGGCAAAATTGAAATATTTATTTTCTGTAAACTCGTCAGTGGAAGTTTGTCTGAACCTCCCCATAAGATTTTAAATTTTGACTCACTGATTCTGATTTGTGTGTGGAGCATAAACTTTACTTGGGACTACTCAGAAGTGCTAATTTATTTGAAATTTCTCGAATTTATATTTTTTCATTTTTTATGGCTTGAAATCATGATTGCCATTTTGTGACTTTCGTATTCGTGGGCAAAATTTTTATTCGGTTGGGCAAAACTGGGGATAACTTAGGGAAAATTATGACATATGTTATTTCTTCGAAATCGGTCATGGGGGTGCCACACCTTATAAATTTATAAATTCGTATATTGACTCATGGGTTAACCGAGGCTGGACAAAACGAAATGGCTATTGGGCAAAACTGGGCATAACTTGGGCAAAATTATGCAATAGTTTTCGTTCCGAAATTCCAACCTGGGGGTGCCAACTTAACGCGGGTAAAAGGTAGTGTCGGGTTTTTTGTAAAGGCACATTTGGAAATGAACAAAAGCTAGCTGCGGTTAAATGTGCTTGGTCATACCACAACGTGATCCACAATCAGCCCTTTCGTTCTATGGATTGTAATCTGAAAGTATTGTGTGTGAAACGATACATATCAGTATTTAATGTGACATCTCCATCTAGAGAAGTCCGCGATATTTACAAACCTGAGATATGGCCGCAATATACTATAACCTGTCCTTTTTATCAAAATAAAAATTCTGAGTGCTGTCTAATTATGAACTGTTGAGCAAGAACGTTTGTACTTTCAAGAAAGGTGGTGTCGCTATCTATGGTCTTCCTGGTTACCATTTTAAGCGTATTAATTTAAAAACTTATCCCATTGAACAAATATGCGAATTTAATTGTATTAAATTTTACGCGCATAATCTTTGTACTAATCTATTTTTATAGGTCGCCTTCTCTAAACCTCCAACTATTAGAAATCTTTAATTATTATGGCCTTACTTAATCCTTATACCAACTCGAGTTACTAATAACAGCTCAACTACTATTAATCACTTTTTCACAAACATACCTACCTGACAGGGACATAATAAGCTGTAATCTAATTGATACTAATTTGTCTGATCATTACGCACAAATGTTAGAAATACATGCCACGGTACCGTCTAAAAAAACTTATGTTAACAGGCGTATATACTTCTCTGACAATATGAACACATTGTTTTCATTAATAAATAAATAGTAGGAAAATACCTTTAGTAGGGAATGCTGCATCGTCCGGGGTACAATTTGGTTAGTAACCGGTCTGCCTGCTAATTTAATTACTAAAAATAACAATGCGAATGCCTCGAATCAAGGGGCGGCCAAGATCGAAACAAACGGGCCCCGTTCTTGAAATTGCGAATGTTATGAATGAAAGGCAGCTTGATATTCTGTGTGGATCGGAAACAAAGCGCAAGAGAAAGGATGCCGTGGTTGAGATTGAAACTCATGACGCTAAGAAGTTGGAGTGATTGTAAGTGAAAGAGCGAAAAAATGTGTTAAACAGTACGAATTGGTATCACCGCGGGTAATGTGGATTAAAATGAAAGTGGAGTTTCGAAATATTTTTCTCATCGAATGCTATGCACCGGTGAATGGTGAAAGGGACCAACAGTGGGAGAACTTCTGGAATGATATAGAGAACGTGTTGAACGTATGTAAGCCAAACGAAAGAGTGGTAATATTGAGAGATATGAATGGATGGGTGGGTGTACAGAGAGAACATACTAAACACGTTCTAGGAAAGTTCGGAGACTAAAGAGTCAATGAGAATTGTGAACGCCTGGTGAACATCTGTGTGGAAAGAAATCTGTTTGTATCTAATACGTGGTTTAAGCATAAAAATGTGCATATGTATACATGGCAAGGAAGTGAATCTAAAAGTTTGATCGATTCGAACAATTCGATCGATTCGATTAATACGACTGTTTCAGTTGATTCGATTGATTTGATCGAGAATTGATTTGAATGAGATTGATTTGGTTGATTCGATTGAGATCGATCTGTAGGAGAGCGTGAGTGATTGACTTATTTGATCCACTACTTTTAATTATGACACATCATTAATAAGAGGATCGGATACTATTTCAAATTCCGCCAAGGGGGCCGAAACAGAGGGACAAAGACCCGAGAACAAGTTCCAGCGTCCTGTCCTTGCCTTATGAGATAGTATGAAGGCGCCTTTATTAGAATACTATACTAAAGGTCGACAAAACAAAATGGCCAATAAGCCACGCCCACAAAATGGCTGCCACCAATCAGAAACCTGGGTGTGTATCTGGGCGTAGTCTATGGACCAATCGGAAATCAGAAGCGTGGCCTACCCTCGGGCCATCCAATCAGTACACCATATAAGCGCAATGGGGGGCTGCGGTTGCTTACCCTCCAGGGGTTGGGCTACCAAAAAGGCCCCAATTAGGGGATGACAACCATAAATACGTCATCAAAGGGGTGAAATGACACCGTAAAGAAGCCAACAGAAAGAGACGTGTCCACGTGGTGGGGGCGGGCACGTAACTACCCCCACTGTTAGTGGGCGTGGTCCTGACGTCATAAAAAACAAAACGGCGGTGATGCGGGTCCCATTCTACTGTCGATGTTGTATGAATTACTATGACAATAAATTATTATTATTATTATATTTTACAAGAGTCATTAAGCTCCATACAAAATGATCTTCGAACGGTCAATCTTGTAACAATCTATAACGATTGTTCAAATCACGGGAGCGTAAAAATTTGTCCTAGTTAAAGATCTCCCAGGTGAAGCTTAAGACATTATATCCGAGTATATTATTAAAAGGGTTGACAAATACCAATTAACAATAAAAGTAATGGCAATGTCCACTGACAACACAAATTTCAATTTTGGACGAGCAGCAAGACATGGCCAAAATAACGTCTTTCATAAAAGACCTTTGATTGGGGTGAACTGTGCCGCTTATATCCTTCACAACTATTCACATATCAGCAGACTGCTTACTTATTGACATCGAAGCCATTATTGCGTAAATCTATGGTAATGTCTACATTTACACTGTTCGAGTTGAACAATTGAAGGAATTTTGTGAGTTTGTTAATGTTGGGTACCAAAAAATGTTGGGATACAGTAAAACCAGATGGTTAGCGTTGTTACCTTCGATAGAAATAATATTAAAAATGTTCAAACCATTACAGAGTTACTTTTCCTCTCAAAAAAATTGTCCCGCGTCGATTCTTAATAGTTTTAAAAACAATTTTTTTGAAGTTTGGCTATGGTTTCTTCACTCACAAGCTTCTACATTTCATTAATGTGTGCTGCCATTTTATTAACTCTAGTTTTAAAAGCTAAAATACAGAATTAAATAGATTTTGTTTTTTTGACACTTGCATTATGACATGGGACGCCTAAAAACTTACCATAAACAGTCACTACATTTGTTATTTAGACCAGAGATCATAAAAACGCATATTTTTGTATTTAAAAGAAATTTGTCGCTCTCCTTCCCCTTACTGAGGACTATTTGGTACCCCTTACACTCTTCGGGTAATGTATTTCTTTTTTACATAAGCGGTCACCTTAAGCAAACGTGATGTAAATTATAATTCTGTATTTAAAATGTCTGTTAAAGGTGAGTCTATAAGATCAACCTGTTCGTTTATCAAATAATTGTTAAAGATATTAACATTTACTTACGACGATAACTGTAATTGTTATCGAAACGTATAAAATGATATAGAGATAAATAAAAATACACGATTAAATACCTAAAAGATAAGTGTCTTGATTTAAGGTACTTTCTGTTTATGTTTATAAATTTCTCATTTTTCGAAAACATCTAATTTGTCTATTTTATTGGAAAAATGTTGTTTTGTGAAATCATAAGGTGATTATTTACTATTAAATGTTTGGCATAATTTGATTTGTCTGTGTGTTTATATTTGTAACATCTAATGTGTCCTTTGTATTTATTATGAAAGTTCCGTGTTTGTCCGACATAAACAGAATTACAGGATGTGCAGTTCAATTTATGAACAAGCGTCTTCAAAATGTTGACTTCCTACAATGCGGTAGTGGTATCCAGTCAGTCATCAATCGCACTCCAATCGCTTCACATCGCCGTAAGCGAGAAGTGTAACTTTATACCTCACCGTACTTAATGAGTGACTTTTTAATTTTAACATATATTTTTCCAAGTGGCATGTTTATAACAGCTATTTATCGATCCAGATTAGATATTCCAGAGAGGAGAAAAGTTCATTATTTGCGCTCCAATGAACATATGTTCCTAAGAAGAATAAAAACGTTCTTTTACTGTCTATCTTACATCATGACAATTATATTGACAACAGTACTGGGGATGAACGAAAACCGGAAATCGTAACGTTTTCTAATTTGACAAAAGGCGGACTAGACGTAGCGGACGAACTTTCATCCAACTAGAATGTAGCACACAACAGTCGTAGATGGACTTTGACTATGTTCTATTCCTTATTGAATACAGCCTCCACCAATTCCTTTGTGGTCCACAATGCAAAATTCGATCTGATATCGCCTCATATGAAGATGAGACAAATGAATCTAAGAATACAATTGAACTTGAAAAGGAAGATATCAGAAATAAGGGGCATTGTCCCAGAAAGATAGTTCAGGAAAGTGCTAGAAAGAAGTAAAAAAAGCAGGAAGATGTCACATCTGTGAAATAAAGTCGCAATACAAGCCTATTTCAGCAGATACCCCATCGTACGAGCAAATTTCGGCTGATAGCCCATTGTATAAGCACATTTTAGTCCATACCCCACCATACCAATGATGTTACAAAATGTCACCGTACTTCCGCCGTGTTAATATTTAAGAACATTCTGTTCTGTCTGTGGTTTTTATTCCAAAAACAAACAAAATTTTATTCACAACTTTATTACAAACCGAAAAAAATTGTGAATGAACATGAAGACATTGTGGTAGTACCAGCTGATAAGGGACAAGTAACAGTTATTTTAAATAAAGATTAATACGATCACAAAGCTAATCTTCATCTATTAGACGAATCTACGTACTCAGTTCTTGAAAAGGATCCAACTTCAATAATAATAAAAAAACAACCACACCATTGTATTAAATTGGTATAATGAAGGCGTAATTTCTGAAAAGAAATATAACCAATTAACAACGAAGTACACACAAATGCCTAAAATCTATTTTTTGTCAAAAATTCATAAAGAAGATCGTCCATTTCGTCCAATACTATCATCGGTAAATTCCCACAACATATTCTCTTTCAAAATTTCTTTGTAATATTCTGAAACTCATTTTAAACAAAAAGACATATTCTATCACAATTTCTTTTGATTTTAAAACCAAAGTTAAAAAACAAAATTATAAACAACACTTGATGTTATTTCTTTGTTTTCTAATATTCCCACAGATTTGGCCATTAAAATTATAAGTAAAAAATAGAAAGAAATTTAACTAAGTTAACAAAAAAACATTTTATTGAAGGAATTTAAATTTCAAAATAAATTTTTTAAACAAACTTATGGATGTCCCTTTGTCTCCCATAATTGCTTATTTAGTAATGGAATTCATGGAGGACATTTGTCTTCAAAATTTAAGTTTTTCACCATCATTTTATTTCAGATATGTTGATGATATCCTTTTAACATCATCACATGACAAAATTAATGAGGTATTAGAATGTTTTAATCATTTTCACCCTAAATTACAGTTTACGATTGAATTAGAAAAAAATAACAAAATATCATTTTTAGACACACTTGTTATAAGAGGTAAAAATTCATTAAAATTTAATTGGTATAATAAACCTACGCATAGCTGGAGATACTTGCATTTTCATTCTAATCATCCTTATAATATAAAAATTAATGTAATTAGTAACATGGTTGATAAATGCCTACACCTTTCGGATCCAAATTTTAGACAAAACCAACTTAAAACAATTATTTGCGCTTTTGTAAATTACAGTTACCCCAAATCTTTAGTTTTAAACATTATTAAAAAAAGAGTTCATAAATTCTACAATAATTATAAAAACATTTTATTAAATAATTTGACTAAATTTAATCTAAAACCGGCATTTGAATCACTGACTATTAACTCTTTCTTGTTTCATAAACTAAAATCTTCAGTACCAAAAGAACAAACCACAAATACCGTTTACAAAATTCCATGTAACAATTGCCAAAATTTATATTGGTGCGTCCATGCAACCATTGAAGAATCGTTTAGTTCAACATAAATCTGATGTAAGAGTGAAACCAAAAAGTACTGCTTTGACTAGACATACAATTGATTATAAACACAATATGATAAAACCGAAATTCTATGTACTGAACAAAATGATGAAAAACGCTTATTATTGGAAATGTTACATGTCAAAATTAATGAAGAAAGTGTTTGTGATTTTAAAAGAGACGTAATTAATTTTTCATCAACATACATTATTTAAAAAAAATTAAGTAGGTATATGTAATTGTCATATTTAATTTTAATAGCAATTTGTCACCGACGATGACATCAACCGATGTCGAAATATATGATTTCCACTTCTAGTGTTTTATTTATTGACTCTAAACCAACAATTAAAAAAAATTTGTATGTGTATATATACATATATATATATATATATATATATATATATATATATATATATATATATATATAGTATAATTAATTGAAGATACAGTCAAACTAGTGTAGTCTAATTAGGCCAGGATTAAAGAAGACAGAGTTATTGAGCTCTCGAGAATGTTTATTCTCTTTATCAAGACAGCTAAAAGACAAAAAATGTTTAATTATTACAATTTGACATAAAAGCATGTCATAAAACAAATTATTATACTTGTGTCCTGAGGTTGTTAAATAAGCAGCATTACTTTTCTTGCAGATTGATCGTCACTTATAGAAATGCATTAACAAGGACATCACAAACCGCAACTCTAAATAAGGTTATCTTACCAAAGTGTACATTGCATAAAGCCATAATCAATCGTTTATCTGTATGTTGTTAAAAATCACTTAAAATTAACTAATCAATTATTATAAATACGAATATTAATTTATTACTCAAAAAATTGTCGCCATTAAATCTAGACATGACTACCAAATGTTATTTATAAATTGTAAACTTGTGTGCAAAGAAATAAAATGTTTAAACAAAACACAGATATTTATAAATTATATGTAAAAGTAGGTCAGAAACTATTGAAGGTGTGTAACAATAAAACCAAAAATAATTCTTTAAAAACAGACGTCAATAACATAAAAAACGTTAGAATCAAAATATTTATTGTCAAGCGTTAGGATGTAACTGTAGATGATACTTAGATTTTTAATGTCTGATTTTGTATTGACAGTCGGATTCTGATTAGTATACTGGCCGCTATAAGGAAATGAACACACAGTAAACGCTGATATATTTTAATGAAATTTTCAGAAAACATGCATTTTATTACCATTAATAAATGATGAAAATTTTAGCAAGTTACAAATATTGTTAACACTAATAATGCGTCGACCCTTCTCTGTTTCTCACACATTCAGCTAGCCGATTTAGTCCAGTCAATTTATACAAAAATATTAGGATTCATTGCAAAAGATCCGGTATTTATTGTTCTTAGATATGTTGTAGGGACTAGTACCACTAGTAAAAACCCAAGTTTGCAGAATCCGAGACCATGTGGAAGCAGAGTTATAGCCACTTTTTTTTAGTTTTTTATCTATATCTCCTTTCCTGTGCATCTGAGAGAAAAAAACCATTATTACCAATTTTGTAGAGGAGAAAATTTACTAACTATATATATATATATATATATATATATATATATATATATATATATATATATATATATTTTTCTTTAAAACTTGTGTAAATAAACGTACAATTGATTCAACGTTTGGAACGTCCTCTGTTCCCTTTGTCAATAAATTCTTGACAAAGGGAACAAAGGACGTTCCGAAACGTTGAATCAATTGTACGTTTATTTACACAAGTTTTAAAGAAAAAATCTCTTATTTAAACATTAATACTTGTGGAAATCTAAATAGAAACATATATATATATATATATATATATATATATATATATATATATGGGGTTCCATTTAACAAAACAAAGCTGAATCGGTCCTGCAATCCCTATAGGGATGAAACTATTTTATTCGATGCAAATTATATATATATATATATATATATATATATATATATATATATATATATATATTGCATCGAATAAAATAGTTTCATCTATAGGTGTTCCATAATTGCAGGACCGGACTCAGCTTTGTTTTGTTAAATGGAACCCTATATTTATTTAATTTTATTATTATTTGTCTTGTTGAATGTTAAAAAACGGTACTTCGTTTTTAAATTTATTTTGTGGCGTTGCCAAGTTAAAGCATTTTTTCTTTAAAAAAGTGAAAATTTATACCTTTACTTAAATTGTTCTGAAGACTTTAATATTAACAGTAGAACTGGAAGGTTTGGCAGACGGGTAAACAAGACCTTGCTCTATCTTTTGACCTTCATACTTCCTGATTATACTATACTGAGTGTTTACAAAATGTGGTCAATTTTTTAAAAATTGAAATGACAACTTTTGTTTTCTAAATGGAATACCCTGTATTTTATCATGTCCATCGTGTTCTATTTTTAATTCTCTTACCTTTTTATTAAGCATGTAATATACCTAACGTTACGCGTTCTCGAAATATTTAAGATTTGTTGCATTTGCTTTGGATATTTACAAATCGTAACAGTATGTTTGACAATATGGTCCAATAAACACTAATGGACAAAGCTTTACTTCTTATTCGAGTCTTTAAAATCATAATTTTATAATATGGCAATAAGTGTAAAAAGGGCATCCAGCAGGCCTGCGATTTATAATTCCTGACGTTTGGCTTAAACGTCATTCACTAGTTCCTCAGTTTTTAGTGTGAAACATGAAATTTTCACAAGATGAATGTATCGACATGGTCTACGCTTTGGGCGAAGGTGAAAGAAATTCATTTCTTGCTTCCAGAATTTATCAACAACGATTTCCTGAGCGCACGCATCCTGATCCAAGGATATTTGAAAAATTCAAAGAAAGATTTGAAAGAACAGGACATGTAAGAAAAGAACGAGAAAAAAGGGTTATAAACGAAGAAAACGTATTTGTGGTACTAACCAGTGTAGTGGAAAATCCAAACGTTAGCACAAGAAACCTCAGTGCTGATTTAGGTATTAGTCAAAGTAGTGTGTCCAAGATTATTCGAAAAAATAAATTTCATCCATACCATTTTCAACTAGTCCAAGAGCTGAATGCAAATGATTTTCAGTGGTCACTGGAACGATTTTGATGACCGGCGAAGCAACCTTTCACAAACATGGTTTTGTGAACAGGCATTATTATGACAATACAAATCCCCACGCTATTAGAAGAATAGATCATCAGCATCGCTGGTCTTTGAATGTGTGGGGCGGGATAGTAGGGAACCATATAATTGGACCTTACTTTTTTGAAAGAAATATTATTGATCAAACCTATCTTGAATTTCTTCAAAATGAGTTACCTCCGCTCCTTGAAGAATTGCCGTTAGACATACGTCAAAGGATGTTGTTTCAGCAGGATGGTACGCCTCCCCACTATAGTCGCATTGTTAGAGAACATCTAGACAAAACGTTTCCCAATAAATGGATTGGGAGAGGAAGGCCAGTAGGACGGCCAGCTCGGACTCCTGATCTGACAAAATTAGATTTTTTCCTGTGGGGTTATATTAAAAACTTAGTATACTAAGAATCTCCTACCACCAAAGAAGATATGAAAATTAGAATACGGAATGCATTTCAAATGGTTAACCAAAATATGCTGCGAAATGTTGAAGATTCTTTTTTGAGGAAAATTCACACCTGTTTGCAAGAAAATGATGGACACATCGAGCATTTGATTTAGTTATAACTTATTATAATTTTCTCAATAATGTATGATTTTTCAAATACAAATTCTTTTGTTTGCCTTATTACTTTTATATAGACCGTCCAGTTTGTCGCAATTGTCATTAATTTTGCAATAAATCATAAATATTTCGAGAACGCGTAACGTTAGGTATATTACATGCTTAATAAAAAAGTAAGAGAATTAAAAACAGAACATGATGACATGATAAAATACAGGGTGTTCCATTTAAAAACAAAAGTTATGGTCATTTCTAATTTGCAAATATTGACCATATTTTGTAAACACCCAGTATAGTGTAATCAGCAGGTATGAAGGTCAAAAGATAGAGCAAGGTTTTGTTTACCCATCTGCCAAACCTTACAGTTCTACTGTTAATATTAAAGTCTTCAGAACAATTTAAGTAAAGGTATAAATTTTCACTTTTTTAAAGAACTCTAACTTGGCAACGCCACAAAATAAATTTAAAAACGAAGTACCGTTTTTTAGCATTCAACAAGACAAATAATAATAAAATTAAATAAACATAGGGTTCCATTTAACAAAACAAAGCTGAGTCCGGTCTTGCAATTATGGAACACCCTATAGGGATCAAACTATTTTTATTCGATATAGATCGGCGCTATAACATTTTTTTTATTTTTAATAATAAAACCAGAATCTTCCGACGGCGCACTAATGACTCACCCTATATATATATATATATATATATATATATATATATATATATATATATATGTGTGTGTGTGTGTGTGTGTGTGTGTGTGTGTGTGTGTGTGTACAGGGTGGCCCACCACATTCGCCTCGATTTTTCTACGAGAAATGAAAAGGGTTGGGAAATAATTTTTAGTGCAGTCATATGTGGGTTCTTGAGGAG
This sequence comes from Vesta saturnalis, assembly GCA_036346205.1. Lineage (NCBI taxonomy): Eukaryota > Metazoa > Arthropoda > Insecta > Coleoptera > Lampyridae > Vesta > Vesta saturnalis. The sequence continues at coordinate 1,238,349 of JARFJB010002461.1, read as the reverse complement.
CATATTCCAAAATTGTTTTTGAATATACAGGGTGGCTCAAAAATAAAGCACATATCAAAGTTATATTTTTTCTTATGGAACACCCTATAATTTTTTATATTTTTAGATACTATAGACCAAATAAAGGGAAGTTTCTGTTACACTTCCTATACCTAAAACTGATCGTTTCTGAGAAATTTTGAGAAATATAAAAATACATATTGTAATTTAAAAATTGCTTACACCCTGTAACATAGAACGAGCTGCTCATAATTAAATCTACTGGTTAGCTGAAAGGTTAAGGTATACTACCATATAAAAGTTTTATTTCAAAATTATACAGAGTGGTGAAAAAAATTGCTCCAAAATTTAGGCACACATTTTATTGAATAACTTCTTAAAGTTAAATGGAACACCCCGTATTTAGTGGCTTATTTCGACGCAGAATTAGGTTCCCTTTAAAACAATATTAGGGTTCCCTATACCTATCTCTTATGCTTTTTACACAAACTGCGTTTTTATATTTTACTTTTGAATAATTTCTTTATCGTAAAGGTATTGTAATGAAAATCTAAAAAGCATTTTTTAAAAGCATTTTATTGAACGGTTAACAAACTTAAATAGTAAAATAATTATTATTTTAATAAATGTTCAAAGTTGTGTCCATTATTCTCAATACATAAGCGAACTCTTTTGCGAAATGAGTGCAGAGCCCTGGATAACATATTTGGCGTTATGGAACGAAATGCTTCTCTTATTCGTACTTTCATATCGTTAGGTTTCGTTGGCGGTGTATTGTAAACAATATTTTTAATATATCCCCATACAAAATAGTCGAGACTTGTTAGGTCCGGAGACCTGGCTGGCCAGTCCTGTGGATCTACTCGTCCTATCCATCTATTGTGATATTGCCCATCTAATTCATTCCTAACACGTCTATCAAAGTGTGCAGGAGCACCATCTAGCTGCATCTACATTCGTTGACGAATATTAAGCGGAATAGTTTCCGATAGTATAGGCAAATTGTTCCTAATGAATCTAAGAAACATGGCGCCGTTTAAGTGGCCATCAACAAAATATGGACCTACCATTTGCGTTCCGATTACTCCACCCCAAATGTTAACACACCATCTGTGCTGGTGATCAAGGGTTCTAAAAATATTTGGATTTTCGTCACTGTAGTAGTGAAAGTTATGTCTATTAACTAATCCGTTGTTATGAAAACTTGACTTCTTCAGAAAGTTGTTGATGTAGTTGTATGTGATACGGGTAAAATTTGTGTTTTTTAATTATTCTTTGGATGCTGTCTGCTTATTCCTGTTGCTTCATGCATTTTTCGGTGACTTGTTTGAGGGTCTTGTACCAGAGATTCCATCACTAAATATTCATTTTCCTCATTTCCGGTAACCGATTTTTGTCGTTCGGGCTTAGTATAAGACACACTGCCTGATCTTCGGAAAAGCTGCAACAACTTTTCCAACGAACGCTTAATAGGATGATGCGCCGATTGCCAAGATCATATCAATTCGTTCTTCCTGGGGGTTCTCATTTTAACTAATGAAATGTAACAATCTCGAAAAACAATTTTAAACTACTTTAAACAACGATAACGGTTTGACTAACAAGTAGCGTCACTGTCAAATCATTTTTTTCGAAATAATTAACGCCATCTTGGCCAAAGCCTACTATTATTAAAAAAATAGTAGGATAGGTATAGCAGATAAAAAGTAAAATATAAAAACGCCGTTTGCGTAAAAAGCATAAGAAATAGGCATAGGGAACCCTAATATAGTTTTAAAGGGAATCTAATTCTGCGTCGAAATAAGCCACTAAATACGGGGTGTTCCATTTAACTTTAAGAAGTTATTCAATAAAATATGTGCCTAAACTTTGGAGCAACTTTTTTCACCACTCTGTATAATTTTGAAATAAAACTTTTATATGGTAGTATACCTTAACCTTTCAGCTAACCAGTAGATTTAATTTTGAACAGCTCGTTCTATGTTATAGGGTGTAAGCAATTTTTAAATTACAATATATATTTTTATATTTCTCAAAATTTCTCAGAAACGATCAGTTTTAGGTATAGGAAGTGTAACAGAAACTTCCCTTTATTTGTAATTAAAAATTATTATTAATTTTATTAAATACATAAATAAAAAGTTTACCTCGAGTAGGATTCGAACCTACGACCTTTACTTTGCTAGAGTACCGCGCTAACCAACTGCGCCACCAAGGTTCAAGCCCCAATCGATGCAAATTTTGTCTTTATGTATGTAGAACTGATGTAAATTCTAAATATAATGAGATTACAGTCAAATTACTTATATTAATGGAATGTGAGCCTGCAATATCGCAAGGATTCACACATACCAAAGCAACTTGACTAATATTAAATTAATTAATTTAATTAATTAAATTAAGTCCCTTTATTTGGTCTATAGTATCTAAAAATATAAAAAAATATAGGGTGTTCCGTAAGAAAAAATATAACTTTGATATGTACTTTATTTTTGTGCCACCCTGTATATTCAAAAATAATTTTGTAATATGCTCCTCAAGAACCCACATATGACTGCGCTAAAAATTATTTCCCAATCCTTTTCATTTCTCATAGAAAAAGCAAGGCGAATGTGGCATATATATATATATATATATATATATATATATATATATATATATATATATATATATATATATATATATGTTCATAAATAAATATTAACAAAACATAGTAATCTTTAAACACAATACGCTTAAAAGTAAAAACAAGATTTAAAAGTAAATTGAGTCGTACATATACGTGCGTTATTGGTGATTCTGTAGACTATAGAAGCTATGAAGTGGGGAGGGTTCCCCATACAATGCCCACTCCCTCCACCACTCGTGGAAAGCGGTCTCCGTCCACACCATCTCCCTTATCAGTCTACCTGCCCTGCTCAGCAAGTGATATTTTACGCGTTTACTTATGTTTTTTTTTAGTAAAATATCTGTTGTAGAATCTGACCAATGTTTTACAACGTGATCAATCTCAAGTGTACTGTAGTGGTATGACAAAAATCCCTAGTTGTTAATATTGTTGTGCTTTGCAGTTGGCTGCTTTGGATTTTTAGTGTGGTTTTAGTCGTTTTAGTTTATGTCAGTTTATGTCATATTATTCCCTCGTTTTTCACTTTTGTATTTTCTTGAGTTATTTACAAACTGTCTGTATCAAGACAAATTATATATTCTGAATTTCAAATTGTGATATCGAATTTAATCGTCATGCCGTTTTCAAACATGTACTGTAAATTTTATTTAATTATAATGAAATTATAACATTTAAATACTTAAGATTCATTATTTTGTAATGATGTAATCCAGTCAATAAATAATATTTTATTTATTTTGTTGTATTTTATAGGGATGCAGTCTAATCATTATTTAAATTAAGATAATATTTTATAATATGTATAAGTTAATGACCTTCATACAGATTTGAAACTGATCGTAGTTTTTACTCGAACCATGCTCTAGAGTAGCTAGAGCAATACAGCTTCTTACCAACCTATCAGTGGTACCAACATAAATATTTTGATCACGTGGTATACACTTGAGATTGATCACTCTGTATATTCCGTAATGCTTTTGATGACGGTAAAGTTATAGTAATTAAAGAAAAGGTTATAGCTACCCTGAGTGCTGCGAGTGTTAAACGTGGACTTCACTACAATGTTTCTTTCCTAAAAGGTATAACGTTTATGTTGTTATTAGTCAGTGGCTCCATTACAATATTTGGGTATTATTAATAGTCACTTTGACCAGATTAACTTTTATTTATTTCCTCATTCTCCGTCACGCTTCTCACTTGCACATTCGCGGACCGTACGAGCGCATCTTTTAAAAAATATGGTTTTGGTTAGCATAGTCCTAAATGAGGTGCAGTTTACAGAAGGAGAACAAGCTGACATTGAAAGTATGCTTGACGAAGGTGACAGATCTATGATTCTACTGATTGAGAAAAATGAGAAGGACCAGGTATTTTCAATGAAGTTTAGCACTGCACTGAGCAAGCTGGAGGGTAATAGACTCACTTCGAAGCTATGGGTTCAATATATTCAAATGACAGTGCTTATAAAACATTTCATTCAGGCAGAGCTCACGGGAGACTGGAAGCTGCATATCTCCACAATCAGCAAAATGGTGCCCTTCTTTCATGCAGCAGGTCATTTTCTTTATGCAAAGAGCGCACATCTCTACCCACAGGATATGTTAAGCCTTGAAGAACGAATTGATCCAGCTGAATTCCACAAGTTTACTACAAATGGATGTTTCACTATTCTCCGATCCGATAAGTTCTGGTCGGTAATTTGGTCAGACATGACTACTGAGCCAGTTCAACAGTGTGCTATCACGCTGGAATATGGGCATAACTTTTATGCAGAACATTTGCGACGGTATTGAATCTTTTTGTGATTTCAACTCATCAACAACTATGCAACATGTAGATATGAGGTCTTCTCGAATTGTTAGAGACGATGCAGATGTGCAAAAATTCAGAAATTGGTATACAAATCATCATCCATTTCCAAATACTGATAAAATAATTTCGATCAGCAGTGGAGTTGTTGGAAGTAAAAACATAAACTGCCATATGGCTCAACAAATTGGAATTGAAGGGATTTCAAGAATCGTTGGTAACAACTTTGGGAAAGCAAGTTTTGAAAGGAAAGACAATGTGACCAGTCTTGCAGCTGTTACCAGCACTGTAAGAGTAGGCAACAAGAAAGTAGAAATTGATCCGCTGTCACTTTTCCAGAGAGTCTGCATCATTAAGCAATCTGATAAGCAGTTAGAACAGTACTTTAAATATGAACTTGCGCCCTTTCCATAAAGGGTCGTACCTACAGAATAATATTCAACTTAAAGAATTACTTTCAGTATTTACAAAACGAAACTCATCTCCTGACGACATTGCCATTGCAGAAGAGAAGTATATCGTCTGTTTGGAGATGATATGAATACACAAAATTTGGATAACCTCCGTTATCAACAATTTAGAAAGGGTGCTGCGGCCAGTAAAATAAATCTTGCACAACTGCCTCCAACACAAGACACTGCCAGATTCCACTCCTATCGTACATACTACACAGTTCAAAAATGGTTAGGTTTTGAAATAAAGCCTTTGGACTGGGGTTGGATACGCACTGATCAAAGGCTCCAATTCATGCAAGTAAAGCCCCTGCACCTCAATACTTGCTAAAATTGACTGCATGTCGCTGCAAAATACAGTGCCGAGGACCTTTTAGTTGTAAAAAAACGGGCCTAAACTGCTCATGTCTTTGTACTTTCTGCCTAGGACAATCATGTCAGAACGCTTGTACTGATGATTTGGAAGACAGTGACGAAGATGAGAATTTGAATGCCATCACAGACACCAGTTCCCATCACACTCCTGTTAATTTTTTGAGTGACGAACAGAATTTTCCAATGCCAGGGCCTTCGAAAAAATCTAAATTTTAAATCAAGAACATTACTATGTTTTGTTAATAAAATTTATTTACGAATATCCAATAAACGCAATTTTTTCCTGTAAACGTGCATTTCTTCCAAGTTATCGTATTTTCGATGCTGTGTAATTAGAAAACTGTAGCACGTAGACAAAAAGATATATATGTATGTATGTGTATATATATATATATATATATATATATATATATATATATATATATATATATATATATATATATATGAAATGTTAGTAAATTTTCTCCTCTACAAAATTGGTAATAATAATTTGTTCTGTCAGATGCACAGGAAAGGAAATATTGATAAAAAACTGAAAAAAGTGGGTTATTTCAACGTTTTTTAGCTATAACTCTGCTTCCACAGGGTCTCGGATTCTGCAAACTTGGGTTTTTACTAGTGGTACTAGTCCCTACAACGTATCCAAGAATAATAAATACCGGATCTTTTGCAATGAATTATGATAAATTGACTGGACCAATTAGGCATAGTTGAAATGAGTGAATCCATGCTAACCTGAGGTATGCCATCCAACGCTTCTAAAATCCGTTGTTGAAGGGCATCTACATTGTTTGGAGTGGCTGTAGATCATTTATTCTTCGTCCTACCGTATCTCACAAATGTTTGATTGGTTATGTCTGGCGAACGAGAAGGCCACGGAAGCAGATCAACATTAGCAGTATTTAGAAACTCCATAGAAACTCTTGAGGTATGCGGCCGCGCATTATCTTGCTGAAAAACTGGATTTTCTATTTCTAGCAGATATGGCTGTAATACTGGTTCAAGAATGACGTTAATGTACCGATTTGCATTTAATGTTCGCTCAATTACTACTAGAGATCTGCTTCCATGACAGATAGCCCCCCACACCATCACCCTTTAGTGAGAGCAGTATGTCGTTGTACAGAAACTATAAATTGCGTATTTCTCCAGGACGTCTTCTAACCAATCTACGACCATAATGAGCCCATAAACAAAATCGAGATTCGTCACTAAAGATGACTTGATTTCATTGCACATTCCAATGCAACCTCTCGTTACACCATTGCCGCCGTGCAGTACGATGGAGTGGAGTTAGAGCAAAACAAAGCAGTGGTCGGTATGATCTGAGCCCAAAAGATGGAATTCTTCGATACGTCGACCGTAAGGAGCTTTGATAATCAGTTAATCCTCTCCATCTATCACCAATTTCCCTTGTTGATGAAAAACGATCGCAAAGAGCTACAAGCCGAAGAGCACGATCTTCACGATCAGTGGTGCGTCTAGGGCGTCCGGGACGCAAACGTCGTCGTTGCTCATTATTTCCTGACCATCTTCGCCAACATAAGAAAATTGTGGCGACACTGTATCCCGGGCGAGCGGCAACATCACGAATTGATAATCCGGCTTCTCGTAGACCGATTATTCTGCCACGTTCAAACTGGGTTAGCTGTTGGAAATTTGCACGATGTCGTACATGAGACATTATTTCAACTTTAATGCGGCCAGTATATAAACTATTTCTAAAAAAATTCGTTTATCCTAATCTGCTTCACACTGTAGAATTTTGACGTTATTATAATGGAAAACATGTTTTTTCTTTATCGCATCTTCAGCTAAAGCACATGATAAAATCTTATGCTTAACATCGCTTTTATGAGAGATAATTCTCCCCGACAAACATCTGGAAGTTTGACCTATGTAGACATCATTATATCTCGAACAGGGTATAGAGTAAATAACGTGGGCAATTAAAAATTATTATTAATTTATTAAATATATAAATAAAAAGTTTACCTCGAGTAGAATTTGAACCTACGACTGTACTTTGCTATAGTACCGCGCTAACCAACTGCGCTATCGAAGTGCAAACCCCAAGCGATGTAAATTTTGTCTTTATGCATGTAGAACAGATGTAAATTGTATGCTTAATGAGTAAACAATCAAATTACTTATATTAATGGAATGTGAGCCTGCAATATCGCAAGGATTCACACATACCAAAGCAACTTGACCAATTTTAAATTATTGTAAGTTTTTGTCATGAACAAACATCTCGAAGTTTGACCTATATAGACATTATTACATCTCGAACAAGGTATAAAGTAAATATCGTTGGGTTTTTCTAGTGCCTTGAGTGGGGTTTTAATGTACAGATACAGTTTCAATGTTTCTGGTGGCTATTTTAAATCTTTTACGTTTTGAAAAATATGTATTAGTTTTGGAGTTAAGTTTGGAATAAACTATGTCCTAGTTATTCTGGCCGAAATCAACAAGAAGGAAATTGGAATTTTGTTCATGGGTGTTTTAACTTATAGTAGTGAATAATAATTTGTTAATAAACACCTTAGGAAAAGAGTTTTTGCTCTCTAAAAATACTTTGTTTAGAAAGCAAAAAATCTGGTCACCCAGAAATTTATATCGTGAGAAGTGACAAAGGTAACGTGACTATGGCAATGTACGAACAAAGATGGTTACATTTATAAAAGTTCATCTTTACTTGAAGATGATTATGTCAAACTTCAGAACAATCCTATTTGTACATTACAACAGAAAGCTAACAAATTAGTGTCAAAACTTAGAGATGAGAATAAAATTCCTACCGAAGTCGCAAAGGCTCTCACGGTATATACTTCCCAAAATCCATAAAAATGCGTTAGCTATGAGACGTATTGTATCCTCGATCAACGCTCTTGAAAGTAATTGGGCTAAATACCTTACTGAAATATTGACAACACTTACAACAACAATGTTTTTTGTATTAAAGATTCGTTTACCTTTAGCAACTGTATCAATAATGTTAAAATTCCCGTTGGTTATATTCTAGTTAGCTTTGATGTGGTCTCCTTGTTTACCAACTACCTTCATACGTTGTCCTGAAAAGTATTGATAAACATAAGAATGATATTACTTTAGGTTGTAACCTGGACTTGGAAGATTTCCACAGATTTATATTTGAATCGAACATCTTAGTTTTTAGTAGCATTTGTTACATACAAATATTTCGTACAGCCATGGGATTTCCAATTTCGCCTATTGTTTTGACCGAAGACAAAGTAGTGCTTGTTTTGAATATAATCAATAACTATAATGAGCATATACCGTTCACAAGTGAGAAAGAAGGGAATCGATGCATTTCTTTCTTAGACATGGTAGTCCATCGGGAAACCAACAACATCTTGAAAACAGAATGGTACAGAAAACCCATGTGCAGTAATAGATTCATCAGTTATCACTCTCAGCATCCTCTCAGTATGAAAACAGATTTGATATTGGCACTTAAGAATAGTTTTCGCATCCGGACTATATTAATAAGGTTATTGAGAAATATCTTAGAAGAAAACTCTTTTCCTAGGGCGTTTATTAACAAATTGTTATTCACTACTATAAGTTACAACATCCATGAACAGAAATTCCAATTTGAGTCTTGTTGATGTCGACCAGGCCATAGAACTGAAAAAAACTCATTATGTTACTTCGCCGTTTATTCCAAACTTAAATCCAAAATTAATACACATTTTTCAAAACGTAAGGGATTTGATAATAGCTATCAGAAACATCAAAACTTTATCTCTTCTGTACGGGAAGGCCAACTAAACTTATTACTAAAACGACCAATACAAAAACCTGGAAAATATTTTCAAGTTTCTGAAGTGGCCGCTAGGGGGCGTAATTGCAATCTTGAATCTAAATAAAGTGGTTTCCTTAAATAACCCCCTGTATCATCGAAACGGCTAAGCCGATTTTATCAAACTTGGGCGCGTTGAAATGAGATATACAGATGTTATAATATTTGATGTTTTGTTAGTTTCACATGGCATCGCTAGAGGGCTTTGTTCGATATTCCGACAAAAATGGTTAATTTTCGCAAAAAAATTAAATGCATTGGTATGACTTTTTTTCATGAACAAGTAGCTATATGATACCTACACAAGCTCGCGAAAACCGCATCTCGATATCTTGTTCCTAACCTAAAATATCGGCTAAAGAAAACTTTATACGATAATCCCTTAAATTTTTTTTTTAAACTATATTTTTCTGGAATTGTTTCCATTATGTAAGTTGTGCCCCCTAAAAAGGATCGATTTAAAGGAGGAAGGTTTTTAATGCCCTCGTAGATGATCGAAATGCTGACCATCACTCTGTGCATTGCTGAGGCCTCTTATGGGTATACAAAACTGCAGCTTCAATTTCGGCTCTGAATAGGTTACCTAGAAATTGCGATTTTAAATGTTTGTAAATTTATTCACCAAATAAAATCACCCTTTTTGAAATTACTACGGGCAAGTAAGCAATGCTAAAAGTTATACGAAAGGCCTATTTTTTGTTTGTTTAAATGCATATTCACTGTGGATATATACGAAAAATACAATTAATAGAAGCAGGCAATGGAAACAGATACCTAAACAAAACATACATAATCCTCAAATTGTCAATAGTTGTCAAAACTTTCGCGTTTGAGCAATTTTTGTACTTTCAAAATGCGTTTTACGAATAACGAAGCTGCTAATATGCTTGCGGTTTATTTTGAATGTCTTCAGAATACCGCAGTAGCTAAAAGAGTTTACGCGGCTCGATATCCAAATCGGCGTCCTTGCGATGTAAGGGTTTTTCCCCGATTAGTGGCGAGCTTACGAGCCAATGGTAGTTTTCGGCCTACGTTTAAACGGCAAAGAATTGGAAGAACACAAGAAAATATTAACCGTGTACTGGGCTATATTGAAGGAAATCCTCAAGTTAGCACAAGCGCATTATCCACTGAGTTGGGCATATCACGGACAACGGTTCAAAATATTTTGAAGCACCATAGGTAAGTTCTAATGACCATCAAAATATATAGGTATTCGTTTAAACTATTTTTAATTACTTTAAGAATGCACCCATATCATGTCGTTTTGCATCAGGCCTTGAAAGCGGAAGATTTTGATCGAAGGTCAGACTATTGCCATTGAATGTTAGGTATGATGCGCGAAAATGGAGAATTTTTATTTCAAATTCTTTGGACCGATGAAGCCACCTTTAGTAGTGACGGGAGGGTCAATCTGCACAATATGCATTATTGGTCTGCAGAAAATCCCCATTGGTTGCGTGAAGTTCAGGGCCAAGGACGTTGGAGTTTAAATGTATGGTGTGGCACACTAGGAGGCAGAATTATTGGGCCATATTTTTTTCGAGCAACCCCTAAATGGCAATGTATTTCTTGACTTTTTGGCCAATCAATTACCATTGTTGTTGGAAGATGTGCCCTGCACATTTTGCTATTAATGTGCGAGAGCATATTAATACAGTATTTCAACAGCGGTAGATTGGAAGAGGAAGTCTGTTTCCATGGCCTCCGCGATCGCCAGACTTAACTTGCCTCGTTTTTATTTATGGGGGCGCTTAAAGGACATCGTGTTTCAGACTCAACCTACTACTAGAGAAGATATGAAAAACCGGATTTGTAACACAATACGTAACATACCGAGAGCCGAAATTGAAGCTACAGTTTTGTCTAGTCATGAGAGGCTTCAGCAATGCATAGAGCGTGGTGGTCAGCATTTCGAGCATTTACGGGGGCATTAAAAACGTTCCTCCTTTAAATCGGTCCTTTTTAGGGCCACAACTTACATAATAGAAACAATTGCAGAAAAATATAGTTAAAAAAAATAAAAATTTAAGGGATTTTCGTATAAAGTTTTCTTTGGCCGATATTTTAGATTAGGAACAAGATATCGAGATGCGGTTTGCGCTAGCTTGTGTAGGCATCATTTAGCTACTTGTTCATGAAAAAAAATCATACCAATGCATTTAATTTTTTTGCGAAAATTAACCATTTTTGTCGGAATGTCGAACAAAGACCTCTAGCGACGTGGCCGTGAAACTAACAAAACTTCAAATATTATAACATCTTTATAGCTCAATTCAACTCGCCCAAGTTTGTTAAAATCGGCTTAGCCGTTTCGATGATACAGGGGGTTATTTAAGTAAACCACTTTATTTTTAGACATACGTCAAAAAGTGTCAAACAAAAAAAGTTCAGATTATGATCTTCCTACACTTTAAATGGCACGTACTACAGCTGTTGAAAAACCTCTTCCGTCTCTTTCTATTCTTGCAGCCCTTCGTTCAATCATTGCAGTAGCCAAATGCAACCCTGTTACAAAACATTCTAATAATTTCCACAGCACTGAATAAAATGTATTATATTTACCTCTTCCAGGAAAACTTTTTTTCTTCTTTGCAGAGATGTTACTCTTCCAGTTTGGGTTGTTTGTCGTCCAAATAGCATAAGCGTTACAAGCTGCTATGTCTAAATAGTTCATACAAAGCGCATCTTCGACATGAATATTCACGAATATTTTTATCCCAGAACAACCTTTTTAGGTTTTGGCATGTAGGATACCAAGTAACGTCTTTTGCAAATAAAAATTGCGAGGAATAAACTGCACGATCATTCAAATGTAGTAATGATCTAGGAATTTTTTTTTTGTTCTTGCGTAGTGTCCCTACTAATGTTAGTTGTTTAGGTAGTAAGTCCTCTGCTACTGTTATGTGGGTGACAAAGTTGTCAGTGGTCACGTTACGTCCACTGTCATTCCAGAACTCTGACAGTGTTCTTTTCGTATACATTGCCTATTTTTCCAGTGTAAACCAGAACAGTTGAAACTTTATAGTTTTTCGTAAATATATCAGTGATATCGCGTATCGACAACTTTACGCTCTAGTCGTGTTGATAAATCATCAACCCTGATGTATTGAAGAATATTAGCAAACCTTGCTCTGCTCATCGTTGCTTGATACACATGCCGATTACATAGTGCGTTCTATTTCCACAATTGGGTTATTGAAAAAAAAATTATCCATTGTTTTTTATGTATTTTAAAACTTTACAATAGATTATATTAATAGGCGATGCAAAAACTCTTAAAAAAATTTTTTTTTGACTTATAAGCAATTTAAAATTGATAAAATTTTAAAAAGATTCACGCGACTACAAACGCGCCACGATTTGTCGGCATGTTTGTGACGTCATAATGTTAAATTAATTCTCAATAGTACAGCGTCAACAAAGTGAGTGTTCTGTGGTGTCAACGGCTTCTACATGTAAATTGACTAAAAGTATCCGAAATTTAGTGCAAAAAGATTATTTATAATAGCTTGTTTAGTCATGTGTGATAAAGTTTACGGTTAGGTTGACAACTAAACCTGTACGGTACTACATCAACTTTAATTTTTGCTCTACTTCCCACTGTAGTATAGTAAATATAATTCCCCGTGTCTTCTTTCAGCTAAAAAAAACATCAAATCAGGAGAATTATTTAAATCACATTATACCAACGGAAGAACTACCATTATATACACTTTTAAAATTTTAATTCCGTATAGTACATAACCTAGTGCGTAATTAAAATATAGAATACTAAATTAAACCGAAACCATTCAATAATCGTGTACAAATTTATTATTTAATCGTTTTAAATTATTCATAGAAATTTTTTTGATGCTATGATTTTTAAAGGTTATGATTCTGGAGTTTCGTTAAAAAAATTTATTATCAAATTCTATTTATTCAATTTACACGTTTACATAAATAATTATTAATTACTATATTATTATAAAAGCACGATAACCTTTAAGGTTTGACATTTTTGATATATTTATGAATATATTGACGATAATAACAAGATTTAATCGATTAAAAGTCAAAACACTGTATCAGCTGTATGCTACGATGAGTAAAAATAAACATTGTGACGCACACGCGCTTTCGTTTGTTCGGGAACTTTCGGCGTGTTTCCGGTACTGAGTTCAAAAATGTATGTTTAATGTAATATAACTTTTGAATTAGAGCGAAAAAAAACTAAAAATGGTTTTGTTATAAAACGTATATATGATCTTTCCATTTATTACAAAAAAATTATTTCAAACACCCAATTGATCAGGGTCTTCTCGTGATTCTCGATAATGACCAGCAAGAAGCAAAATACCAAAGAACGCCAATAACTCTTCGAAATGGATGTTCTGCCATTCAAGCTTTTGCTGTGACTCATGACCTTCATTCCATACTGTTATAGCTTCTTCAGCTTTCTTATTGGTATATAATACTGTTGTTTTTATGATGTTATCAGGTATAACAAGTTGGAATGCGCCCGGTATTGTTGACGCTAGCTTACTGTTGTGTGTAACGCTCTACTTTTTGCTGAATAATATTGCGAGCAAGCGTTTTGGTAGATAGCGCTTCTGATACATATTTCCATTTACGTGCTGCTACGATCTTTGATCGGTGGTTGGGTTATTACTTTTTACGTTTTCAGGTTCACTATCATCTAAATCTAAAACATCGTTCTCACTGTCACTTGTATTGTTAGGATGTTCCTGCACATTGTCCTCATCCGCATCACAACAAAGGTCATTTATATCATATTCATACCCATCATCACTTTTTTCGAGCTCCTGCAAGAGTTCTTCTTCATTTAGAGGTTTTGTTCTTTCCCATGTATTCATTATTGATATCAAACACCAACCACTGATCGCTTTTGAAACACCAAGTACACAACAAACTAATAAACAACACAGCCACTCCGCATCAGCTTGTACGCTGCACTGACGCATCATACTAAAATGCAAACCGCCAGACAAGAATGAACAAGTCGCTAGGATTCTGCGCTAAAACGTGAAGTGCCAGAATCGGGTCAAAAATGACCCGTTTGCAATTAAGTTGAATATAAAATAAAATTACAATAATTGCACATGGAAAACAGCATAAATATTATAACATAAATACATAAAAAGCATATCTAGAAGGGCAATACGTCAAATTCATTCAGTTCAAATCTATAAATGAAAAATGAAAATTTAAGTCATTTTTGACCCCATTTTGGAAGAGCGAGGGTTAAAAATATAAGCAGCATAGTTACATCCTGACGCTTGACAGTAAATAAGTATTACATGAGTCTAACGTTTTTTGACGTCCGCTGTTGAAGAAATGTTTTCAAGTTTTTGGATTTATTGTTACATATTTGGAATAGCTTCTCACTCTGTCCTACTTTTACATATAAATATGTTTTTCTCTCAATGCCTGTGTATTGTGGAAATCGTTGTTAAACATTTTTTTTTTGATTGGCCAAGTTTTTCCAACATCGGCAATGATGTCCGTGTGTGCGTGTGTATGCGTGGTTGTGCGTATGTGAGTGAGAGAGTGAGTGAGAGTGAGTGAGAGTAAGTGAGAGTGAGTGAGAGTGAGTGAGAGTGAGTGAGTGAGAGTGAGTGAGGTGAGTGAGTGAGAGTGATTGAGAGTGACAGTGAGTGACAGTGAGTGACTGTGAGAGTGAGTGAGTGAATGAGTGTGTTTGTATGTGAGTGAGTGCGTGCATACGTGTATGTGGGAGGGTGCGTGCATGGAGAGGGGGGGCGTGTGTGTGTGAGCGACTGCGTCCGTGCGCGTGTGTGCGTACGAGCGCGCGCGCGGTGCGTGTGTGTGCGGATGTTTATTAGTATCCAAGATAACTCCAGAAAGAAAACACCTACGTACTTACAATCTTTTATTTAAGCTTGTTTTTTTCCTGGAGCTGATTATAGTTTAGGAGAAATTCAGCGGTGGAGAGGAGGTTTATTGTGAGCGTGCGTGTGCGCGCCTGTGCGACTATGAGTGTATGCGTGTGTGAATGGGGAGGGTATAAGTGCGGGTTCGTGCGTGTGCTTGTATGTGTTTGTGTGTGAGTGAGTGAATCTGTTCGCGTGTGTGCGCGTTTATGTGCGCCCTCATGTATGTGCGTGTGCGTGCATGCGCGGGTACGTATGTGCGCCTGTGTGTGTGGATGTATGTTAATATCAACGTCAACCCCAGAAGTAAAACGTGATTAAATGTTTTTATTTAAGCTTGTTTTCCGTCCTCCTGGAGCTGATTAGATTTTGGGAGAAATTCAGCGTCGGAGGAGATTTTTTTAGGAGCTGTTTTTTATTTTTATCAAATATTCTGAAACAGCTGGATTTAATATATATATATATATATATATATATATATATATATATATATATATATATATATATATATATATATATATATATATATATATACGGGGTGATCCAATAAGGGTGGCCACCGGACTTATCTTCGCAAACGCGCATCCTACAGCATTGGGAAAAAATTATTGACAAATGTTGCTATGAGAAATCGGCATAAAATATTTAGAAGTCTCAAAAGTCACCACTACAGGGCGAAATTGGCAAGTCAACATACAAGATCTTAAAAATTTGGGATACAAAATATTTATTTGACCTTAATTTCGCATTCCGCCTATTCAATTTTACAACCTATGCTTCATTATACAGATAAATGTCTCCTATCTTAAGTTTATTAAGTAATATTTTTATATTAATTCTTTAAAAGAATAAAAAATTTAAAATAAAACAAAGTTTATTTCTTTCGTACACTGAATGAAAAGTTAAATAGAAACGGGTTATTTTTTATATTAAATTTAATAGACCGTTTAATGTAGAATGTAACTCTGAAAACCGGGAAAGGATATCTTTTTCGATTCAAAAGTTATAGCAGAAAACGTCTGATGAAACTGTTGCGAGTTCATATGTGAAAAAAAAATTGATAAATATTATACATAACATAAAAACTGTAGTTATTTGTTGTTAACGATGTCCAGAATTTTTTCAATAAATATAATCTTTTCATAAAGTTATTCCCTTTAGTGACAATTACAAAAACATTTTTATTGACATATAAATTTATGATCTCTTTACTTCGAGCTTATTATTTACATTAAATGTGAAAACAACTATTAACATACAGTTTATTCTATCAAAATAAGCAAATTTTAGATGAATTAATAAATGTAACGCAAATGCTCAAATTGTTTCCCATCGTTTTCTATGCAAAGATTCAACCGTAGGTTGGTTGACAGTACAGCAGCGTCTATTTCTGCACTGGGTATACTATTGGCATCGTTTCTTATTCTGTCAATCATATCTTCCCGAGTGTTTGGTCTATTTCTGTATACAATGGATTTTATTCTGACCCATAAATAAAAATCCATGCAAGTCAGGTCAGGAGACCTAGGTGGGTAAAAAAAACACACTTCCTCTACCTATGGAAATTGTTCATTTAAATATAGTCTCATGTTACGGGCAAAGTGAGCAGGACAGCCGTCTTGCTGCAGCCACATATTCCTACGAATACCCAAAGGAACGTTCTGCAAGAAAACTGGCAAATCGTATTGCAAGAAATGATGATATATTGCACCTGTTAATGCACCTTCAAAAATGTGCGGACCAATAACCGTTCCATTAGTAATCCCACACCACACATTAACTGTCCATCGTTCTTGATGGTCCATTTCACGCATCCAGTGTGGATTGTTCTCGCTCCAATAATGCATATTGTGAATATTCACTCTTCCTGTATTACTAAAGTAAGCTTCATCAGTCCACAATATCTGCGATAAAATGTGAGATTGTCACGAACCATTTCACGAAACCAATAACAATAATTTAATCGGTAGTCAAAGTCAGCTTCACTTAAGGTTTGATGTAGGACCATGTGGTATGGATGTAATTTATATTTTGCAAAAATTCTTTGAACTGTACCTAATTCCCAAGTCAATTTCCCTAATACTAATATGAGGTACTGCGTGAACATACGCAGAGGTATTCATAACGTTATCTAACGTACTAATACGTGGAAGTCTCCTAATAGAATGATGCAATCGGAGTGGGTAACGCAATGCATATTCTCTGGATTCTATAACTGCATTTTCGCCGCATTGAAAATATATCGATATCATATCGTAAGCTTCCTCATTTGTATAAGGCATTCTTCAAAACACTAATTAATTTAAAACGTTAGAAATATTATAACAATTAAATTCGTAGTTAGAACTTTCAAATAAAGACCAATAAAAACTAAAATTGACACGCAATCGACTATTATTCATTTAGTAGCAACATAATTTGTTTTTCTAAGGATACTAGATTTCGATTTTTTTAAGACGTGCATAAGCCGCTTCCCTATGTATGCGTATGTTTGGGTTGAATGAAAACAAATATTAGTTCTTTTTTTTTATGATTGTGGACCTGAACAGGCTAAATAAGGCCTATCGTGCTAAAGCACTTAGGAACACTTAGGAGGATGGATAGAGGGATAATGAATTCAGAAAGAAAGGAAAAGCCACGTATTTCATTGCCTCCCCAAGGGGGTGGGCGGGTTGCTCCTTCAGCCATAATCATGGATTCCCAGCGTACATACATACATTACGTATATATGCATGGTGGGATTAAGGATGGGTGTGGTCAGGATATGATTGGAAGGAACGGAGTTAAGATTCTGAGGGGGAAAATACTCACCTCATACAAAGTAGACGGTAACGGGAATCGAACCCATTACCTCCCGAATGCTAGTCAGATCGTGTCACCACTACGCTACCAGCTCGGTATGAGTTCAGAATTTAAATTCTCCTCTTAAATACGTAAACTAATTGTGACTCGATTGGTTTTAGTTCATTACGGACCTGTATTTGAACATATGAGGAAACGGTCTCATATTTACACTGTTGTTAAATTTAACTAATTGGTGTAAACAATAAATTTATATTAGGTTTAATATTTATCAATTTTTTTTCACATGTGAACTCGCAACAGTTTCATGGGACATTTTCTGCTATAACTTTTGAACCGAAAAAGATATCCTTTCCCGGTTTTCAGAGTTACATTCTACATTAAACGGTCTATTAAATTTGATATAAAAAATAACTTGTTTCTATTTAACTTTTTATTCAGTGTACGAAAGAAATAAACTTTCTCTTACTTTAAATTCTTTATTCCTTTGAAGAATTAATATAAAAATATTTCTTAATAAACTTAAAAGAGGAGACATTTATCTGTACAATGAAGCGTAGGGTGTAAAATTGGGTTGGTGGAATCCGAAATTAAGGTAAAATAAATATTTTGTACTCATAACCTCAATGATGCTGTTATTATAATACCTAGGCGAAAATTGTTCTGGGAAAATTTGAAGCGAAAAATACGTAGATTAATAATATCGCATATTTGATATACGTTGGTTATACTTAAATCCCAAATTTTTAAGATTTTGTATATTCACTTGCCAATTTCGCCCTCTAGTGGTGATTTTTGGGATTTTTCATAGCAACATTTGTCAATAAAATTTTTTCCCAATAATGGTGCCATGGTTCTAAGATAATATATGATGTACTATATATGATATATATATATATATATATATATATATATATATATATATATATATATATATATATATATATATATATATATATATATATATATTATATATATATACAGGGTCCGGCAACAAGAGCGCCTTCTTCTATATCTTCCGTTTTATATAAGCTAGATTAATAAAATTTGGAATGCAATTATAGTTTAGTTGTCTGCATATTTCAAAATTATTCACGCGAATACAGGTTGTTTATTTAAAGTGGACCAAATTATTATAAAAAAATGTAAATGGAACACCCTGTATATTATTACTTTTTTGAATTCTACACATTGTTCCCAACAAATTCGCAATATATTTCCCTATCCCTAAATATAGCCATTTTTGAGTTATTTCGATTTTTCTTAAAAAAATTGAAATTACAGAGTTTACTTTGAAAATCTACCTCCTGAACTTTTGAAAAATAAAAGTTATCTAATTTATATGAGAATAAGTACACAGATAGAGCTTCCTTTTAATGTGAAGGAAATGACATAATTGCATACAGGATGCTTATAATTGACTTGCCAATCAACCATTATTCGAACTAGTAAAAGTTCACTTTTTCAAATAAAACACCCTATATATTATTAAATTTTTGGTTTCTACATATTAACCCTTATCAGTTCGCCATACAACTCCCTATCCCTAAATATAGCCGTTTTCGAATTATTTTCAATTTTTCAAAATGTATAAGATTATTGAGACATTTTTAAATCTATGGCCTCGTATAGGTAAAAAAGAACATCATAAAACAATTGTATTATATATGAAAAAATGCAACAGAAGACTAATTACAATTTTTGTACTGGAGGCATTGCCATTCGGATATCCTTGGTCTTCAGTCATATATATATATATATATATATATATATATATATATATATATATATATATATATATATATATATATATAATATATATATATAATATACAATGTGTCCCAAATTCGCTTATCTATAAAGGGATCTCGGCTTCTGTTATACTTACGGCAAAGGTTAAATGGGGAAAGTTTTAGAGGAAGCTTAGAGCATTCGATATCCAGTTTCAGATTTACGATCGGTCAATTGGTTTTGAAAATATCGGCAAAAAACCGAAAATGGCGGATTTCGTTTTTCGCCAGTAAATCCGAAATGGTTCATTTGACAGCTGTCACAATGTGAGATTATTCGGACACTTTTTTAAGACGTATAAGGTGGCGTGTATGACATGTCACAATCGTCTTTTGTTATCCCACAATCTACCTCAACTTTCATTTCTTATTCCTATTATTAAGAGCGCATATTTCCAGTTTAGTGATGTCTCAAAACTGCATAAAAGATTAGAGTTTCATCGAAATATCACACTTTCTAAAGTTAGGTCTTATTTATTATTAGTAGGCCATGATTTATTTGTCGCAAAATAACATTAATAAATAATGTATAAAATTCTTTGAAATTTCAATAAAACATGAAATTAAATAACGACCTCTCAACAAGACAGATGTTTTGGGACAAATTCCCAGCTATAAGTGTGTTAAAAATAAAGCCAGAAAAATCGTCATTAATTTAATTAATACTTGAACCTTTGAACAACCTACAATAAAATTAAAATTACAATTAATTTACAGATTTGCAAAATGACGTCCATTTACATCGAGACATTGTTGACAATTGGTGACTGTTTTTCGTACAACCCTAGCAAGTGTATTTCCGTTAGCACTATTTCTAAATGTATCCAAAACTCTGCCTCAGGATTTCTATGGTCGCAGGAGGATCAAACTCGTAGACCTCATTCTTTGTGTCACCCCAGAGGTAGAAATCCAAGGGCGAAAGGTCAGTGGATGCCAAGATATTGGACCATTTAATGCAATAATTCTTTCATCAAACTGCTCCCTTAAGAAGTTCCTGACTTGAATGGTGTTGTGTGCCGGACATCCATCCTGTTGAAACCAGGTTCTTCTGAGCTCATTTTCGGTGAAAGTAGCTCGTAAAGCCGGCACAACCTGGTTTCGCAAAAGCTCTATGTACCTCTGTCCGTTTAAGTTATAGTCAAACAAAAATGGTCCTATAAGTCGATTTCCTGCAATTATTAATAATTTATAATACATAGGTGCCCAATTAAAATAGGTAAGTTAGATTAAATTACCAATAATCCCACACCAAACGTTACTTCCAAATCTGGTCTGTAGACGTCTCTCTGCCACTTCGTGAGGGTTTTCTACAGCCCTATGATAAATGTTGTGCTTATTAAAAACTCCACAATTCGTAAACCTACTCTCATCAGACCACAAGACATGAGTAACAAAATCGGGATTTTCATTACACATTCTAGTATACCACTCGCAGAAGCGCATTCGTCTTGGAAAATCAGTTTCCTTAAGTCCTTGAACTATTGTGGGTTTGTATGGATAGTAGTTATTCTTTTTTAACACTCTTTGTGCCGTTGATTTTGACACACGAATTTCCCGTTGTACCGTTCTTACCGATGCACTGGGGTTTTCGTTGACAGCTTGTAAAATGTTTCTGTCACGATTTTCATTATCAATATTGTATCCGCTTTTAGGTTGTACGAAGGCCTCATAGTTAATTAAATTAATTACAGTTTTTCTGAAGTGGGTTTTATGAGGCTGTCGTCGTTCGGGGTACATCTCCAAATACCTCGCTGAGGTAATATCGGCGTTTCTGTTTGACTGCAAGTAAAGCGCTAACATGTCAAACTTTTCTTCATTTGAATAGGGAATACCGGCCATTTTCAACAGGCTTTTACAATTTGTGTGTCACATTTATGATTTTAATGACAGAAAAGCGTACTACTTATGAAAACACTACTTTGAATTATTTAACGTCAAAGTCAGAGCCACCTTATATGGAAATAATTAAACCCAATTTTACTGACAAATAAATCATGTCCTACTAATAATAATAAAAAAGACCTAACTTTAGAAAGTGTGATATTTCGATGAAACTGTTCTTTTATGCACTTGTGAGACATCACTAAACTGGAAATATTGCGCTCTTTCCAAAAATCGAAAAATCCAATATGGAGGCCATAAGAAAAATGAAAGTTGAGGCAGATTGTGGGATAACAAAAGACGATTGTGACATGTCATACACGCCATCTTATTCGTCTTAAAAAATTGTCCGAATAATCTCACATTGTGACAGCTGTCTAATTAACCATTTCGGATTTACTGGCGAAAAACGAAATCCGCCATTTTCGGTTTTTCGCCGATATTTTCAAAACCAATTGACCGATCGTAAATCTGAAACCGGATATCGAATGCTCTAATCTTCCTCTAAAACTTTCCCCATTTAACCTTTGCCGTAAGTATAACAGGAGCCGAGATCACTTTATAGAGAAACGAATTTGGGACACATTGTATATATATATATATATATATATATATATATATATATATATATATATTGCTCACTATGGGTGATAGTGCAATATGTATTTGGAAGACTTTGAAAACCAAGCGATATCCGAATTCACAGAGAAACCAAGGATGTGGCTTAGATACGTGGACGATACTTTCGTAGTTTGGCAACACGGCAAGCATAAGCTAGATGAATTCCTATCATCGAAATAGCCGCGCACCCTCCATAAAATTCACAATGGAATTGGAGTCGGAACAAAAACTGCCATTCCTGGATGTACTTGTACACAGGAATGAAAACACTTTCACGACAAGTGTGTATAGGAAACCTACCCACACGGTGAGGTACCTACACTACAACTCCAATCACCACAAAAACGTGAAGTTAGGTGTGTCAAAATGCTTGTACGATATAGCAAAAACGATATGCTCAAAACAAGAGGACCTGAACAAAGAAAAAGAAAATATCGCTAGGACACTCAAAGAAAATGGCTACCCCGATCTAACAGCTAACCTAAACAGGGAAAGGGTAACCGAAAAAGAAGAACATAAATATACAGCGATAATACCATATATACAAGGTACCTCAGACAAAATACGAAGGATTGGCAGCAAATACAAGATACGCACTGCCTTCAAATCGACCAGAACGCTCAGGGGAATACTAACCAAAACCAAACCATACAATGAAGATCAGAATTCCAATAATTGAGTATATAACCTACCATGCGAATGCGTCAGAGCATACATAGGAGAGAGCAGTAGACCACTCAAAGTGAGAACACAGGAACACAAGAACAACGTCCGTAAGGGCGAAATAGAAAGATCAAGAATCGCCGAACATGTCTGAAAACACATCCAATGGGATAACATACAGATAGTGGCAAAGGGCGAGAACGCAACTCGTCGAAAACTCAAAAAAGCCACATACATCGCACTAGCAGAAAATCCAATAAGCCAAGCTAGTGTAGAAATGAAACCCATTTGGATTCCAATAATGCGCGAAGAGCTTAAGCGCAATACACCTGCGCAAGAAACTTTTGCGCAACCACGAAAAAGTTTATTAATATATATATATATATATATATATATATATATATATATATATATTATATATATATATATATATATATATATATATAGTTCTAAAATATATATATTGGATTACTCCGTGGCTCAGTGGCAAAGGTGTCAGACTAGTAAGTGAAAGCTACCAGGTTCGAATCTAAGAGTAGTTAAGTGCTTGGGAAAAAATTATATATAACATATGAATTCGACTGAAGTGCGAAAACAGGCCTTCTCAGGACTAAGCTTGATGACGGAAGCAGAGTCCGCTTCCGAAACGTCGCGCTCAAAAAGCATAAACTGTGGAAATAGGCCGATCAACTCCACTAATAGGAAACCTCAGTTACAAAACGCTTATAATTCAGAAGAAGTATTAGTTTCTGTTGCGTTTTTTAATTTTCAATACAATTGTTTTCCACTGTTTTTTTTTATTTATACGAGGCCATGGATTTAAAAAAATGTTCGAATAATCTTATACATTTTGAAAAATTGAGAATAATTCGGAAACGGCTATATTTAGGGATAGGGAATTATATATCGCATTGATAAGGGTTAATATGTAGAAACCATAAACGGAATAATATACAGGGTGTTCTATTTGAAAAAGTAAACTTTCACTAGTTGGAATAATGTCTGATTGGCAAGTCAATTGTAAACACCATGTATGCAATTATGACATTTTCTTTTGCATTATAAGAAAACTCTATCTGTGTACTTATTCTGATATAAATTAGATAACTTTTGTTTTTCAACGGTTAACGGGTACATTTTCAAAGCTATCTCTGTAATTTCCATTTTTTTTTTATAAAAATCGACATAACTCAAAAACGGCTATATTTAGGGATAGGGAAATATATTGCGAATTTGTTAGGAACAATGTGTAGAATTCAAAAAGGTAATAATATACAGGGTGTTCCATTTAAGTTTTTTTAATTATAGTTTGGTCATCTTTAAATAAACAACCTGTATACACGTGAATAATTTTAAAATATGCACACAACTAAACTATAACTCTATCCCAAATTTTATTAATCTAGCTTATATGAAACGGAAGATATAGAAGAAGGCGCTCTTGTTGCCGGACCCTATATATATATATATATATATATATATATATATATATACAGGGTCGCTGATGTATATGAGAACGGTCGATTATTGGGTAAAATATACGAGGTACCAGAAAAAGTTGAATACAAGAGTTTTAGGGTTTTTAAATGCCTATTAACTAGTAATAATTTCAAGTTTACAGGGTCGGCCATAAAGTCGTGGCACATCAAAGTTGAATTTTTTTAAATGGAACCCCCTGTATATTATTGGATATTTCAATTTTTCCTTCAATTGGCAGCAAAAATTGTAATACACATGTTGTACCTAAATTCAACCGTTTCCGAGTTATTGAGTTTTGGTTTTGGAATGTTACAACGAAAATCATTAAAGTTTCAGCCCCTATTTAATCTAACTTGTAAATGTTAACTTGACAACAAATGTCTAATTATTAAGCGTCACATTTTTCGCCCAAAATGGCATCTTTAAATGCAACCGAAAGCATCGAAATTTTAATTATGATTGGTTATAGTATTAAAATGCGAAGCTTTACTGAAGTAGTGAATTTATTTAACGAATTACATCCCGACCGGGGTTCAATTTCCAAGTCTACAGTTTCAAGAATTTTGAGTCGTTTTCGGGAGACTGGCAATGTCAAAGACAGACCTAAAGTCGGAAGACTAGTAACAGTGATAAACGAAGAGAATTCATTATATGTAATATTGGATGTCGTGGAGAATCCGAAACAAACAATTAGCATTTAATCACAACATGAGTCGATATTCAATTCAAAACATCGCCAAGCGAGAAACATTTCGTCCCTGTAAAATCCATCTACTGCAAGAGTTAGGTGAGACCTAAAAGGACCGCAAAAAGTCAATGTTTGCAGTGGTGGACATATCATAGGTCCGTCTTTTATTAATGGAAATTTAAACTCTGCTGGATATTTAGGACTTTTGCAAGAAGCAATAGTTCCAGACCTTATTCAATTATTTCTGAACAATAATTATACAAATTTAATAGCAGTACCCATGGTTTCAGCAGGATGGGGCACGTCCGCATTTTAGACTACAAGTACGGGAATTTCTAAATCAAACGTTTCCTGGCAGATGGATTTGGCGGAGCGGTACCATTGATTGACCAGCTAGGTCTCCAGATATGACCCTCCCCCCACTTGACTTTTTCTTGTGGTGTCATATTAAAAATTCAATTTACAAAAAAAGACCCCAATATGTCGAAGAATTGAAATCGAGGATCGCGCGTGGAATTCAAAATATTTCTCAAAATGTTCTTGTAAATACACTACAAAGTTTTGTTCAGCGGATTCACTATTGTCAAGAGGTTAATGGAGAAAACTTTGAGCACGTTATAAAATAGGAGTGTAGAACCAAATTTTACAATGTCATTAATAACTGTTCTTTTTTGAAATACGTAGATTTTAAAAACTATACCTATGTCAGTACTTTATTTCTATGCAGTGTGCAAAATCGAGGGTGCATACCACTCGTACCCTTAAATTTTATGACGGCAATGATTGGAAGGGTAAACTATATTTGACATTCGTTTCCAAGTTAACATTTACAGGTGAGATTGAATCGAAGATAAAATTTAATGATTTTTGTTGTCGACATTTCAAAATCAAAACTCAATAATTCGAAAACAGTTGAATTTAGGCACATTATGTGTATTATAATTTTTGTTTAGAATTGAAAGAAAAATTGAAATATCCAATAACATACAGGGAGTTCCATTAAAAAATTCAACTTTGATGTGCCACGACTAAAATATTACTGGCTAATAGGCATTTAAAAATCATATAACTTCTGTATTTAACTTTTTCCGGTACTTCGTATATTTTACCCAATAATCGATCGTTCCTATACATATCAGCGACCCTGTATATACCCGTAATCATACAAATTAATTATGTTGTATGAAATTTTTTGAAATGACGCCTAATTTACCGATAAAAAATTCCTAAGGTATAATTTAAGTGTTAGTTAATTTTTTCAATATCTGAATGATTAATTTTATAAGAAAATGTGTCGACATATTTTTTAAGGAAAATTTAATTTTACATAACTTTTCTTTGTAAAGTTTCTTAACCCTTGGTTAGTCGCGTGGGGGACGAACGTCTCCCAATTTTTTATTTGATTGTTTATTAACTAATCAACATCCGAATATGAACTAATAAGGCATTTTAATCAAAAATACATTATTTTTCAACATTTGTTTGAACTATTGGCAAAAATTCGTAAATCTTAAAAAATTCAGAATTACTTAAAAACATATTTATTAAAATGAACTGTGAAAATATAAACAATCGAACAAATGGTAAGAAACAAAAGAACTTATCGGTATCATCCTTAATATTGAACAATCGGCACATATTTCTACCTGAATTAAATGATCTTTGCAAACCCATTTGTTGCTATGTTTGCAAAACTTTCTAGTGGTTCTCTTTTTCTCGGTCAAATATAACATCGTCCTCGATCTTTTGACTTCTTCACAATTGTGGACGGCGAGGAATATTGGATCTACGTTGTATTTGGGGCAAAACAAGTTTCCAAGCAATGGTTTCTAGGAAGTCAATTCGGTTCAAAGTGATGATGTTGGAATACAACCAGAGCATTTATTGTTGAAATGTTTAGTAGGTTGTAAAATAGAACCATAGGCCAACGACTTGAATTTCTGGACACATCGTAATTTTGACACATCTGATCGACAACATCTACTCCTATCTTGGTCCTATTTATTTCGGGTTTACGTTTTTTCCCAGTCGACTCGTCTATTGTGTCGGAAAAGGGCATAGTTGATAGTAACACTACAGCCTTACTTTGTTTTGAATAGTAGGATACTATAGTAGCACCTTTTTGGAAACCAAAAATAGAAGATTTCACTTCCCTCTTCGATTGCCTCGAATTGTGCCAACTAATGTTAGTTTTTTCTCTGTCTGTAATTTGTTTGCAAGAGCTAAATTTGTAAACCAATTATCGGTTGTGAAGTTTCTGCTTCCTTTTATAGGTTGAACTAGGCGAAGTACTACATCTGTATCTGAAGTACTTACACTATATACCCCTTCCGGTCGTTTGCCAACGTACGGCTCTAAATTTCTTGTATAACATGTCTGTGCATCCACTATTGCAAAAACGTAGAGGCCGTACTTAGCAAACTTACTCTTCATATATTGGCGGAACGAAGCCTTACCCCTAAATGCCAAGAGTTGCTCATCAACAGTCAGGAACTCTGTGGGAGTATAATATTTTTGGAAATTTTTAAAAAATAAATCTAAAATTTCTCGGTGAGCTGCCAGTTTGTCATTATGTTTCCTTTCCTCACGATCTCTTATATCGTCAAAAGGTAAACATCTGACTAAGAAACGAAACCTTTTTTCAGACATTGCCTGACCTTTAGAGTTGTCCTAAATTTTATGCAGATTTTTTCATGAACATCTTTGAGTGCCATTCATGTATAATAGACCGAGAAAAGCTCGAATTTCAATTGGATCAGTATGGGGAGGAGGGGGGGGGGGCATCTCTTGGCCTACTAAAATTGGTATCAATATATATGTTGATATATTTAACAATTGTGCTTATAATGGTATCATCCAAAAATAAATTTATAGATTCTATTTCAGTTCTAACTGGACGTGCCTCTTTTACAGGTCCCGGTAAGTGAGATATTATATTACACGCTCGTGTATGAACATTTCTCGTTTTTTTTTCATTTTGTGGTCTCATCTTTACCCAAAAAATATTGTCCTAATTGGTCATCTTCCTCAGAAGAAAAAGCGCTTTACTAACTCTTCTTCGGAATTAGAGTCATGATCAGAATGATCTACATGATCTGCCTCGTCGTCGTCACCAGAATCTTCTTCACTTGCTTGGCCTTCATCGTCACTTCTTCTTGAAACTTCTTGAAACCACTGTAGCCACTGGTGTGGATCAGATTAGATCTGCCGTTTCTGATTCAAACCTAAAAAAAGTTTTCGCATTACAGGACTTTCTTGCAAAATACTAAAAAATATATGGAGTATTTTTATATCCTTGAAATATTCAGCCGTTTTAGAAATATTTGATAAAAACTCAATTCATATCTCGTATACAAGTAGCTTTAAAACTTAGTAGTCAGCGAATTTATCCCGGATAGAGTTCAGTGCAGGCCCTCCTGGCTTTTTTCAAGTTTCAAGTTTTTATTTTGGCCACAGCCCCATACACTTCTAATGGACGGCCTCTTTGAGACACCCTGTATAACTGTAGGTAATGTCGAATGCATTCAAAATACAAAATATTTCTAAGTAAACTCTCCGAGATATCCGGACATCATGGCCGATCCTGACGAAACTTGACCAAAAGTTGTAAAATGAGCTAATAAGTCGATTTAGCGATAGTGAAAAAAAGTCGATACCTACATATGAACATGTAGGTTGAAAGTTAAAAATAGATATCTCCCTTATCTTTCAAGATAACTAGGGACTGTTTTATATCATTTTAAAGCAAATTTCGCTCCTATTCTAATAAAGTAAGAATATGTGTATGTTATACCAGCAATACGAGGAATGTTTTCAATTTCCGGAAAAACCGGAAGTTGTGTTTTCATCAGAATAATATTTCATTAGCGCAAATGAATAAAGTTTATTTCCAGAATCCCAAGTTTGTAACCAAAATAGAAAGTTATAACAGTATCAATATTAGATATCTAAAAATTCATATCTCGTATAAAAGTAGCTTTAAAAGGATAACGTTAGTTGCATTCATAAGAGTGGCTGGTTGCCTAAAAAATATATAAAAAAATGCTGGGAGAGAATTTTAAATAAATCAATTACGAATAATTATTGCTTAAGTTTGACCCCTTAAATGTAGGCAAATTTATACCATAATTTATTACGTAAAGAAATCGCTTTAAAGAACCTTTATTTAACTACGCATATCTATTGCCCATTCTTTTATATCTTGAACGGTATCGGAAATATGTATTTCTACAAAAAAAATGTATATGTGACTGTAACTGCGGCCATATTCAATTTTGAAAGTTTTAAAAAATTGCATTTCATGTGAGTTATTGATGACCTGAATTTCAATCTTCTGTGTTAAAATTTGCCCCCAAAATATCATCCTTATTTCACCCCCTGTAATACCTATTGCGTTTAAATGCTTGTTTTGTCGACATAATTGTCTCATAGGCCTTCATTCCAAATTTCATCGAAATCGTCCGTACAGTTTCGGCTGTCGAGTGACCACAGACACACACACAGACAGATATTTTGAAAAAATTTTTTCGGGTTCAGGGTGTCGTAAAAAATCAAAATAACGCAACTTAATTTTTTCGATTTTTTTTTTCGACCGCAATACTTGTTTAGAAAAAAAGTAAAAATAAAATAAGTACGATTAAAAATGCTGAGCTGTATTATAGATATTTTTATAGAAGTGGGCGGCTTTGGAATGTTTTTTTAGGTTAGCATCTAAATGTCTATTAACCTCTATCCGACATGAAGTTTTCAACGTCATAGATTATTGGTTTTGTTTTTACAATGTTGCCTACTTTCGTAATGAACTTACTATAAAAGGGGCGGCATAATTATCCTAAAAAAATTGTTATTAAAATTATTTCATTTTTTTTTTTAATTTCCATTTTGTAGGTTGGAAGGTCGTGTGATATTTAATGTAATAAATATTCGTATTTATAGTTAAACGATTAATTTTGGCTTTATGCAATGTACAATTTGGTATTTAAGATAACCTTATTTTAAAGTTGTGTTTTGTGGTTCTTGTTAATGATTGTCTATAAGAATTGACGATCAATCTATAAGAAAAGTACATAATGCTGCTTATTTAACAGCCTCACGACATAGACTAATAGTAACATAGACAATCAGGATTACCTCCCACTTTCTGAAAAAAAAAATTATATATATATATATATATATATATATATATATATATATATATGACACAAACTTTGTGAAAATGATGTTTTATGGAAGTTAACGCAAATGCATTAACTTATTGGGTAAATCAAGTTTAGCCTTTTTGTTTAATAGTAACGCTACCAAAATCCATCGGACAAGGTTCGTTTTAACTCAACATGTATCAGCAAAATATAGCATAATTTTTATTAACTGGCACTACACAATTTTTAATTGGAATTTTACATTTCTAGTGAATCCCAGGAGAACATGTTTTAAATGAGTTTTAGGTGACTTTAAAGTAGACATATTGAAATACATAGGTATTTCATACATATAAATGCCTCACAGAATATAATACCAAACAGTGCACAAAAAAGAGTTGTTGCATACTGTACCCTCTTCACTCATTCTACTCTTGCTCTGACAGTCCATTTACTCTCTGTTGACTTCTGTGATAATTGAATATTCTTTAATAAACCTTGACTGTTTTTCTTTAGAACATTATGAAGTCTAGACGCTATACCACTACCATTACAGGACATAGTGTAATGTTTTAGCGCTTTTCTAAAGCGAAACTGGTCATAAAAAACAACTAAAATCATCCTTCTAAGAATTACTTTTCATAAATCAGAACATTTGGACTTGAAAATTCATAAATAGGACATTTTTAGTAGTAATTTTTGGTAAAATTTTGACTGTAGCACTTTAATGAGCAATTTTATTCTTGCTTTTAAAGTTTGTTATGTCTACTAAAACCACATTCTTCTAATAGTTTTCCAGAACATTAATGATAAAGGAAATTATATAAATCACAAACTACAAAATATTGTTATCAAACTTAATTAATTAATTGATAAATATTTTTTGTGAATTCTTCTAAAAGTGCGTCGTAAATATCAATTTAATTATAATTATATTTCTTAATTAATCTTGTTTACAAGTTTGTTATGCTTAGGTAATTAATAGACTTTGTTCATTTCCAAGATATTTACATTACTAAGCCATTCCTATATTTATAGATACCATAAAATTACGACCAACATTTCTTATACAAGGAAATAAAGGATCAGGAAAATCATCTGTAGTTAGATCACTTGCAGCAACTCTTGGTTTACACCTTTACACAATAACCAGCGGAGAAATCACAGCATCAGTTTATGCCCAAACTGAAACAAAATTAAGAAATTTATTTTTTAAAGCCAGACTGTGTGGACCGTGCATTTTGTTTATAAAAAATTTCGAAGTAGGCTTGCAGTAGATTTAATTAAGAAAATTACTACTTCAATTTCAGAATTTTGGTAAGAATAATGAAGGTTTGCATGATGAAAGACTATTGAGCTATTTCGAATCGCAGCTTGATGAGATTTTTATTAAGAACAATTATCCTTTGATTTTGATATGTAGCACTAACAGTAAGGATATCCCACCTGGTCTTTCTAGGCTTTTTTTAGAAGTATTTGATATTACCGCTCTTAACACTACTCAAAGATTAGAGAATCTTAAGTGGATTATGAGCATCCAAAATTTCGATAATAATGCAAGTCTTGAAGATATTGCTGGGAAAACGCATAGTTTCTTATTTGAGGATTTAAGAGCGCTTTGTTTTTATGCACAACAAAATTGTTTCAGGAATAATCGTATGGTGGTAGAGCAGATAGATTTTGATTTTGCGTTAGGTAAAGTAGAACTAATATTTTAAGCATTTTGATATTGTGTATTTTAGATACAATGCAATCTAATTATAATCAAAGTTTGGGAGCACCAAAAATTCCTAAAGTGCAATGGGAGGATGTTGGTGGATTAGGAGATGTTAAACATGAAATAATACGTACTATTAATCTGCCATTACAACACCCTGGGTTATTGAGAAGCACAGGACTTAAACGATCAGGTAATGTTTGTCAGTGTAAAATTAGTCCTTAATTATAAACTGAAACACTACCGAAAGATGTTATCCGAATAAAGATTATTTTCCATGTAAAACATTTATTAATGGTTAGATAAAACAAAATTTTTCATTTTAATGTCGAAGATTTTAACTTCTACATACTATTTTTTTTTTTTTGGTAGTTTTCACTCTTTTTAAAAGAGTATTTTGATGCTAATAGCTTAAGGTTAATAAGTTCATATCTAAATAACAGATTGTTAATCATAACAGAACATCCAGTATGTTACCTATCAAAATTGGTGTTCCACAAGGTAGTATATTCAGACCATTGCTTTTTCTAATCTATATTAATAACTTTTCAAACTGTTTACCTAATAACACTCATGAAATTATCAATAAAAAAAGTGAAATGCAGTCTATTGCACGTAATTAGCTAGCTGCTAATCAGCTAATACTAAACGGGGATAAATTGCAAAGTATATGATTTTTTCTAGGAAAAATTTTGAAACTTACAACAATCCTGCTTCTGTCAAATTTTTAGGTGTCACACTTGATTATAAATTAACATGGTCCAAACATACAGATAATTTCGCCACTAAATTGAGTAAAAACATTTTTGTGCTTCGAAACCTATACAAACGTCAGTCTCTTGTAAAGTGTTATTAACTGTTTATTTTTCGTTATGCCATTCTCATCTTTCTTATGCGATATTGGTTTGGGGTCACTCATCAGGTAGACATCGTCTTTTCAAACTACGAAGAAGGATCTTACGTATAATGGCAAACGTTGATTATTGTGAAGATGTTAAAAATACTTTTATTACACTGAAAGTTTTAACTGTACCTTGTGAATTTATTTATCAATGTTTAATATATGTCAAGAAAAATTCTAATTTGTTTGTACAGCACAATGATGTGCATAACTACAATACCAGAAATGGAACTAGCTGTAGACCTGATCGTTTTCGTTTAAATAGATCTCAGATCGGACCAAATTTTTTATGTACAAAATTTTACAATTTTTTACCACAAGGAATACGTGATTTATCTTTAATTAAATTTAAATTAGTAGTTAAGAAATACTTATTAAATAATGCATATACCTTGTGTTGACCTGTGTAAATACAACTGCATATTAACACCAAATACATATTATTATTATTGTTATTTTTGAATTGCCATTGAAGTGCCTTCTAAACAAACATTGTTTTCCATCTATAAAAGCATTATCAAGGGATAGATAAAACAAAATTTTGCATGTTAATGTTGACGATATCATTTTCTACGTATTATTGTTTTGGGCAGTTTGCATCTTTTTTAATGCCGTGGTTTAAAATTTAAAAAAATTGAGTACTACCGTGTGGCCGCCATACAACTTTTCTAGTATGCTCCATTCGTTGGTCATAGATTAGGGCCTCCATAGACGGACTGCTTGGAGAAGTTTAGCACCGACAGCTTCAAACGGTCGTTGTTGGGCAATCTGCAGTTTCAATGCAAAATTGACGTTCTCAATATACCGCTCAAGCAGTTCGTTTGCAGTCGCTGCCAAAAGTGCAGTCGGCGATGAGTCGAGTTTCGCTGTGCTACCGGTATCAGGTATCAGAGTACTGCTCGACCAGCAGTACACGTACCGCTTGAAGCGGTTCGTTCCGACTGCTCACCGGCTCCTCCCTCCGCGCCCCGCGGTACCCGTTCCGGCACCCGCTTGCCACTCTCATTTTACTTGCTTTGCTTTATCTGTTCATTTCGTATTTCGTCGTGCTGCGCATAATGGTGAATACGTGGAATTACCGATGTAAAACATACAGCGATAGAATGAAAAAATGACGCTTGGGCAGCTTTCTGTGAGAAATTTGTTCCACATCTTGATGCCAAAACAGCAAAAGAAAAAAACGAAATTGGTAAATTCATACAATATTTAATTTCAATATTAGTACCATTTACGCTGAGTACCTAGTAAATTAATTACCACTGCCAGTCTATTTGTCCTTTTTCACTTACAAAGTAGTCGGCGAATTTATCCCGGATAGAGTTCAGTGCAGGCCCTCCTGACTGTTTTCAAGTTTCAAGTTTTTATTTTGGCCACAGCCCCATAAGCTTCTAATGAACGGCCTCTTTGAGACACCCTGTATAACTGTAGGTAATGTCCAATGCATTCGATTTAAAACAACATATCAAAATGCAAAATATTTCTAACAATTTTAACAAAAAAAACTCATTCCTTGCATTATCAGTCCGATCGCTGGACGTTTTCCATTTATATTTTACGTTTATTATTGGTAGATTATTAAATTGTTACAGATTTTTAAAATCTACTATTTTTGTGCTTTTTTAGTTTGATAATCATGCTGAAACCACGTATATATGCATTTTTCACGATTTTTATTGACTCTGCATCATCCTAGTCGAAAATCTTGGTTAAAATTCTCAATTTATATAAGAATAAATACTATTTCTCAGACCTCGATCAGCTTGAAATTTCATATCTAGTAATTTTTTAGTGCCTTTCATGCATGTAAAAAATTTCAAATTGATAGCTCTATTTAAACTAGTTTACGTGAAAAATTTTTAAACTATGTAGATTAACAAATACTTCCGGTACCTCTACATGTCTCAAAAGTTAATTCGGATCTTCAATTTTCCCATAATAGCAGTATTCAAAATTTCATCACTTCAGCTCAAACAGTTTGACCGCCATCATGTTTACATGCACTCACATGCACACGCGCACACACGCACAAACGCGTACATACAAACATACCGACACACTCACGCACACACGCACGCACGCGCGCGTGCACGCACACACACGCACACACACGCACACACGCACGCACGCGCGCACACACGCACACACACATGCACACACACGCACACGCACACACACGCACACACGCACTCACGCATACACACTCACACACACTCACACACACTCACACACACACACACTCACACACTCACACACTCACACACACACACACACACACACACACACGCACACGCACACGCACTCGCACTCGCACACGCACACACACACACACACTACACGCTCACACTCACACACACTCACACACACGCACGCACGCACACGCACACACGCTCACACGCTCACACACTCACACACAGAGCAGAATTAATAAAATAACTAATTAATGAGGGATTTGACCAGTTAAAAAATTGGAATTTATTGAAAAAATAAAAAGGTGTTCTTCCTCTTTCTCTACATGGCTCAATGTTCACGTACTATTCCAAGGAATTGTAAAGAAGAAGATGCCTTTGGGAAAATTCCAAACGGCACTGATAAAACAAATGATTGAAAAGGACACTTTAGGAAAGGTAATAAATATCTCAAGAAAGCAATTTCAATTAAAGTAAACGCCAAAAATTGGCCGCCGTTGCTACATGAGTAGTAGTGAGACACCTTTCCCTCCCCTCTTTTTACGGTGCAAAGCCCCCCCGCCACCCTATTTATACTCACACATGGGGGACCGGATTTTCCACCCTTATTTTTACTCGCTTACGTGTAGGACGTATTTTTTACCCTTATTTTTACTTGCTTACGTGTAGGACGTATTTTTTCAACCCTAATTATTTACATATACCTACGTGTGAGTCCGTATTTTTCAACCCACTGCATACCTAATTATTTTTACTCGCTTACGCATAGGAGGTGTATTTTCACCCCCCCTATTTTATGACGCATGTAGGACATATTTTATATTTTTTCTGATATTAAAAGAAACTAATCAAGGTAAAGGTAACGTATACGTTTGATTTTAAAATACACTATTAAATTCTATAATGACAATAAACAGTTAATGGTATTGCATAATCAGTTAATTACCCTGTTGTGGTCATACAATGTGAATGTACGGTTTAGCGATTATTTAAAATGTGTTTATTAATATTTATTAGGATTCCGTTTTTGTCAAAAGAGATTGCATAATTGTTATCATTAAATTATTGTTAGATTTTCTTTTAATCCCCATCTACAGATTGTGGTCCTCTACCTGTTTGAAAATTCATATGAATATATTTTAAAATGAAATTGCTTTAAAAATAAAATGTGTAATTAACTAATTGATTAACCTGCTTACAGCAATAGTAATTATCGAAAATTAAGGAATGTCGCTTTTATTTATTTACCTTTTTTAATACGTATCATTTACATGCAATATATTTTAGTTTTAAATATGAGTCACAATGTGTCGCAATCCTTTTGCTTTAATTATGGGTCATAATTAAATCTAGTTGTCACTCAAGGTAATCACTACCAAATTAATCTCATGTACAACAAGAAACTTAATATCAATAATGTATAACAAAGTATTTTTATAATGCCATTTTCGCATAGTTTAATGTCCATGTATGGGTCGTATTTTAGCCTTGGGAGATCGGATTTGGTCTGGGTCAGACTAGGGTTGCCCAGTATCGGAGACTGTATTCTAAATTGTCTCCTGTGAAAGTTAGCTTTACAAAACACAAACACAACCACAAGCACGAGCACGAGCACAAAAAAGCAAAAACAATTAAAGCCAAGAACCAGATTACAAACCGCAAGAACAACACAGCACAAGAACCAGTAGGCGACAAACACAGGAACAGCAACCAGAATCAAGACAACACAAGTACAGCGAGAGTCTACAAACAAAATCAAACAGAAATACGCAAAACGAAAATCAAACAGAAAATCAACACGAAAAAATGCAAAACCAATGCAAAACGAAACGAAAATGCAAACACGAAAATGCAAACACGAAACAGAAACACATGAACAACAACACGAAAATCGAAACACGAAAATGAAAAACGAAACATTCGCAAACACGAAACAAACGAAAATTGCAAACACGAAAATGAAAACGAAAACAACAAGATTTCGCAAACACAAAACGAAAAATGCAAACACGAAACAACGAAAACGAAATTCGAAACACGAAAATCGATCAAACACGAAAACGAAAACGAAAACAAAATTCGCAAACACGAAAATCGAAACACTAAAATCGAAAACGAAAATCAAACACGAAAAACCGAAAACAAAACGCACAACACGAAAAAAACGAAAACACGAAACTGAAATGAATTAGCAGAACATAAAAATCTGTACCGTATATAGTCACTAACACGAATGAAGAGTAATCAAAGTTTTCAAATTCTCGTAACGCATTATAGTAACTTATTCTATATTGTTTATTGAGGTCTACTTAACACATTGTAACACCTGTCTCTAACTAAGAGAGAGAGAGAGAGAGAGAGAGAGAGAGAGAGAGAGAGAGAGAGAGAGAAGTGTTACAATGTGTTAAGTAGACCTCAATCTAAACAATATAGAATAAGTTACTCTAAGCGACGGAGAATTGAAAACTTTGATACTCTTCCATTCGGATATAAGGACTAAATAATAAAACAGATAAACAAAGAAAATCATTTTATTTAAATCCTGTCTTAATTCGTTCTGCAGCTGCGTGTTTTCGTTTTTTCGTGTTTGTGCGTTTGTAAGTTTTGCGGTTTTTCGTGTTTGCGAATTTTCGTTTTCGACTTTCGTATTTCGGTTTGTGTTTTGCGTGATTTTCGTTGATTTTCGTTTTTGGTTTGCTTCTGTGTTGTGTGTCTTGTGTTGATTGTCGCTTGTGTTTGTGTTGTGATGTCTTGTGCTTGGCTTTGTCTTGCTTGTGTTGTGCTGTGTTGATTTTGTGTTTGTACTTGTTTCCTGTTTTGTGCTTGTGCTTCGTGCTGTATTCTTGTGTTGTGTGGTTGTTTCTCGTGTTTGTTGATTTTGTTGTTTGCGATTTTCGTGTTGTGATTTTGTTTTGTTATCTTCGTGTTGTGCGAATTTGTATTTTCGTGTTTCGAATTTTCGTTTTCGTTTCGTTTTCATTTTCGTTTTCGTTTTCGTTTGTGTTTGATTATTTGTGAATGTTTTCGTGAATTGTTCATTTTCGTGTTTGCGAATTTTCGTTTCTTTTTATTTCGTGTTATCGATTTTCGTGTTTGCGAATTTCGTTTTCGTTTTTCGTTTTCATTTTCGTGTTTGCGAATTCGTTTTCGTGTTTCGAATTTTTTCGTTTTTGTCGAATTTTCGTTTTCATTTTCGTGTTTGCGAATTTGTTTCGTGTTTCGTTTTCGTGTTTGCGAATTTTCGTTTTTCGTGTCGAATTTTCGTTTCGATTTTCGTGTTTGCGAATTTTCGTTTTCGTTTTCGTGTCATGTTTTCGATTTCTGTTTGTTTTCGTGTTCGAATTTTGTTGTTTCATTTTCGTGTTTGCGAATTTTCGTGTTTCGATTTTGTGTTTGATTTCGTTTTCTTCGTCGATTTTTCGTTTTTTCGTGTTTGAATTTTCGTTTTCATTTTTCGTGTTTGCGAATTTTCGTTTTCTGTGTTCGTTTGTTTTGCGATTTTCGTGTTTCGATTTTTCGTTTTGCGATTTTCGTGTTATATTTTCGTGTTTCGAATTTTCGTTCGTTTTCGTGTTCGAATCGTCGTATCGATTGTTATTCTGTGTGTTGCGAAATTTTTTCGTTTCTTTATTTTCGTGTTTGCGATTTTCGTTTGTCGTTTTTCGTGTCTTGATTTTTTTTGCGAATTTTCGTTTTGCGATTTTCGTGTTTGCGAATTTTCGTTTCGTAATTTGTCGTTTTCATTTTCTTGTTTGCGAATTTTCGTTTTCGTTTTTTCGTGTATTGCGAATTTATATTCGTTATGTACCGTCTTAGTCTGTCTTGCAATTTTTCGTTTTCGGTTATGAATTTTCGTTGGTTCGATTTTCTTGTATTGGATTTTGTTTCTTTTGCTTTGTTTTGTTTGCATGTATCTGTGTTCTTGGACTTGTAATTTGTATCTTTGTTGCATTCGTCGTATGTATCTTGTGCTTGTTTGTCCTGTGCTTGTGTTGTGATTGTGTTTTGGATGTAATTTTCTGTGCTAGTGTTTATGCAATTGTAGATCATCTCGTCTTGTTGTGTTTGTATTCTAAAGCTACTTTCAAGGAGAATTTATCATCGTTGAAGATCTGACCCAGACCAAATCCGATCTCCCAAGGCTAAAATACGACCCATACATGGACATTAAACTATGCGAAAAATGGCATTATAAAAAATACTTTGTTATACATTATTGATATTAAGTTTCTTGTTGTACATGAGATTAATTTGGTAGTGATTACCTTGAGTGACAACTAGATTTAATTATGACCCATAATTAAAGCAAAAAGGATTGCGACACATTGTGACTCATATTTAAAACTAAAATATATTGCATGTAAATGATACGTATTAAAAAAGGTAAATAAATAAAAGCGACATTCCTTAATTTTCGATAATTACTATTGCTGTAAGCAGGTTAATCAATTAGTTAATTACACATTTTATTTTTAAAGCAATTTCATTTTAAAATATATTCATATGAATTTTCAAACAGGTAGAGGACCACAATCTGTAGATGGGGATTAAAAGAAAATCTAACAATAATTTAATGATAACAATTATGCAATCTCTTTTTGACAAAAAACGGAATCCTAATAAATATTAATAAACACATTTTAAATAATCGCTAAACCGTACATTCACATTGTATGACCACAACAGGGTAATTAACTGATTATGCAATACCATTAACTGTTTATTGTCATTATAGAATTTAATAGTGTATTTTAAAATCAAACGTATACGTTACCTTTACCTTGATTAGTTTCTTTTAATATCAGAAAAAATATAAAATATGTCCTACATGCGTCATAAAATAGGGGGGTGAAAATACACCTCCTATGCGTAAGCGAGTAAAAATAATTAGGTATGCAGTGGGTTGAAAAATACGGACTCACACGTAGGTATATGTAAATAATTAGGGTTGAAAAAATACGTCCTACACGTAAGCAAGTAAAAATAAGGGTAAAAAATACGTCCTACACGTAAGCGAGTAAAAATAAGGGTGGAAAATCCGGTCCCCCATGTGTGAGTATAAATAGGGTGGCGGGGGGGCTTTGCACCGTAAAAAGAGGGGAGGGGAAGGTGTCTCACTACTACTTACATGTGTGGTCAAAAAGGAGTCCGAAAATAGAGTGTTATTTGTAAATTGCAATTGCAATGTCGGGTTATGCGTAGTTCACTGCTTTGAAATATATCCCACGCATCGCTATTTGAAGATTTGAGACTCGTTGGAATTTTATGAGATGAATCTTTTTATTTGTATTTTTTTAAGCGGATTATAAGAGAGAATAGTTCTTTATTGTATACCATTTGTTTGTCAATAAAACATTCCAAGGATCGGCTTGTATCATTCTAGAGCGTTTATAATCAGAATGTGGAGGAAAACATCCTATTCTACAATTAAATTGAAATTTTGGCCGACTCGCTGCGTCTGACGCCTTTTAGCACCGCACACGCCCAGCCACGCGCTCTTGTACAGTGTCGCACCGAAAGGGTTAACCGTATCGTAATAATCTAATAATACACGATTGACAGTAGGAAGATTGTGAACAGAGTATAATTAGATATATTGCGGTAAAGTCACGTTTAAGTATTGTTATGTTTTATACTAGTAGAATGGGGACAGCTACACCCCCCCCCCCCACCACCTCCACTTTTTTAATTATAACCCCTAAAAATGTTCCACCACTGGTTGGATTTTACTCATTAACGAACCTGACCTAGATTTTATGGTAATGAATTTTTGTACAAACTCAGACATTGATTAAAGGGCAGTGGCGTGCCCCTGGTTTCTGATTAGTGGAGGTCATTTTGTGAGTGTGGCGTACCGGCTATCTTGTCGGGTATTTTGGGGCGCGGCTTGTCGGCCATTTTCGTTTTGGTGTGAAGTTTGAAATAGTGTTCTAATAAGGGCCCCTCATACTATTTTTAAAACTAATAAATGTTTTCTGTAATAGAGGATGAAAAAAGATAAAGGGTTTTAATAATTTATTATAAGTAATACTACTTTTAAGATTACCTCTCATGCATCATCAGCATTATCCTCAACTGTAATAATGACAGTAATTATAAAATCGTTTTTCTAAACGAATATTAAATTGATTGTTTTCCCTATTGGTCCTAAACAACGCATTGAAACATCTTTACTCTTATGCCGCTTGTTAAATTATTGTATGCGTTGGTCCTAGACTTTAGAAACTTACGGAAACACTCGGGAAGCGCACGTTTAAATTTCTCCAGTTCCCAACACCATCCTCTCACCGTACTTGGTTGATATGATATTCAGATGGGATATCTTGTATTCTGACCTTGTCTCTAATTCCTTAACGTATTTCAAATGAATCCCATTCAAATCAATTAATCAATCTCAATCAAATCAATATCAAGTACGCCATCTGAAGGTGTATTTCTAGGACTATGTATGTAATAGAGATCGTGGCTCCACCTAGCAGTAAGTACAGGCAGATCCCTGTAATCGTTAGGGCGGGAAATTTGAAAATAGTATGCTAACAATTGGGGGCCTTCACACTATCTCATAAGGCAGGTATAGGCCGCTGGATCTTGTTCTCTGGTATTTTCCCTTGGTGGTGAAACTAGAAATTTGAAATAGCACGGGCTCCCTTATTAATTGTGAGTTATAATTAAAAGTAGTGGGTCAAATCAATAAATCAAATCTGTTAATGGCGGCTGTCTGTATGTTTTTAATTATGAGTGTATTGCTTCCTGTATCTTTGTATGTAAAATTGTCTTATGAGATAGTGTGCGGGCCCCTTATCTGTAAAAACTTGAAATTTGAAATAGTATTCTAACAAGTCGCCAGCATACTTAACTTGTTTATGAATCTAAGGCCCTTTTTAGACAGAGATATTTCTGATAAGACAGACCTTGGATATGAAATAATATAGAAACCTGATTTCAAGCTTGGTTATATTTATTATTGTATAGGCATTGGCATAGGTGTTTGCGGTAAGACACATTTTGTATGTAAAATGTTTTAATTATTACGCAATGTATTTATTAGCTTACATCACACTTCTAACTAACTAGTTTAGCTTGCGATAGCCAATCCCTGATATTTTGTGTTTCAAATTCAAATCGCAGGTATATTATGAAAATTAGAAATGAAGGCCGGCTTGCTTCTTTGTCCCCAGGCCTTGTTTACCATTTTCATAACGACTTATGACGTTCAGGCTAGTTTATAAATCTAAGGCCCTTTTTCACAGAGGTGTATGCAAAATATTTTAATTATAACACCTTACGCAATGTATTTGATATGCTTTTTTTGATTTTATTGGTCGATTGATTGGTTTGGTTTGATATGCTTCGACTGATTTTATTGGTCGATTGATTGATTTGATTCATCTCTGTCATTGACAAGGGGCGAAGGCCCCGAGAACAAGTTCTGTATTATGAATTAGTACGAGGCGTTACTAGAATACAATTTCAAATTTCCCGCCAAAAACAAAAATGGGATCCAAGATGGCCGACAAAGCAAGTTAGCCTACAAAATTTAGTTATGACTCATAATTAAAAGCAAATTGGCTGCGGAATTTTGGTGCGAAGACCCGAGAGCAGGTTCCGGTATCCTATACCTGTCTTATTAGAATACGGTTCCAAATTTCCCGCCAAAACAAAATGGCCGGAGTCATAATTAAAAAACAGATTTGTTTTCTTGATTTGATATGATTTGATTAATTGATTTGTTTGATTTGATCGAGATTGAATGATTTGGTTTGATGTGCTTTGGCTGATTTGATTGGTCATTTGACTGGTTTGATTAATTTCTGTCTTATGGTAAGGGGGCGAAGGCTGAGAACAAGTTCCCGCGTCCTATACGTGTCTTATGAGGTAGTATGAGAGCCCTTATTAGAATACTATTTCAAATTTCCCCCTGGTACATGAAAAAGGAATTTATTGCTTCAGTTGTTTTAATTACGTCTTAGGGAGAGTGTAACGTGTGATTCTAGCTTGAAGCTTGTTACAGCTAGAGTAACCTAGATACAGGAAGCGAGACTCATAATTAAAAGCAGAAAGATAGCCACCATTAACAGATTTTACTAATTGCCTTGCTTAATTGATTTGACGCACGACTTTTAATTATAACTCATAATTATAAAGGGGGAGCAGTGCTATTTCAAATTTCATGTTTTCCGCCAAGGGGGGTTCTAACAGAGGGGCAAATACTCGAGAACAAGATCCAGGGGCC
Source organism: Vesta saturnalis (assembly GCA_036346205.1). Taxonomy (NCBI): domain Eukaryota; kingdom Metazoa; phylum Arthropoda; class Insecta; order Coleoptera; family Lampyridae; genus Vesta; species Vesta saturnalis. The sequence continues at coordinate 1,195,262 of JARFJB010002461.1, read as the reverse complement.
TATACCTGGCTTATGAGATAGTGTAAAGTCATCACTTAGAAAATAAAAAAATAGGATACTATTTTCAAATTTCCCGCCCTAATTATCCCTGTACATACCGCTAGGTGGAGCCAAGATCAACCTCTATTACAGAAAACATTCATTCCTAGAAATACACCACTAGATGGTGTACTTGATATTGATTTGATTGAGATTGATCTGGTTGAGGATGATCTGATTAATTGAATGATCGAGGCTGATCTGATTGATCGATTAATTGATTTGATTGAGAATCGATTTACTTAATTGATTTGAAAAACGTTAAGGAATTAGGGACAGGGTCAGAATACAAGATATTCAATCTGAACATCATATCAACAAAGTACGGTGAGAGGATGGTGTTGGAACTGAAGAAATTTAAATGTGTGCTGCCCGAGCGTTTCCGTAAGTTTTTCAAGTCTGAGGACCATCGTATACAACAATTTAGCGAGCGGCTGAAAAGTAAAGATGTTTCAATGCGTTCTTTAGGACCAATAGGGAAAACAACCAATTTAATATTCGTTTAGAAAAACGATTTTATAATTACTATGTTATTATTACAGATAATACTATTTCAAATTTCCCACCAAAACAAAAATAGCCACCAAAACAAAACTGGCCAACAATCCACGCCCCAAAATGCCCGACAAGATGGCCGGTACGCCACGCCCACAAAATGGCCTCCACCAATCTGAAACCAGGGGCATGCCACTGCCCTCAAATCACAGTCTGAGTTTGTACAAAAATTCTTTACCATAAAACCTAGGTCAGGTTCGTTAATGAGCAAAATCCAACCAGTGGCGGAGCATTTTTTAGAGGTCATAATTTAAAAAAAGGGGGGGGTGTAGCTGACCTTATTCTACTTTATTTCTTATCGATTTAAATCTAAAAGTAAAATACTTAGCTTTTGGGTTTTTAAATGATGTATGTTTCTATTTATATTTTATAGAAATTTATAAGTTTCAACAATTACAATTATCGTCTTCAGTAAATGGTAATATTTATAAGAATAACAATTTGGCTAAAGCTGTTAAATCTAATGACTTTACGATATAGATTCCAGGTTTAATTTTAAATTATAAAGTTTCTGTATTTTTGACAAAAGGAACGTCAGGTTCATGATATTTAGTTATTCGAATTTATAACCTTTTTATGTTTGAAAATAAATTTTTTTTTTGTTCTTTCAGGAATTTTACTATATGGTCCTCCTGGTACTGGAAAAACTCTTATAGCTAAAGCTGTTGCTACTGAATGCAATTTATGTTTCTTATCAGTTAAAGGACCAGAATTACTGAATATGTATGTAGGACAATCTGAGCGCAATGTTAGAGAAGGTAACTATTTTGTGAATTTGGGGTGCATAATACTGTATACTGTTTATTCCATGTATAATAATCTGTTTTGTTCAAATTGTTTGTTATTATTGCTCAAATCTTTTAACGAATTACAATAATAAATATTTTATTGTCTGCTGTTTTGACCTTTTACTATTTTTAAACTGTTCATATTTTACTAAGCATGTTTATTACGTCAAGTAAGTCATAATATTGTCGTTATTGTTTTATGTACACATTACGATGATTTTTATTATGCATTTAGTAAAGTGTACCTATTCATGTTATTGCTCCTAATGTGTCGTGAATGTATGAATAATAATTTGTCTAGCAACAATTACTTAGTCTAAGTCATAAAGTTCAAAAAATGTTTTACTTAGCCTGAACTAGTGTTTTCCTTACGTTGATTTTTAATGTGTATCTTAAGGTCACAAACTTTTTAATTATCCAATTCTAAGAAAAATTTTAACATAAAAAAATTGAAATCATAGGTCAGAACAATGTAAAATAAATAAATGCTGATAGCATTTGCTGATTAATGTTATTGACGTTGCTTAAAATATACAGCCCATTTACAAAACAGAATATTGTACATTACTTTTCATGACTTATTTTCAGTTTTTGAAAAAGCTCGAGATGCAGCTCCCTGTATAATATTCTTCGATGAACTGGATTCGTTAGCACCAAATCGTGGGATTTCTGGTGATTCGGGTGGTGTTATGGATCGTGTAGTATCACAACTTCTTGCTGAAATGGACGGCTTAAATCAAGTGGCTACGATATTCATAATTGGTAATTTATTCTTGAATAAAACCTTCGCCAATTTGCCTCATTGTATGCCAATTCAATACCTGCCAGTATCATTTCACTGTGCAGTAAGTTACGATGTAATTATACTTTCATTGCATTTTCTATTTTTTATTTACCTTTTTAACTTGGGTGTAATTCAAGCCAATAATTTTTTTATTTTATAAAAATGTCAATAGCGATTGCTGCTATGTAGTTCTAGGTGTACCATGCAATTGCTTCCGCATATGAAATTTCAAATCTTTCCAATAAAATTAAGAGTGGTTCTACGTAATCAACCTTCTTGTAAAACTTAATTAGGCACCAAAATTCGTAATTTCATTCATATCTTTTGCATAGCGGCCATTCAAATCTGTTTACGTAAATGGATTATTAGCTATGAGATTATACGAATTACGAAATTTATTACGCAACGTTATTATCTGTAAAAAATATGTGAGGTGCAAGTTTATTATCTGTGGAAGGTGCAAACTAACAAATCAGTTAGAAGAAATATCTCAATCCATACGAGAAGAATCGGTTTCCCCATTCCAGCCAGTTAAATATTTTAGTTGGTGTTGGATAAATACTATACATGCTGAGAGATCAAGACCTTAATTGCGTGATTTCCCTGACGGTTTGGCCCTTATATGGTGGAACCACCTCTGCCATGCTCCATGTATGCCATTTTTAGCTCACACTTTATACTGTAATCATAGTATATGTCAAAGACAACAGAAACATTCTTAATCCACAGCTTCGATGTGGCACTGTGTGAGTATCTACAACACATCCTATGGCGTTCACCATTAAAAATGACATATTTCAAAATTTTATTTACGGTCGACCTAGGACATATGAAATTTTGTAGGAACATCTCAGCAAGCATTTTTAGGACACTTGCAGACTCTATTAGGGGATAAATATACACTAGAGCAATAATATAAATATAGTGGGTGTCGACTAGCAACCAGTGCATTACTTTAACGTGCCACAGCTTTTATCTGAAGTTCGTATATAGGGTTTGGTTTCGTTGTATAATTGGCTACATCTTATCACACTGACTAATAAATAAGATAGTGTAATACATTTATTGCCTATTAGTTTTACATTTCTAATCTAGTTTTGTTAATGATGTTTAATAAACATAAAATAATACGATAAAAAACAAAAATATAACTAGCCTACGCGACACTGGTCGACTGTCGTGTGATACACGTTAGCCGGTCAACTACAATACTGTCCCATTGGGCGAATACCGTACGTTCACCGTTGTCTGGTAGTAGAAAAACACGTCGTTGGCCGTTTGACTTGATGTTCGTACAGTATATTTTTATGTATGTGAAAAGTAACAAACGATGCAGCTGAGGTCGGCTTTAGGTCCGGGATGGTTCGTCAGGCGACCACTACAGTTACAACAATCTCAAACAAAACTCCTGTGATCAGAAACGGTCATGTGGGACAGGAAGAGAATGCCTTAAGCGACAAAAGCCTCGAAACAAACTCCGCATTATGGGTGGTCTTGGTTTCTGGTTGTGCGTTAGCATGGGTAAACATTGGCACATAAAATGTTTTAACGGTGATACTACATACAGCGCAGGGAATAAAAATTGATTATTTGTTAATTACGGACGTCTAATATTTTGAATATTGTTAATTAATAAATAACAAGTTGCCCCGGTGGTAGATTGCTTAGAATACTTGCTTTTCACCCGAGCGGAGTTGGAATAAAACTTGATTTTTTACGTAATACCAAACGATTATCCTAAGTATCTTTTAACTAGCATAAATGTATGCCATTGAGCCATCGTGAATTAAGATTGTATCGTATGTAATTTCCTTATTTACATGAAACCATAACTTCCACCGTAATATTTGATTTTTACTAAAAATTACGGTAATATAGGTCGGTGCGAGAGACGACATTAAACTATCATATGAACATCAGTTTATCTGAGTTCACGCAAAATGGGTAACGAAAATTTCGATGGTACCGCACCTGGTGGTTTAAAACCACTTAAACATAATTCTGACTTATGTGCGTCAAAAAAAGCGTGTTCTACCACGTAATTTAATTAAGAAACAAGACAAACATTAATACAGTGGAAAACTATAGAAATCAACATTTTTACAAAAAGCATAAAATATTTATGTCTAAGGTCATAGGGGTATGTTACAAAATCCTATAAAAAATGGATGAGTATAACCGGAAATAACTATAAGCCCGCAACGTAATTAAACAACAGAAATATTACCAAATTACCTAAAATACACCATGTGGTTGATCGATGAGGCGAACCGGCGACTTCACGTTAACATTATTTTACTTCCTTAACACTATTTATTTAAGGTGCTACAAATCGTCCTGACCTTATTGACCCAGCACTCCTTAGACCTGGCCGTTTTGATAAACTTTTATACATTGGACCATGCACTGACGTAGATTCAAAAATCAATGTACTAAAAGCATTAACCAGAAAGTATACTTTAAAATCACCTTTTCACATTTATTATTATCAAATTTTAGATTTAAACTAGATCAAGAAGTCGATCTGGAGCAAGTGGTTAGACTCTGCCCTCAAAATATAACAGGTGCTGATTTTTATGGCTTATGCTCCATTGCTTGGTCAACTTGTGTTCGAAGATTAATCGAAACTCATGAAGCAGGTTTGTACTATTAATAACTTTTTGGTTTACGTAACATTTCAATTATAGATAATCTTGAGGCTTTATCATCTGATGATGTCACTGTTACACTAACCGATTTTAAAACTGCCTTAGTTGATTTGAAACCTTCTATTAGTAGTGAAGATATAGCTTACTTTGAGGGTTTGCAAAAAGAATATACTACTGATTTTGTAAAAAAAGTATAATTTTTTTTAATATATCTTATAAAATTGTCACAGCCATGTAAATAAATATGTTACTTATATACAGTACTTTTTCTTATAGAACTAGTGTATATATCACAATCAATGTGAATAAATTAATTTCAATGACACAGTTGCCATTACCTTAAGTATAATGAATAAATAGACTTACACTACCGCTTAATGTATACCATAACTTATATACCGCTGACACCAAAGAAAAACATCATCCTCATTTGAACAGCATAAGGGATATACAACATTTGATTTTGTTATTTTGGCACATCGCTGACAGGTGTCTTGTAATTTACTCTACAATAAAAAGTCAGTCAGAACTGAATTAACATAAAATCTAAAAACTTACATCAATGTGGCATCCTGTAATTGTATCCAATGAATTCTGAAATGGGCTCGGTTTTGGCCTAGCTTCTATTTGTTGCACAATATTAAAGATAACCAATAGAGAAACGGCAACAAAAATTTTGATATTCTGGAAAAAGAAAGTCATTTGTGATTAACACAGTTAAAAGTTCAAAATAACATGATAAATTCATAGCTTCCTTATTTTTTTAACTCGTACATGTGACAATTGGAAAATTTTGCTTGTTGTAATCATAATTCTTATCACGTTTAAATTAAGTAATAGAAAGTAAATTATAATTACATCCGCGTTTCGACCAACACCAGACGCCACAAAATTGTAATGATATACAAATAACTTCCTTGACTTAGCACGATCACGTTTCTATCATGCTTCTTCATAGGTTACTATTATAAGCATAACTTTACACAAAATTTAATTATTGTAATTACCTGCATTAGCTTTGCCATTATTTTAGGATTAATAAACTTGGAACACGTTTGACTAAAATGTAGCAAGATTTATGCTTTTTAAAACAGAAGTGAATTCATACTGACAATTTGAAGGAGTATCCGACTTATATATGATACTGATAAGAATAAAGTCCAATTACTAATAACACATATCTGGGTTGATCACGTTTCAAAATGAAGAACTTTAGTGTATCTGTTTATAAAAAAATCGCGTAGTTTTTTAGAAAAATAATATTTATAATTAATGCTATTTCTGTTTTTATTTTGATTACTCCAAAGTAAAAATTATGTGTTGGGTAAATTTATATTCTATTTTTAGTTAAGTATTTGCTGTTGCGTTACTATTTGCCAGTAATGAGTGTTACTTACCAAATTGAAACATATATGAAAAGTAAAAAATTTTTTGCCGTTGGATTTTTAAATGAAATTTTTACAAATCTGTATAGTTTGCAATTAAGTTAATAAGTAATGGGAGTAAAATGTTCTCTAGTAAAAGAGATTTTGGTAGAACCTTTAGTTGTTCTTAGTCTAATATGATTGCAGTTTTTACAGAAATTGCTTAAAGATTGAGAGCTTAATGCACCTCTTATGAAATTTGAATGCATTTCATACCAGGCTTTATTTATGATCGATGCAATGTAAAAAATTCACTGGGAATTTGGGATAAACGAAGTTTGCATCAAAGACAGTCAACTATAGGTACTAGAATATTGGTTTTTCTCTTATACCTAGGCATAGGGTTTTTTCTGCATACAAACATTTTTGTTTTTCTCTACCTGATGCACTTTCAGATTTGGTTACTTTGTGCTCTAACAAAAGTCACTATACGATCTGTAAACAAACACTGTCACATTGCTAAATTGAACGCCGTTTTACTATTAAAAAATGTTGTATTAGAACATTTTAAGTTAGAAACAGCTTAAATCCTTTAATTTCAATGTTTCTTATCTATGCATTTTTCTATTTTGTGTTTATAATATGTACGGGTGTTTTAATGTTAGACTTTATGAAACCGATTTTTTGTTATGTTGGTATGTAAACTAAGTAAGTTCTTAGTTTATGAACGGCACGCGAAATTCGGCGACTTTTAACCTCAATCTGAAAAAAAAATGGAAATAAAAAGGAAAATTAAAATCTACGGTAACCTAGGATCCAAGCTACGTTACTCTGCAATCCATTGAAAGGATCCTAGGTTACCGTAGATTTTAATTTTCCTTTTTGTTTCCATCTTTAGACAGATTAAGGTTATAATTTTCAAGTGCCCCGAGTCGCCGCCTTTATGTAAATATAAACGCCGTTGTGAAATACCGTAAAATGGGGTGACTTTGATCAATTTGAAACTTCTTTGTTATTTTTTTAGGTTACTTATTATTTAGTAATTTCATGTTATTCTCACTTGCTGTGTTCAGACCAAAATATTGAAAAAACATTACAATAAATATCACAAAATTGATATTTACAATAAAAAACTGGTGATCAAAGTCACCCCGCCATTCGGGGTGTCTTTGGTCACATCGAATTTATAGTATTAAGTTATTAAGTCACCCCATAGGTGATCAAACTCACCCCGGTTGAAATCGGCCAGGCAGATTTTTTAAAAAATTTTTTAACTACTGGGGTGAAATTGATAGTATGAAAAAACGTTTGTATTTTATTGTTTATTACAAAACAGCCAAAACATACATTTTCATAAACTGACTTAAGTTTAACTTATTTTTAGTGATTAAATGATAAGATTTAAGAAAACCCAACAAAACGGAATATAAAAAATAACGTGTAACATGCACTAATACTAATTAATGTCTACTAACATGTTAAATTTATATTCAGGTCTGTTTTCCGTTCCTACTTTCTTAGGTTCGAGAAGAAAACATACAATGTCTTCCTTCTTGACAACTGACCTGTCTACAAACCGGAAAATTTGGTTTTCCATTTTAATGCTTGATTTCTTTCCCTTTACAACTATTTCATCTGGCAAAGAAATAATCTCTTCGATACGACAAACATATCTATAAAAAGTTGGCATCCTTTTTCCTGCACCTTCAAATGTTATCACTGCGTATTGACCTGGCTTAATAGCTTCATCAGTTACACTTATATATTCCGGTAACTCGGATTCAACCGACGTGTCTGACTCCGGTTCACTTTCTTCTACAACATGTTCAGATGAGCTGACAGCTGTTATACTTTTGCCAGGTTCAACATTAAGTTTCTTTCTTTTTTTAGTTTATTTCCAGCTCTGTCCACTTTCTCTCTGCTTTTTAAGAAAATCAGTCAAGGTTTCTGCGATCATTTCATGAGCGTCAATGTCTTGATTTGGAATTCGTTTTAGGAAGCTGTTGAGTTCCAGTGGAAATATGCTAGTTGCTGCAAAGCCTCGATGAGGCCCCTTTTAATAGCTTTGGAAAAATCTTTGGCGCAACGCTTCCTTTTCGATTTTCAACTTCCGAGAGGATGTAATAAATGTGTACTACGAGGCGGTAAACAAACAAAGGACACATTATTTTCCTAACATTTCTTTGTGATATCGGCGCTCAAGTGGGACGAGAGGTTGTCACCAATCAATACTTTTCTTCCTTCAAGACGTCTAGCATGCGGTAGGAAAGAAGAATCAAACCAATCGGCATCAATCCATCCATGCTGGGTTCTCGAATAACGCGCGCCACCACTATAGCAAGGCTCAGATCGGCAAGGTTTCCCTTTTGGTTCACCCTCCGTCCATGTGTTCCACAAGTGTTCACCTTTATAAATAATAAATGGTGATAATAAAATTCCACTGGCTGAACCACACATTGTAGAAACGGCGCTTTTTGAAAAATTGACCACCCTTTAAGGGTATTTGACACCTCTTCGAAAAATAGCCTTAACTTTACCAGGGTCATCATAAAGATTGTTCTCATCGTAATTGAATACATGACTTGAAGGAACTCCACGAAGCACTTCTTTTAAGTTTGTAAAGTAATTTTCAACAACGTCTCTTGTCAGTGCAGCTCTAGATCTTTTTATATTGGCTGCCCAGCGCTGATACAGAGAGAAATAAACTGACCCAATCATCTCCAGGTAAGTTATTCACAAAACGGCGTTCCACTACGTCTTTCCAGGGGAAACCCCAGTCAGAACTTTTCGTTATCGCATTTACAAAAGCATTTTCTTCGACTCTTGAGAACACCGTCTGACCACCATATTGTGACCCATGTCTGCCATAATATTTGTTGTTGAGCGTACCGTATGGAACTTTGAATTCTCTTGACGCTTGCCTTATGTCCCATTCTACCATCAACTACTGCTTGCAATGCATTTTCCAATGTGTCATTGGACAAGTTTTTATACTAGCGTGAGCCGAGCGGACGTTTGTACACACATGGCATTATCTGCAAAAAAATTTTTTGACAATTTTTAAGATAGGTTCTAAAAACCTTTCAAACTATAAACCCTAGCCATACCATTACGTTATAAACATTATGATCTTTGACAATATATTTTTTCTAGGATTATTTACCACAAATGTGGTCCCTAGACATGTACCTTTTAACGACAATGCGCTAAATTACATAAAAAATAAACGTAAGAGCTACACAACTTAATTTTCTGCGACTTCTCTAAATACCTGCATTTGAACCACCTAACATTTCTCTTGGCACAGACAAACGCTATACGAATAGACATGGCTAATCAGGCAAATAATATTGCATGCCTATATGTGCCGCCATCTATGAGCCGTTAGAATTACTTAACCTGATCAGGAATTTAAAATGGCGCAAAATTTGAAAACACAAACGGGAGATCAAAGTCACCCCACGAAGTCAAAGTCACCCCGTTTTACGGTACACAAAAAATTTTTCGAATTATAACCTCAATTTGTCTATAAAATGAAAAATTAAAATCTACGGTAACGCAGGATCCTTTCAATGGATTGTTGAGTACCGTTGCCTGGATCCTAGGTTACCGTAGATTTTAATTTTCCTTTTTGTTTCCATTCATTTAGTCAGATTGAGGTTATAATTCGACAAATTTTTCGTATATTTAACAACGGCCAAACATAAAAGTTACATAACCTATTCTTATCTGAAATGTGTATATAAATAGAAGTAACAATGTTTACTATTGGAAATAAAGCAATTATAGCAGGATTTATTCGTTGATTCCCATTATTAACAGACTTAACCGTATAAATCAAAAATTATTAAAAATTCAATTTTTAATTATATTGGAGTAAATTTAACTATTTTTCCTCAAGATTTCTTAGGATTAGCTGGGATACCTGAACGATACTCTGATTATCCAGATGCTTATTTTCTATGAAATATAATCTCGTCAAATGGATCATTAATTAGAACTTTAGAAATTTTACTATTTATTGTAATTTTGTGAGAAATATTTTCATCAAATACAAAAGTTTTAATATCTACTCAATTATCTAGTTCAATTGAACGAATTCAATTAACCTCTCCAACTGAACATATTTATTCAGAAATGCTTTATTATTAATGCTGGTATGGAACTTTCAAAATAGGTACGAGTATTAGAGAATTTTGTTGTAAACGACAATTTTCTACTTTAGTTTATATTTGAGGTAACCTTTGTACCCAAACGATTAACACTACCAAATATGATAATGACTTATTACACTTACTGTAACCATCTGCGTTTTTATCAGTTGCTTATAAATCAAATCAACGGGAAAAACCATATAAATTGAGTGACTTATTTCACACATGGAAAGACAGTGTTGCCAACAGTGTAGAATTTTTTAATTGAATACAACAACTCTAAACCTAGACATTTAGCTGAATGTGAAAATAACCATAATCTAGTTTTGTATTGAATTATTATTATTATTATATATATATATATATATATATATATATATATATATAATAATTGAATATTGATCTTGCAAAAATGATATTTTATTTTTTTATTTTTCTTTTTTTGGTTTTATTAGATCAGCTGGATGTTTAATGAATGCTCTTTATTATGGCCTAAATTTTCGCAAATTTATTCTTTGCTTTTTTTCAAAGGCTACAACTAGAAAACGTTGAACAACAAATATTATAACATACAGATCTTACTTACTATGAATTGTTGCGTTTTTACATTTTTTTTATATTTTTTTATTATATAATAATAATAAAATATTAGCTTCAAAATACAAAAAAACGTTTCTTGTTTTTAAAAACTTTATTTTTGTTTTGTTTATTAATTCTATATTATACAATGGCTAGATTTTTTTTAAATTATTATTAAATTATCAAGGTGGGTTTATAATATTGGACATTTTTTTTTATAATACTATCAAATATATATATATATATATATATATATATATATATATATATATAATTTATGAATTATCTTTTTTTATATTTAATAAATATATATAACATTAGATTCTCAATACCACTTTATGCTTAAACAAAAAGTGATATTGAGAATCTAAGTTATATACTCATATTTATTAAATATAAAAAGATAATTATAATATATATATATATATATATATATATATATATATATATATATATATATATTTATAGGGTCGGTTGATTACAGGAAAACGCAAGGAGAAAGATAATTTTTTGCAGGGATATGTAGAATGTCATTGTACATAATTTAAAATATTTACATGGTTTTGCAGAAGTAAGAATCATACCAAAGTTTGGTTTTTTGATATGAACCACTGTATATTTTGTCAGTTTTAGATTCTAGGATATAAAAAAGTCATTTATTGTAAGGACGTAACATGCCTAACTGCTTTAGTTTTTGAGATAATTTAAAGGTAATGAATATGCAGGGTTAGAAAATTGTAAACATCCTGTACATTACCGTTTGAAATTATATCGGTGCAGAGTTGGAAACCAAAAAAACAAACTTTATACTGAAACATGTACGTGTTCCAATAAAACTTCGTTATTTTAAATGTGTGAAGATTAGTTTTTTTCCTTTTTACTCCGCTAACAGAAACCGCAATTAAGTCCGTCAATGAATTAAGTATTAACTGTTACATATTGACAAGCATGGAATTAAGTACTATAAATAATTATACCGTGATTCGTAATGAATGTCGAATAAATATGTACCCGTACCGTAACATAATTATGTTTAAATAAAATCTTCCAAACGAGTCTTAAGTTTTGTGCTGGTGCTCGTTGAGGGCAACCTTCACTTGCTACCACCAGAAAACACATTATAAATGAAAATCCCTGCATTCTTTAAACTAGGTACACGCAGATTTAAATTGTATTACGATTTCCTGTACCTATCCGGCTTAGATTTTTTTAAGTCTTAGTTTTAAAACAACTTTTAATGTATCTTTGCGAACTAGATGTTAAGAAACCAGTTGGCTGTTCACTGACCAACAAAAGTTAACGAAAATTTAAACCGACAAATAAACTTGACAAGCGCTATAGCTATATCATTGAATACCTTGGTTTTCAATGAGCAATAGTAGTTTATTCTCATGAGCTGCAACTTTGAAAATATTATTTGAGAGATTGGGTTATAGCGCATCATTTTATATTTTCCGTATCTCTCATAATAAAGGAGGGGGAGGCCCATGCATTTTCCAATACTTACATTTTAACATCTGAACCACTCAGCGGATTCGAATATTCTGAGTCTCGTTTGAAAGTGCAATTTGTAACCTTTTAAAGGGTGTTTTTTGTTGGAGCGTTTAGTTTTAAACAAATATACTAGACGACGGTCTCTGCAGCCATTACACATTTTTGTGAATGTTTGGAAAAATCTAAATAAAACGGTACTATTTATTTGACAGAGCGTTACGCGTCTTAAAATTACATTACACATTGTCATTGCAGCATTTTCGAAGCATTGGAAATAAGTGCGCAACGTATCACACGCTTTCGCGTAGCCCCCCCTCCCCTCCCCAAATAGATTAAAATTACATAGACACAGAAACTTGGAGAAGTAATTTTTGAGAATTGCCAAATCAGTGATATTTTCAATTACCATGGATATGTGATTTGTTTTCCCCACCAAGGTAACTTTTTCCAATTGCGGTATTCAAATATTAACATTTTCTCGTATAAATCGAGAACGGTAGGAGATATCGCGAAGTTTTTACTAAAATTTAGGTCATTTTAACCCACGTAACGGTCTGTCAAATAAATAGTACTGTTCTGTTTAGTTTTTTTCCAAAAAATTACTAAGATGTGTATTCGCTGTAGAGAGCACTTTTTAGTTTATGTGCTTAAGGCTAAACGCTACAAAAAAAACTTGTATTTTCTCGAATCATATTTAGGAGCCAGTGACAATGATTGAGTCTATGATCATAGTCAATATGATTTAATGCCTGATGTAATAAAATTTGGTAGGGATGCATATTACTGCTTTGAAAAATCGCGTGGACAATAGTTTTTGTAAGTCCCAAGTCGTTGGACGTTTTTCTGATGCTTAAGGTGTGATCATATTGCACATAGGGCAAAACGTTGATAATATTGCCTGGGTGCGTGTTCTACGAACTGTTACAGCTTGAATTGGCTGCACGTTGCCAGTTTCCCGTAATCGATTGCGGTATTCAAATTTTTAACATTTTCCCTTATAAAAATGGCGAACGGATGGGGTTATCGCTAAGAGGATTTCATTAAAATTTAGATAATTTTAAGCTGGCCTGTCAAATAAATAATATCGTTCTATTTAGCTTTTTCCAAAAAATTACAACATGTAATCTCTGCAGAACACGCCCTCTAGTTTATTGGTTTAAAACTAAACGCTCCAACAAAAAGCAGCTTTCGAAAGACTATAAATTGCTTTTTCGACTAAGAATATTCCAATCCGTTGAGTGGTTCAGGATATATTTAAAAAATGCATTGGCCTCCCCCACTCTTGCATTATGAGAGATACGAGCAGATGTCACAAAGCAGAATGATGCGGAATCACCCAAGCTCCCAAATGATATTTTCAACGTTATGGCCTATCGCCCAATTTTCCGAGATTGCTTGAATTTTATGTTTGTTCGTAGCAGTTACGACACCTAACTCTCTTACTTGATATACTTATAAGGATTTTTTCCCAAACGTCTAAGCCTTATCATTGTCGAGATAGAGCTGCGCTGTGGCCTTATCCGGACATCCGGTATATAGCTGTATTTGATATTTGATAAAAATTAATAACCTGTTAATTAACCCCCCTTTCAGCCGCTGAATTTCTAGCACCAGGACAAATTAAAAGAGTAAATACGAAATTTTAAGTACATACGAGTTTTCGTTTTGAAGTTATCGTGGGTATTAACACACACGCACGCACGCACGTACGCACCCACACACACACACTCACACTCACACACACACACACACACACACACACCACTCACTCACCACCACACACACACACACACACACACACACACACACACACACACACACACACACACACACACAACAGACACACAGACACACACACACACACACACACACACACACACACACACACACACACACACACACACACACACACACACACACACACACACACACACACACACACACACACACACACACACACACACACACACACACACACACACATACACACATGCACACACACACACAGACACACACACACACACACACACACACACACACACACACACACACACGCGGTTGCAAGGTTGTGTGTTGTTCCACACCAGATATTTTAAATTATCATATCTACACTAGGTATTTGGTGGGACTACATGGACGTTGAAGAGAGATCTGTGACTAGACGTCTGCGCAAGAATGTGTATGTAATAATTATTTTGTGGAAGCCTGTAAATTCTTTTGTTGAAAAATAGTTATTTGTTTCATTAGCACAAAAAATGTCGGTATTCAGGACGAAGAAAAAAGTTGCTGGTCGACGCAAAGCGAAGTCCTGCAATCTTCCGAGTCCCGGAAATGCATATTTTGTACGAATAAAACATAATTTTTTTCTCCAGCCACGTTTATATTTATATTCAGTCATTTATTTGCAGTTCACTACGTATTTGGAAACCCGTTATTTATGTTCGGTATGCTATTTAATAGAGAAAAAAATTACAGTGTTTTTAATTAATATTCATTGGATTTTACCTCTATAAAGTCGATTCAAATGTTAGTGAAACAACGTGAGATAGATGGCGCCACTGGCGATAGCAAATAGGTATCGATTTCTGTTCATAAAGCTATTCATTCAAAACATTTAAATAAAATTACTCTTGCTAAAAACAAATATAAAAAGCATAATTATATTAAATATCGGTAGTGACAGAAAACGTTGTTTGTGATGAACATGCTAAAATTTTAAAATTGTATTTTTTAAGGGTGCTGCCTCGGTGGTGGAATGGTTAGAATGCTTGACTATCACTCTAGTGGCGAAGGTTTACACCTGATCGAGGTAGCAGTTTTTCTAAAACGGAGAAAAACCAAAGCACTCCTCGGATAGACTGTAAAACTATGGGTCCCGTGGCAATACGATGATTGACACGTTAAAGATCCCTTACTAAATGTGGAATTCCTTTGGTAGGACAAAATTCGAGTGATGGGTAGTGTTAATAACCATTAATAGTTGATGCGGATAGAGATCCCTGACATTTCCGTTTGTGTATAGATCTCGGCTCACAAATACAAAAAAAAAATAATAACATCCCATGAACGTCATTCACACAAAGTTGATGTTTAGATTGGGACAAAAAGTAAATAACTTTTTGTACAGTTGCCATGGAGACACCGAAGAATCCCGAAATCAGCCACTTTTGATACGAAATACTGTCACAATACAGCGTCTTATTTAGGTGGTTTGGGAAAAAATATTATTTTTCATGATATAATTGAAAAACTAATAAAATTTATAGATTCTTCAACACACGTGTTCCTTTTTTTGGTAGTAATTAAAATAAGGACCTCATCAATATGTGCACATAATAAATATAAGGGAAACATGACGGTCTATGGCCTAATAGAGACGGTGGATAGCAATATAGGTATTACAAATTACTAATATTGACCTGTTCAGTATGTAATGGAATTTTTGTGTGAATAGTGGTGTGCGTTATTATTGTATAAGTAGAGTAATCATTTTTCTTGCATTGTTTTTGACACCTACCTTTTGACTTTGCCTGGTGATTAATATGCGTTCTTATGGGCAGTGAGATACTCCCGTAACTCCTAGGGATGATCAGAACCAGACCGACGTTAGAAGTCTTCCTGACTCTCGTGGTGGTTTACGTTCGGTCTCGGGGTCAGTATCCATGCCATGTCGCATGTGGCCTTGGTATGTCGTTGGAAATTCTTTGTATTGCATGGGGGATACGTATTTGGTCTTGATTACTAATTTTGTTAGGTGCTTGCTGGTGTCAGGACCGTCGTTAGAAGACCTCCTGTTGGGGTTACGTTCAGACACAGGGTCAGTATCCATTCCATGTAGCATGTGGCCTTGGCGTTGGAAGGCCTTGTGGAGCATTATCTTTTAGGAGATTGATGCACTGGAGGATACGTGATCGGTCTTTATAGGAGAGCCTTGAGTATCCATCACATTATGCACACGGATTACATAATCTGAGTCCTTCCCTTACGATAGAAGTCCTCTATTAATTTATTGGAGTTACGTATTCGGACTTAGAACTTCTTGCTTTGGGCTGACGTTAGAAGACTTAATTGGGGGTAGAAATACCTATCATGAGAAGATGCACAGATTCATAGACAATGTTTTTCCGACAGGGAAAACAGCTATTGTGTAAAATATCGGATTGGCATTAAAATTGTACAATACCTGTAAAAGTATGAGTGAATAATGGTATAGTCAGAGATGCTTCTTGTGTTTTATTTATAATTACAGTAGCCATTACTGCCAAGGATAGGAGTGCCACAGTCCTGGTGGAGACTTTGTCAAACCGGATTAAGTTTGGTGAGCGATAATAAAAGTTATGCGGTTATAGATTCGATTTATTGAATTGTGATGACTCCCTCAAATTGGGGAAAATTCGTCTTTCCCTTACCTATCAAATCTAGGGAGGTTCTTACACAATACACATGGTTGTGTAGACAATCGAATACGATGTTTTAACTAACCCTCTTTGCAATTTGAAATGTTTTGGGGATTGCTGTGTACGGAACCATAAAGGTTGCCTATAAGATATTCCTTAAAGTACGCTACTACTTCTTTTTTACGGTAGTTGGCGTGCTTTAGAATTTTGTCGTAGGAATATCACCTTGACAGTTTTTTTGGGTGGCTAGTTTTGGCCTTATGTATGGAATTAAACTTTGGAATGTATGTGATGAAACCTGTATAGAAAAATTTTGAGTTAATGTATTTGGGCAGAATCGGACTGAGCCGGAAGAGCCCGGGTTCTCCACAAGCCTGGGATAAGGTTAGATGGGATACTATCGGGTAATAATGAAATATACATATTAATTTGCAATGATGTACACCTTGTCCCAAAAGTTTGGAAACGCTCGATTACCTTATTTGTAAAGTAACATAGATAAAAACTGGGGAGTTTACATTAGCAATCATGCTCTATCCAACAAAAATATTTTCAGTGTTGCCGCTTCTACTAAAACTTAAAAGCAACTTTGATAATTCAGACGGAACATCATGTATATTATTCCATTTTTTAATGACCTGACTAAATCTAAATACATCTTATGTATGAAGTCCTACACCTATCTTCTACCATTTACCAAATTGACACTGACAGGTTGTGAAATCTAAACCTTAAGAGATCAAGAAAAACAGTTTGCACATTCATATCTTAGTTTTTCATATGCTATCGATTGACAAATACAAAAACATCTAATCTTCTAACAAGGAATGTATTGAAAAATTGTTTAAAAAAATTACGAAACTATGTACTATGTACTAAATTAAACGTTCAAAACGTTTCCTTGCACTTCTTGGCAATAGGCTCGGTGGTAGTAAAATTTTTCGATAACCTTGTGATCCATATCTTCGCTAATAATATCAGACTCAATTTGTATGCGTTGTCTTAAATCGTCGATGTTCTCCGGTTTTGTAGTGTATACTTTATTTTTTAGATGTCCCCAGAAAAAGTAATCTAATGGCGATAGGTCGGGAGGCCTCGCTGGCCACTCTATAGAAAGATTTCTGCCTATCCATCTGTTAGGAAAAGTTGTATTCAAATATTCCCGCACTATACGAGCATAGCGAGAAGGAGCTCCCTCCTGCTGAAACCATGTACTTTGATAATTTGGGCCAGACAAACGTTGAATTTCAGGAACGATAAAATTTTGAAGCATACCCAAATATCTCTCAGCTGTTAAATTCCCTTCTTTGAAAAATGGTCCTATAGTGCGAGTTCCATACAACCCTGTTCAAATATTTATATTCTGAGGGTACTGGGAATGAGCTTCTCTCATCAAATGCGGATTTTGATCTGACCAGTACCTATAATTATGACGATTCACATTCCCATTTAGCATAAATGTCGCTTCATCAGAGAAAACAATGTTATTGAAGAAATCATTATTCTCGTCCCACTTAGCCATCATACTCACACAAAATTCGTATCTTCTACTGAAATCATGGTCTGACAGCTCTTGAACAAGATTAATCTTATAGGAGTGAAATTTAGTTTCCTCCAGAATTCTTGACACTGATGAACGACTTACATCAATAGCTGCTGTTGACTTCTGCAGGGAACTATGAGGATTCTCAATAAATGTGGGTAATGTGTTCAAGCATTTTTCACCACTTCTTGCTGTATTGTGTCGTCCCCATCTAAACCTACATTTGCAGTCTCCCTTTTCCTCAAATCTTTTAACTGTGCTGTACCGTTGATGTTGCAATTGGGGTACGGTTTGGAAACTCGTTATTGAATAAATCCGCCACGTCTTTATAGGATCTCACATGAACTCCGTAACCACGCATTATAAGCAGTATGGTTCTTTCTCGTTCATTTAAATTAGCCATTATTAATAAGGAAAGCGGGTGAGATTGACAATATCTAATATTACTTTTACGTCTGTCAAGTATGACGCGTTTCCACGGTTTTCATTTCTAATGTAACAAAGGTGGATATCACCCATTTTTTTATTAAACAATTTTTCAATAAATTACTTATTAGAAGAGTAGATATTTTTGTATTTATCAATCGATAGCTTATGCAAAACTAAGATAGGAATGTGCAAACCGTTTTTCTGGATCTCTTAAGGTTTAGATTTTACAGCCAGTCAAAGTGTTGAAACTGTCTGTCAATTATTTCGTAAATGGTTGAAGATAGGTGTAGGACTTCATACATAAGAAACATTTTGATTTATTCCAGGCATTAAAAAATTGAATAATATACATGGTGTTCCGTTTGAATTACCAAAGTTGCTTTTCATTTTTAGTAGAAGCGGCAACACTGCATCACTGAAAATATTTTTGTTGGATAGAACGTGATTGCTAATGTAAACGTCCCAATTTTCATCTGTCACTTTACAAATAACTGAGATAATTGAGCGTTTCAAAAGTCTGGGACAAGGTGTATATCATTGCAAATTAATATGTATATGATCGCCCGAGAGTTTCAGCTGAGCTGTCTATAACTCTATCACAAAAGGTGCTATTTTCCTCATCCTTGATTAGGTCCGATTCTGTGTTTAAGATGATCAACGAATCCAACAATTCTTTCACCACCAGTTTGATGCGCTTCAGCGCAGAAAATCATCTCTCACAAGTCACTTGAGTGAACGAGATTGTGAGGATTACACCATACGCAACATGTAAGTTGGAGTAGGTACTGATGTGCATGTTATATTGTGGCAAAAAAAATCTTCGTTATGTTCGTCGTTTTCTTTCTCACTCTGAGAATCTGAGCCATTCATGTCTTGTTGCCGAGGTGGAACGTGTTCATTCCAAATAGTATTAGACTGTTCATTAACACTTTTTGCAAAGAATTCTAATTATTTTGACAGCAATTCTAGATCAACACTTGCAATTGATGCGA
Source organism: Vesta saturnalis (assembly GCA_036346205.1). NCBI lineage: Eukaryota > Metazoa > Arthropoda > Insecta > Coleoptera > Lampyridae > Vesta > Vesta saturnalis. Next base: position 1,175,496 of record JARFJB010002461.1, on the reverse strand, counting down.
GATGACTTTGTAGATGAAAATAGAATAGAATTTCTTTTAGTCGGAAGATAGTAGTGCCACCGTGTTTTTTCGATTTTTTAGATATTTTTCGTAACGGCAGCGTGGTATGTATGTCGATATCAATATTTTCGGCTTGCATTAATCGTTGGACTGGGATGCAAACAAACTTGCAGCCCGGAATACGTTGTCAAAATTATTTTCGCAAATTTATCTCCAAACTTTTATAATCCCCCTAGCTTTAGGGTAGTCTATCTTAGGAGTTTGGAGATATTGCCACTTAAAGTTCTTATTAACGCAACGTATCGAGTTTTCTCCATAGCAGTGGTCAAGGCTCTGCCTTTAGCCCACCATCTGGTTTTTTCAATGTTCTGTAATAGTCCCAATTTGTCTCGACCAGCTATTATTTCTGAAATTTTGTCCTCTCATAAAGATGTGCTCTTAAATGTTTCGTGAATAAATACAGTGGTAGACTCCAATAGCCCAAAAAATTATTTGCTTCAGTACAGCTTGACGTCGCGCCTCCAAGCACTAAATTTAAAACATGCGCATAACAATGCGTGAAAATTAATTTTGGTACTTCCTCTTTCAGTTTCCCTTGAAGAGCACTGTACATGTCCACCGTATTTCCTGCACCATCAAAAGATACGCCAATAATATCTTGCAAATATAAGCCTAACTGGGCTAATTCATGAGTTACAAGAACTCAGTAATCTTCTCCTGTTGATTTCCGTACAGAAACCATGCTGATCGCCCGTTCTTGTAGGGAAAATGAACAAAAAATCATATCCTTGAGCTCAATAATTACGCTGAGAAATACTTTTGAGCGCTTTGGGCTCGAAAATAGCAGGAAGTTCAGAGCTTTTAAATTTTTTCCGCTTCATTTTTCTCTATTTATATATGAACCATTTTACATGTAAGTCGTCAGTCAGGGGGTAGGTAGGGTGGGATGCGTGCGCAGTCCGAGACTCTCTTTGGGACTAAACCAGGAATATGGAAAGAATAGATAGTGGAAACTTTACCAAAAATAAAGTATTTTTAAATTGAGTAACACATTTAATAACATATTAAAAAACTAGTTTCATAAGAAAACGTTTTTATCACACGAGCCCAATAATGGACGAGTGCAATAAAACGTCTTATGACGTCAAACATTAAAACACCCGTTTGGGTGACATAAAGTATTATAAACGCAAAAAATTATTTTATAATGTGGGAGCGCTATTTGGGGGCCTGGTCAATATATCCCTAATTGTAGAGATTTTTTGATTGGACATTTGCACAGAAAGAATCCAATCCGCGATGTCCAACCGCAATATCATCGGCGTTATGTCTGCCACGGGCCCTCTACATAGAGCGCCGACGTGGCGCATTCTTAATCCGGGTCTATATTAACACCCTAAAATTATATTGCTGTAGTTGCAGCCAACATCTCCCTGTCCCCGGAATCAAATCACGTTTCGCACTAGCAATTACAATCGGTCAGTGCCTTAAAACTTATACCTAACAGATAAACACGAAGATTGGTAATGCTTTCGACGAGAGATAGCGTCTCAAGCTCACTTTCGCAGGCCGATGTCTGCCTACTTCTGTAGCAGAATTCCAGCGACTCCATCTTGACAGGCGTCGCAGTGTAACTCCGTTTCTGAATTCGGATTGAATAATGCTAACGCTATTCACTGTGTGAGTTCTACTAGCAGCTTTTCAAATGCCTTTTTCGACTCGCACCCCTCCCCCCAGGTCCAATCCCCATATTGCGCGTTAATGTAGTTAATGGTTTCGCTATTAGCGCAAAGTTATTTACAAACTGTCGAAAGTAGCTCGCAAGACTGAAAAACTGATGAACTAGGCGCACTGTTTTTGGCTCCATAAAAACTCACGTATAGCTTTTATTTTTAAGCACCCAAGTCTGACTATGCCAGCCTCCATTTGAAACCATAAGTATTCAATTTTTGTTAACAAGAAGGGGCACTTATTTAAATTCAACGTAAGTCCCTCTTGTCTGAAGATGTAATAGGTATATTAAAGCTAGGTGTTTATATTTCGCCAATAATTTATTCATCATCCGGGAAAAGACTGCTGGTGGATTTTATAAACCAAAACTCATCATACCAATATTGGGCGTCCGGTGTACTGTTTCAATTCTTCCTCTAGGGGTATTTGATGATAACCTGACATCAAACCAGTAGATGTAAACTAATTCTTTGCATGTAATAAATTGAGTTGATCATCAATACGGGACAGGGGATGTCGGTCCTTAACGGTAACACTGTGTAATTTTCTATAATCTATACACATGCGATATTCACTATACTTTTTCTTTACAAGGAGTATTGGTAACGCATAAGGTGACTCGCATTCTTTGATAATTCCGTTGCCTAAAAGGTCGTTGATCATTTCTCGTACTTTCACTTCATCACACTCTGCTAGTCGATAAGGGCGATACATAAACGGTTCATCGTTAGTTAAACTAATTTTCATTTCGCACGAGCATTGCCTAGTTTACTTAAATTCTCCGAGAAACAATCACGGTAGTTGTTAAGAAGGGTTAACAACTGGCGCCTTACGTGTGGCGTGACAGGACCAACATTCAGTTTATTTACATTTAAGGGCGAAAATCGCGCTCGTTGCACTCTGTTGACAGCTTGTTGAATGGAGCCGCTGTTCGAACAGGGATTATACGGACTAGCACGGATAAACACTGTAGATTTGTTAATAAGAAGGTCTCTATCTGATATGTTTATTACGGGCGCAAAAATCATTTAGTTTACTATTAGTAGCGGAATAATATGTTCCCGGTCGCATAAATTTGGAGTACTAGCGTCTATATATAAGTTGCCTAGGCAAGGTGTTTCTATGTTAACGGGGATATTCGTACTATGCAGAGGTGGTATTACGACGTCTTTCAAAGGGTACAATTTAATTTTGTCGCTACGAATTACCTCTGACCTACATAATTTTTGGAAAAATGTCAAGGCTTTATCGTCTTTTATGGTGATGCCCAATAAGAATGTCTACATCTTGCGACCAATCAGGCACGATGTGGGCCGTCACACTTTGATGTACTCTATCAACGCTTAATACTATTATCACTTCACCTAAAGTTGCACTACTTTGTCTCCAAACCCTTTAATAGGTAACGCGGAGTGCGGTCGTGGAGTTAGCTTAAGCATATTGGCAGCCCTCTGCTTCAGCGTCACAGACCTACTACCAAAGTCAATATAACCGATAAACCATTAACGGTGGCTTTCTTATAATATTTACTATTGAGGTTATTAGGCACGGATAGTCTTGTGCACCCCTTGTGACACAGCTGGCTTATTTCGCACTGCTTGATTTTTAAGGCATTCATGTCGCATATGACCAGGTTTCCCGCACATATAGTAATTTCCACAAGTACATTGATAATGTCTACCTGAGAACCGCTTTTTAAGCTGAGGCCTTCACGATTGGTGGCGAGTTAAGCTTTGGTTGTGGGTCTTCTGGTTAACGTGATTGTTCTCATGTCCTTCGCATGTTTTTAAATACGCAAGCCGTCGATCAAGCAAGATACGGCGTCCTTCCCTTCAATGTTGCATTGATTAAGTAAGGCCAGCTTTTCTTAGAAGTATTTTAAATTCTCCGGGGTGTTTTGTACGAGCCATCATTACAATTTATTGTAATAATTTGTCTGAACAGTAAATGCTTCTTTTAATGATACTTTCCACTCGACCCAAGTATATTGAATAGTGGGCTGACTATCATACCAGGTAGGAGCTAAACCATATAATCGGGTAAATGTGTGATGGTTCGTAGTTGTTTCATCCCAATTATTCTCGGTAGCTAGGTCATCGACTATATTACACCACCTATTAATGTCTTGATCGCAATTTTCCGGGTTAAATAGAGAAACTACACTCGAGTCATTACGCGACTACCACTTTGCGATAGTTTCCCCTGCATGGTCTAAAATATATGCTTAACGGTTTCCGATATTCCAGAACTTGAAAACCCGATCGGGCTTTGTTCGCGATGCGAAAGCATTGCTCCTTCATCACCTGATGAAGACGAGCTAGACAGGACGCGAACCGGTCAACGATTTGGTAGCCTACTCTTTGAATTAATTATCTTATATTATACTTTATAGTGTGAAGTAAACTGCACGAAAATTCGACTGGGACTGAACGTCAAATAGTAGAGTAAGGTGGCATAAAGGAATTTGAGTATTAATGATCCGCCAGAGAAGTGTTTGCCACGTGTGTCGTTGCAAAACTTGGTTCCCAGCACGTTTCGATAACTTAATATTTGTGTTGGAAATCAGCTATTTTAGGTAAAGTATCAGAACTTTCGTTTTTTTGTCGGTGAGTTAGTTAATTAACGATTTTGGAGAAATACCTAAAAGTTTACACAGACTGTCACTAATCAATAAAGTATACTAGTGAAAGGCACATGAGCATTTGGACCCTACACCTGAACTGCGGGAGCGCTTTGTTTTACAAACAAATGCAAATGCATTATAACTGCGACATATCTTATGTAAATTTACCTTTGACATAGTTTCATTATTAATGGACTCGTGTATTACGAGAATTCGTGGGGAAAGGATGAATCGACAACAAGGGCCGGTCATCTCGATCATTTAGGTGCATGCAACAATATTATAACTGTATTTATGAATGACAAACAAAGAAAATACTGTCCAGGTGGCATGCGCCTCAGGTTACTCCAGTACATCAATCGACTGCAACAGTAATTGTGTCAGCAGAGTAAATGCCTTGGTCTCGTTGGAGCTCGCTCTAAACACCTGTTAATTAATTAATACGCTACTATCTAGTTTAGGATATAATCCCACCCCAGTCCCCACCACGGGACTGCAAAGCCAATGGATCGTTAACTCTCTTATTGCCCTGTCTGGACATCCAGACCGAGTTTACCCCCTAACTAGTTATGGCAATAAGGACTTAATTTCGTATTAGGTCGAAACATTTGGCTATCCACAGGATAGCGCCTTTCAACGGATTACCGTCGCATCCGCTACCGTGACATGAACTCCATGCTAATTAAGCATTCACTGATACAATAAGGATTCAAGAATATATCCGGATATGTGCCAGGGGTTTTAGAAAACTACAACAGAAGCTCATAACAAATACGACAATAAAAAGGCATTTAGCAAACAATACAAAACATATTCACTTCAGTAAACACTTTCAACTTAAAAATAAACACCTTGCAAGAACTCGAGACCAACCCTTGTAAACTTCTACCACACAACTGATGTTATTCTAGACCGCCCTTAATAATCATATACCTACATATACATACGTAGGTATAGAAGGTTATGCGATCGACTTTTTTTTCGCTATCGCTAAATCAAGTAATTATCCCATTTCCCATGTTTCGCCAAGATCGGACATGATGTCTGTTTGTGTATGTCTGTGTGGGTGTATGTTCGTATCCACGATAACTCCAGAAAGAACATACAGAATTTTGTATTTAAGGTTGTTTTCATTTTCATTTGGTGTGTGTGTGTGTGCGCGCCCGCGCGCGGCCCGCGCGCGCGCGCGTGTGTGTGTGTGCGCGCCCGCGCGCGTGTGTGCGTGTGCGTGCGTGTGCGTGTGCTTGTGCGTGCGTGTGTGTGTGTGTGTGTATGTGTGTATGTCTATTAACCTCTGTCTATCATAAGGTTTGACATAGAATATTGTTTTTGCGTTTACCATGTTGGCTATTTTCGTAATGAACTTTATCCTAAAAAATGTTATTAAAATTATTTTATATCTTTCAATTTCCATTTTGTAGTTTGGAAGGTCGTGTGGTGTTCCACAACAGATATTTATACTTAGCATTCACAATTTGAAATATTGATCTTACAATAAATTTATACTCAAAAAATTATTAATTCAAAATGAATATGAAACTTAACTATTGAAAATCATGCAATCATTAAAAGTGATTAATAAATATAATTATAGTATTACAAGTAATTAAGAATTAATAATAATGTTTAACTTAATTATAGCTTTTAAATTCCATTTTTTATACCTTGGTAACAAAAATTATCAATCAAATTTCTCAAGATCCTGCTAGAACTGCCCTGCATCTTTAATGTCAAAATCCAAATTGCAAGAAATACGAGGGGCGATACAAAATTAAAGTGTCAATCATATCTATCATTAAGTTCTTTAAAAATGTGTGTCTTAGTCATTTGTTTGAGTTTCTCCCCTAATAAAAAATAAAAATTGCTTACTGGAAATATTTTGAACTTTGTAATGTATCGCAATATTAATTTAAAAAAATATTTATATTGATTGATTGGATTTCACGCGTTTGACACGAGTTTTAAACTAATTAACATTAACCTTTTTGTGGCAATTAACTTGAATTTATTAGTCTATTATTAAAAACAAATACTGAATTTTATAATCTTATGCTTAAAATATCTTCAAGTTCAAGAATGAGACCAATATTGCATAATACAGAAAAGTAGTGTTGTTACTGTTTCAGAGAATCTATTTTTATAGAAAAATAGAGCAATGTCCATGATTGTACAAAATGTGAACATTTATTAGTTTTTACCTAAAAAAAAATATCTGGTGTGGAACACCACACGATCTTCCAACCTGCCCAATGGAAATTAAAAGAAACGAAATAATTTTAATAACATTTTTCTTAGGATAATTATGCAACCTCTTTTAAAATAAGTTCATTACGAAAATAGGCAACATTGTAAACGCAAAAACAATAATATAAGTCAAACAAACGTTTAAAACTTCATGACAGCAGAGGTTAACAGACATCTATTGCTAACTTAAAAGAAATTAAATAATTTTAATTTCAATTTTTACCTTCGAACCTACATATACATATGTAAATATAGAAGGTTATGCAACCGACTTTTTTTTCACTATCGCTAAATCGACTTATTAGCTCATTTTACAACGTTTGGCCAAGTTTCGCCAAGATCGGCCATCTTTTTTTCATTTGGTTTATAGCTAATTAAATTTTGGGGAAATCTATCGGGGGAGAATCAAATATTTCTTAAACAGCTGCATATTTCAAAGATATGAAAATACCTAGATATAGACCTTACAAATGTCGATTAATTATGTTCTATGCAATTTTTTGATACGGCGCGTAATTTAGCGGCAAAAAATTCCTATCGTAGAATTTAAGTTACTTCAAACTTTGTCATTATCTGAATAACGATTAATTTTATAAGAAAAAGTGTAGATGTATTTTTTAAATAAAATTTAATTTTACATAACTTTTCTTTATAAAGTTTTTTTAATATAATGCAAAGTAAGTCAAAAAATTAATTAAATATGAATGAAAATGGTTATACTGCATTATTGATATCTTATAGAAGCGGGCAGCTTTGGAATTTTTTTGAAGTTAACATATACAGGGTGACATAGAAAAAAGTGCCATGCATAGTGCCACGCGATAGAGAAATAAGAAAAAAAGTTCCTATGAACTAGGTATGTGTTGAAATTTAATTATTTTTTTGTTTTTTTTTAATATCTTTTTACAATGATGTAATAAGCGGACGAAATTTTGTATACAGGGACTTTTTATTACGCAGAATTAAAATATGACCTTAGTTCTTTTATTACTGATAAAGGGCGCCACATACAGGTTTCCATCTTGTTTGAATCGGTCCTAACTTTCTTGCCTTACACTGTATGTCATTTTCGACTGGAACAATTTGTTTTCCCATCTTTTCTGCTTCAGAAAGGTATACATTATTGAAGTCGCTAGGACCAACGGTTTACGAAAAAAAAGCATCCGATGCATGCAAAATACCAAAAAGCACCAAAGTAACTGATTTGCAAAAACAATGACATAACACTTCAACAACTAAATTTTAATAGCAACAATGAAGGACAGTGATTAAACAAAAACATTAAATTTTTAGAAGATGTTCAAATTGTTGTACTTGTACTTGAATGCATTTTTCAATTCTTCTTCCTAAGGATTGACGGCATCTTTGAAATATTCCTGGGTTATTACGGAATCTAGCTGCGGACTCCATAATTCTTATCGATAGTTGCTCTTCATTATGTATTTCTACAGAATAAACATAATTTTTCATGAATCCCCAAAATGAAAAATCGAGGGGATTAAGGTCGGGACTACGAGCTGGCCAGGGTACAGATCCCCTCGACCAATCCACGTATTTCCAAATCTCTTATCCAAAAATTCCCTTGCCAATCGAGAAAAGTGAGCTCGCGCGCATCATGCATGTAGAATGCGCTACCAATAATAGCCAATGGAACATCCTCTAATAACGTATTTAGTTCATTCTCCAAGAAATTTCGATACAGTCAATTATACCTGCCCACACATTAATAGAAAACCCATATTGGTGACTCCTAATTACGGTTTTGCAAATAAGTTACTTTGGCGCTTTTGGATAATTTGCATGCATCGGATGCATTTTTATCGTAAACCGTTGGTCCTAGCGGCTTCAATAAGGTATACCTTTCTGAAGCAAAAAAGATGGGAAAACAAATTTTTCCAGTCGAAAATGACATACAGTGTAAGGCAAAAAAGTTAGGACCGATTCAAGCAAGATGGAAACCTGTATGTGGCGCCCTCTATCAGTATAAAAGAAGTAAGGTCATATTTGAATTCTGCGTGATAAAAAGCCCCTGTATACAAAATTTCGTCCGCTTATTACATCATTGTAAAAGGATAAAAAAAAACAAAAAAATAATTAAACTTCAACACCCTATATATTTTAAACGAAGGCGTTTCCGACCTCTAAGTTCGTAGGAACTTTTTTTCTTATTTTAGTGTTCTCTATCGCATGGCACTTTTTTCTATGTCACTCTCTCTCTCTCTCTCTCTCTCTCTCTCTCTCTCTATATATATATATATATATATATATACAGGGTGTTTGGTACATCGATGCAAATATTTAAAGGGGTGATAGAATAGGTGATTTTGAGTCGATTTAAGCAAACATACCTATACAGTGTGTCCAAGATTCAGCATGCATGTATTGCTATATTCGTTAATATTGAAGATAGAATGTCGGTTAAATGGGGAAAGTTTTAGAAAATTTTATGGCTATCATCATGGTAAAGTCAGATTTGAAGTAACTTTTTTTGTTTTTAAAATAATTGAAGAAAACAAAAATTGTGCATTTTCTACTACCCCCTGTAGCTCTTTTATTTGAAGTCTGACAACATTTTGATTTGTACATTATTATGACACTTTGAATAAAAGCGTCGTTTATTCTTTCGATTAAGTGTTCCCGATTAAGAATTTCGACTTTGTAAACTAATTGTTTTGCTCTTCCCCAAACATAATAATTAGGTCAGGTGACCTAGGTGGCCATAATACTGGGCCATTTTTTGCTATCCAACGATTAGGGAAATTCTGTTCCAAAAATTCCCTTACTGCTACGGTATTGTGCGCAGGGCATCCATCGCTTTCAAACACAATTATATCCCTTACATTTAGTGGTACGTCATCCAAAATATAGATAAGATTATCTCTTAAAAACTGCAAATAATTCTGACCATTTAAAGTGTTCGGTAAAAAGAAAGGTCCAACTAATGTTTTGTCAATAATCCATACCAAAACGTTCACACAAAAGTTTGTACTGAAACCGTGATGGTTTTTTCATGTGGGGAATTTCATGACTGTTTGCCCAGAAATGCAAATTATGGAAATTAGTAATTCCCTCCCTTGTAAATTGTGATTCTTCTGTCCACAGTATACTATTCAAAAAGAGTCCATCTTCGATGTCTGCGTTTAAAATAAATCGACAAAAATTCAACCTCTGTAGAAGATCTCTGTCTTCTAAAGCCTGTACTGATGTGTAATGGAAAGGATGTTGGTTCGCATTTTTAAGAACGGTCCAAACTTTCCAAACAGACAAGTTTAGTTGCTGCTCTACCTCTCTAATACTCCTTGTGGGATCAGCATTAAAAACTTCCAAAATTTGCTCATCAAGATGGACCGCGTACTGATAATTATGAATTCCAGGTTCACGATGAGACAAATTTTCATGTTCGCGTATACGGCGATATGCATTAGAAAATACTCGGGTATCAGGAAGTCGCCTATCTGAATATCTTTCCTGATATAGCCTTTGAGCTTCCGATGCATTACCGTTAGCTTTTCCATACATTCATTTGTGTTGTACTTGGCTTTCCATGATTTATTTTTAATAAAGTTGTAGTTATTACGGCATCATTTTCTAACGAAGAATATGCGAACATTTTGTTCATGTATGAAAGAGATAAAAAGATACTGCAAACCAGCATCCTTTCCATTATACATCAGTATAGTATAAATATCTTATCAAAATTTTGAATATCGTACCACTAAAAGTAAGGGATAGAATTGTGGTTCAAAATGATGTTTGCCTCGTGCAGTACTAAAACGAAATTGTATTCGAAACGGTGGATCTCATTTTGAACACTAATAATAATACTATTAATGTAATGTAATCGGACATTTTCTAAAAATCTGCTTTTTTTAAACTATCTAAACTAAATAATGAAGGGCTATTTTACGTTTGGGCGAATGCGCCTAGGGGGTACTTTGGTAATTAAATTCAATTTTTCCAATTTGTAAAAATTTTTTTGTAAATCTATTCATGCTATCTTAAGGACCATTGCCCAAGGAAGTTTTACTGAAATTGGAAAAAAAATTAACGAAAGATTTTAGACTAAATCCACGTTTGAAGCTTTTTTACAAATTAAAACTTTCATGTTTAAGAAGTTCTAGGAAGAATCAAAGACACTTTAGACTTTTCTGATAAAAGAATATGAACAATCACATCATAAGGAATAAAAAAACTTAGTATAAGTTTGCGATAAGACGGCTTGTTACTCTTGTACACTTCGATATTTACAGAAAAGCACGGTAAAATCAAGAAATATTAAAAGTGGCTTTATCTCAAAAACGGTAACATTTGGTATATAGGTATGTTTGCTTAAATGGATTCAAAATCACGTATTCTATCACCCCTTTAAATATTTACATCGATGTACCAAACACCCTGTATATATATATATATATATATATATATATATATATATATATATATATATATATATATATATATATATATATATAGATATATACTTATCAAACAGGAAGAGTTGCCGCAAGGTACACGTAGTGACGTATCTTTTATTCGATCAAGAGTTCCACAAGGATCCACCCTAAGCCCGACTCTATTTGTAATTTACATTAATGATATGATACCTTATCTTTTAGAAAACGATTAAAACAGCTTTATTACTTGTTATGTGGATGACAGTAGTACCGGGCACCATCCATCTTTTTTTACGTCACAAGCCCCGCCTTTCACTTTTTATGTGCCCACGTGGGGATCGGTTTTTCCACCCTTATTTTTACACGCTTACGTGTAGGACGTATTTTTCACCCCTATTTTGCACATCCATGTGAGACCGGATTTTCAACCCTTATTTTTACTCGCTTACGTGTAGGACGTATTTTTCCACCCCTATTTTTGGACATCCACGTGTGAGACCGTATTTTCCACCCTATTTCCATCCCTAATTATTTTTATACGTGTACGAGTGAGACGGATTTTCCACCCTTATTTTTACCCATCCACGCGTGACACTGTGTTTTCAACCCTAATTATTTTTACTCGCTTACGTGTAGGACATGTATTTTCATCCCTATTTTTGCACATCCACGTGTGAGACCGTGTTTTCAATCCTAATTATTTTTACTCGCTTACATGAAGGACCGTATTACCCTTATTTTTATTATTTCTTTTGGGGTTAAACCTTATGGCTGTATTAAGGACCTTTTGACAGCTAGGACTTTTTTGTGGTTGCTAACGTGTGGACTGGGGGTGGGGGCTGGTCTTGGCTTTAGAACTGTATTTAGGGGCGGGGGCTGTATGTAGAGCTAGGGCTGGAACTTAGGGCTGGTCTTGGCTTAGAACTGTATTTAGGCGGGACTGTAGTAGAGCTAGGGCTGTAACTTAGGGCTGGTCTTGGCTTAGAACTGTATTTAGGGCGGGGCTGTATGTAGAGCTAGGGTTGGAGCTTAGGGTTGGTCTAGGGATAAGTCTTAGAGTTTGGTCATGGTTTAGAACTGTATTTAGGACTGGATCTTAGGGTTGGTCTAAGGATAAGTCTTAGAGTTTGGTCTTGGTGGTGGAGCTAGGTCTTAGGGTTATTTCTGATGGTATTAAGGCGTTCTGGTTGTAACCCTGGAGGTTAGGCAATTGTGCTCTTTTTAAATTATATCTTGTAAGACACGCTCTCTCTCTCTCTCTCTCTCTCTCTCTCTCTCTCTCTCGCTTTCTTCCTCTCTCTCGATTCTCTCGCTTCACACAATCACAAGCACGGACACTCAATACTCAAACACACAAACATACAAACAAGCAAACACGCAAAACGAAAAAACACGAGAACGAATCAAGGCTAGGAACTGGAGTAAATAAAATAATTCTTTCTGTTTATCTGTTTTATTCTTTATGTCCAAATGGAAGAGTATCAAAATTTTCTATTCTACGTCGTTTAGAGTAACTTATCCTATACTGCTTAGATTCAGGTCTACTTAACATTGTAGAACTATCTCTAACAATTTTTCTGTCATTATATACAAACAAAGAGTCTTTACTATTGCTAAGTACCATGTCTTTCATCGCATCAAAGTTTATAACGCGTGAGTTCTTATAATTTAAGGTAATGCCTTTCACTTTACACACGGATTTAATTGTTTTATTACTGGTTGAAAACACATTATAACTATAGTTTTTGGTCCTGCACTAACAAATTCGCTATATAACTTCCTCCACCGTAGCCTCCAGTTCGTCGGTCATCTGGCCAAGGAAATCCCCACATGCTGGATTCCAGTCGTCGGGTTTTGCGACAAATATCACACTGTCTGTGTCGTAATACAGAACACGGCGGTCTAGTTTCTCTAAGTAACTATATAGCTCTAATCGTGCATGAGCAGTCGTGTATGCGGCTATGGATACATTAATTGTTTTTTGTGGCTCACCCTCTCCCTCCGGTCTATCCCAATTTACCATTACAACGTTATCGTTAATAGGTATTATAGACTGTACCTGAACCAATGGATCTGTGAGTAATTTGAAAAAGTCCTTTGGTTCAGATACAATACTGCACTGGGTTAAATTCTCGCGTTGACCAAACTTACCCCAAAAAGAATTCAGCATAAGTTTGGCCAGGTACCTTAAACCGGGGTTTTCTTAATATTACGTGTCTAATTGAATCCCCTCTTTCTCATAATACTCTGTCACGTACTGCGTTTTCTCGACTTCTGACGTACAATGACTAGGCCACCCTGAACATTCCTGCTTTAGTTTTAAGAAATTATCAATGTAACCGCTAAATAACCCGCCCTGTTTCGTTGCTAATATCATACGTGGTTACCTCGTATTCCCAAACTTCGAAAACATCAAGGACTTTATAGTTTTTGAGATAGCTTTACGCAGTTTGTCAGCTACAAATGTTCCAACGAAACTGCGTTCAGCTTCACTATGTCTACACTCCCCTTGATTTAGCTCAACACCGCACGTCTTACACAACACAAACATCAATTTGCCGTGCATTTTTAACGGTAAAACAGGATGGTAGAGATTAGAGGGCGATAGTACTCTGCATTTAACTAAACCCTCCACCGTGTCTAATGAAATGTTCTTACATTCTAAACCTATATGAATTTTCGGATGAGCTATGGGATATTTACAGTATTTATTTACAAATGGGTATAATGAACACACGTCATAATACATTATTTTCTCATTCACGCCGTCACATTCGTGATAAAGCTTACTAGCATTAGTGCGGCCTCCGTAAAACGCGTCACGCGGGTTTAAGGGGTCATCATCTTGATGACCTTGACTCTGAATAAACGTTCTCAATTCATCATTTACAAGTATTTGTTTTTAAAATCGCATTCGCATCTCCACTAAATTATATCCGCGCTCACGTATAAATTGAGACCGCGCCACCGTGTTCTCATTCCGTGCAAGCATAGAGGTACTTACACCGAGCTTCGGATCCATATTGGCCTGATTGGAAACATTCCTCGCAACCGTGCCAGTAACAACCAAGAAATTCAAAACGTATTTGACTCAGCACAATACCCGTCGACCTTAACACCTTCAGGTTTCTAAACTCGCGAGCTTTCCTGCGTGCTGTATAGTCACCTGCTGAGAATGCTCCATCCAACGCAACCATTGTATTGCTATTTTGGATTGATTGTCGGCACGTCTATAACCACCCTTAGGAATAAGCCCTATTGTGTTTTCTCTGAGGAAACGTCTACGAAACACCTTGTTGCAAGCGCTAGCAATAGTGGTCGCCTCCTCAAACGGATCGACTTTATTCTGGGTCGTGAAGGTGGACCAGAAGCTAATGCAACCTTTAACGAGGATCTTAACATCCATCAGGCAATACTTCACAATCTCCTCGCTCATCTTAAAAACATAATTACTCTGGGCCGTGTGCCAGTCTAAGAGTTTTGTCGATCACCCACCGACATCTGATCTGCACAATAATATTCCAGTACTGGCAGAGGACCTCGTAATTCTGGTTCTCGGATGTATTGAAGAGATATGGAAATAACCTTTGGACTCGGGAAATTGAAGGTTTTCGGAAATGCCGAGAGCGGTGACGGATGAAATTAAGGAATCAATGAATCTAATATCACCACACTGAATAGAAATTAGTTTTAAACCGTTGCCGATGACTTTGGGTTTCCACTGATTATTATTAGCTAGCATGCATCTGAGCACAAAACACCCATCGTACCCCTTCATGTTATGCGCAATGCATGTAACTTTAAATTTTCTTGCTCTCTCGGCAACATATGACAGAAATGATTCAACAGGGTTTTCCTGAAAATGTGCACTCTTTTACATACTGAGCACTGCTCATCTAAATTGTCAGCATGTTTGATACAGACAGAGCAAACATTCGCGGCCACGCATAGATTGGGCTCATGCAGAAACCTATCATTCGTTCCTCACACTTTTTCTTGCATACACTCCAAATCGTAAAAGATAAACATAGATGGTTTACCATTAGTACCGTCGTCGTGCCTTGTTAACGGCCATGTAACAGAGATGACCGTTAGGTTTTCGCTCTGGCACGTGGGAGCGACTGTATCCGCATCTATGTTTACCTTTACTTCATGGGTTTTAAGACATTTTAAACACTATGTAATTTCTCGCATATTTTAGCGTCCTTGTGGTTTTAAGACAATCCTGTCCGTAAAAAATCTCCTGCAATCATTACAAACAATTTTAGGATTTTCAATAGAACAAGGTGGTTTCTGATGACACGCTGGGCACTGGTACATACATTTCATGTGATCTTTTTGTCATTACAACGTTTTCTACATTGCTCGCAGTAATAACTGCAAGTAAATGCTGACGTGAGACTGGTAATGACATTATAATGCTCGTCTTCTAATATTAAATTTAAAACTACTCTACCCTGTCCCTAGGACCCTCAAAATAAACTGAATCACCTATACGCGAATTATAAACTACAATGGTATATGAATCTAAATGATTTTGAAATGCCTGAATATGCTCGTAACTACCACCCTGACTAAGATCTACCCCGCTGTCTTGGCAAAGCTGTATAGCCCGTTCTTGAAGTAAAGGACAACCCATTTCCATACTATGGCGCATTATATCGATACTTGAAATGCAATAGCTATGACTAGAGCGCGAGCTAAACAATTATTATCGTTAATTGTTGATGGTACACAACAATACCTTGTTTTGATTTACAAAGTCCGCAAATTTTAACCTCGTCAGGTTTTTGCGTCCATAACCTACAGGCACAACTACTCTATCCACGTTTAACACTAATAAGTCGCTAGAGAAAAACTAGCGTTACTCTGCATTACCTTTTCCAGTAGCGACATTATCACTTTCACCGACAACTGGTCCACTCTTCTGAACGAAATGCCGATTGGTTTATCGGGAAAGTTCGGGTTCTTAATGTTATTCCAACACGATCTGAAGGAGCCGCATCCTTTACAATATATGAATACAGTTCTTGGAATGCATTCTGTAAAATATATGTATTAGATAAATTTTAGTAAAATGGTATATTTTACCTGTAGCCACGTTAAGGGATTATCCTTGCACGTCTCGTCATTGAAGTTAAACCGTAGCGTTTTACAGGTTGTGTTAAATTTTTAATAAATTTACTATTTGATTCACCTATTATATTAATATGATTGAATTGTGGGGCCGATCCGGCCTGTTGCTGCAAGCCTGAACCCGATTGGTTTTGCTGTAATGTGCTCATTCAGTAAGCGAAACAATAGAAATTTAAAAAGACATACCGTTATCAAATTCCCTGCTGCGGAAGTTTCCATAATCTCGTCAAACACCTCCTCTAGATTTACCTGAGCAGGACTATAAAAAATAATAATTAAAAATCTTAAAATA
Organism: Vesta saturnalis; assembly: GCA_036346205.1. NCBI lineage: Eukaryota > Metazoa > Arthropoda > Insecta > Coleoptera > Lampyridae > Vesta > Vesta saturnalis. Next base: position 1,159,076 of record JARFJB010002461.1, on the reverse strand, counting down.
AAAAAACAAATATATACTTACACACCACCAGCTAGTTGTGCAGCCGCCACAAAATCATTATAAACATTTATCGAATCGATAGTGTCATTTTCGCACAACATTTTATAAGTGATAATATTGTATGCGTTTTTTAAACCCTCGTCGGTTAACGCACCAGCACTGAATAATCTCAAGATTTGGTTAACAGTTAAAGACTCCATAGCTATGCTCTTCAAAACAAGAACTAAATTAACTAAACACTGGTGCACGCTTTTATACTATTCTTCCAGGTCCTGAGGCTAACTTCAAGGCTATCTTAAAACCTATGACTAACTAACTTCAAGGCCAACTTGTTTCTCATAGTTAACAATTTTCTCAAGGCTAACTTCAAGGCCAACTTGTTTTCTCAAGGCTAACAATTTCTCAAGGTAAAATAAGTATGATATTTTATCTTCGAATGACCTGAAGGTGAAGTCAGGTAATAACATAATTGTGCATACGAAGCAAAAATGAGTCTTAAAGGAAATGTAATAATTTTATTTTTTTTATTTTAGCTAAGCGTTTGTTATTATTCATTATGGTATAAAATATTTATTGCTAAACTAGATCAGTCGTTTAAATTCATTGAAAAATAATTTTAATTAAAATGTAAAAGTACGCTTAAAATCTAAGACTTTTTTATTTTCATCATGTTTTATTCCGGATCAACCTTTGATAGTAATCTTTAGATACACTTTTTTTTTTATTCCTTACATTTCAGGGTTTTAAATGGATATAATTAAAAAATACTGTTGTGTCAGGACTGATTCTCATAATTCTACAATTAAATTTAAAATTGATGCATGTATATTTTTTAATCGTTTTTTAATATCAAATGATTATGATTAGAAGATATTTTTGAATCAAAGTTTTAAATTCACGTTATATAACGCAATATGTTAATAACATCACTTTAATGAGGAAAACAAATTGTTAATTACAGTTAACATATTGCTGTTATATAACGCTGCTTAAAAGGTTTAAACTATTAGAAGGTCAGTATCGATGTGACAAATAATATTTTTATGTTAATGATAACATAACTTCTAATGAGGGAAAAATTGTTAACATGTTACAGGTAATTTCAAAAATACATGCACTTTTTATTCTTACGTTTTGCGATTTAAAATGAAGATAATAGAAAAGACTGTTTTTTTATACGGAATGCTTCTACAATCAAGTTTTAAATTGAAATATTTTTAAAAGCATGATTAGATCTACATTACATAAGCAATATATATTAAAAGTATTAGAATGTCAGCATCGATGTGACAAATAATATTTTTTACGTTAATAATGACATAACTTCTAATGAGGGAAAAATTGTTAACATGTTGCAGGTAATTTTCCAGAAATACATGCACGTTTAATTATTCTCACGTTTCGCAATTTAAAATGAAGATAAGAGAAAAGCCTGTTTTTTTTACCTGGACCGTTTCTACAATCAACTATTAAAATTAATATACAAAGGCCGATCTATATACAATAATGTAATATAGCATTTTGTATTTTAATAGTTGAAAGTGACTACATACAATAATCGATAACAGAAAACCATTGCCTTGTACATATGAGGTGGGTATGTTTGCGCTTAATTAAATTATGTAACCCTACGTTTAACATCTAATAAGTCCAACGCATTTAACATAAACTGTATTAATACATACGTATTACATGATAACAGAATACGCATTGCCTTATTTTGTTTCATTAGCAATCATCTTATAGCATTGGAGTTTAGCATAAACAATTTAGCTGGACAGTAACAAAAAATGTGATTGAATTAGTCTTATAGATGACTAACTTTGTTTGTACGCTCATATTTTTGCTTATTTGATTTAAAAAAAAAAGCCAATCCTTTTTGGGAGTTTTTTGACATGTATTGTGTGTTGTCAATCCGGGTACACAGATATTTGATGTATTTTACATTTTTGTATATGATTTCCCCTAATATTGACAGTGTGTACCAATGTGTTTTATTTCATTTTGTAGATACTGTGATCTTAACAGCGTAATCGGTCGTTATTTAAAAGCAACCTGCGTCTATGTACAGTATAAATTACCCTTTGAAAACTGTTGCTGTTTTATTTATTTATAATACCAAGACGATATTTGTTTATACATAATATAAACTATGTGTGTGTGTGTGTACATCAGAACAACCTAATAATAAAACATTAATGACCTATTGGTCATCCTTGCTATATATCGTTAAAAATGTGTGCTGATTAGGTATGAGAATATGAGTACTTTTACTTTCTAAAATTAAATTACGGGAAAAACTTTAATAGTTATTTATTATACGTGTAAGCGTAAAACAGAAAGTTGTTTTAGTGTTGCCATATGTTTAGCAGACATCAGTTGTTTGAGTAAACGTGAATCATGCCTCTAAAATTTGTTTCCAGTGCAGAATTAGCGGGTACGATTTAGTCTTTTGTTTTTTATTTATTTAAATGTACATGTTTAATTACAGCTGATACAAGCATCATACCTGCATAATAACTGCCTGGATACCAGGGATCTGTGTGTGTGTGTGTGATGATACTTCAACCCGATGCAGGTAAAACTACTATTTTTTAACATCGATAATAAAGCCTTAAAACCTGTTATTGTTTTATTACCGTCACCTATAACAATGCGAGTGTAAGTTATGATACCATTTTATTGATTTGACTGATTGTTAATTGATTTGTTTGAGATTTATCTGGTTAATTACTTAATTGCTTTGTTTACTTTGTTTCGGGAAAGAGTCATGCGTGAGATAGAAAAGAGGAGAGAAGGGTATGATCAGTTACCATTAAACATGCCATTTTATTACCGTTACCTATATGAGTGTGGTTGTAAGTTATGATCCCCATTTTATTCATTTTGATTGGTTGATTGATTGAGCTTGATTTGTTTACATGTGAGTGAGTGAGAGAGAGAGAGGGAGAGCGTGTCTTACAAGATATAATTTAAAAGAGCACAATTGCTAACCTCTAGGGTTACAACCAGAACGGCCTTAATACCATCAGAAATAACCCTAAGACCTAGCTCCACCACCAAGACCAAACTCTAAGACTTATCCTTAGACCAACCCTAAGATCCAGTCCTAAATACAGTTCTAAACCATGACCAAACTCTAAGACTTATCCCTAGACCAGCCCTAAGCTCCAACCCTAGCTCTACATACAGCCCCCGCCCCTAAATACAGTTCTAAGCCAAGACCAGCCCTAAGTTCCAGCCCTAGCTCATACAGCCCCGCCCTAAATACAGTTCTAAGCCAAGACCAGCCCCCACCCCCAGTCCTCACGTTAGCAACCACAAAAAAAAAAGTCCTAGCTGTCAAAAGGTCCTTAATACAGCCATAAGGTTTAACCCCCAAAAGAAATAATAAAAATAAGGGTAATACGGTCCTTCATGTAAGCGAGTAAAAATAATTAGGATTGAAAACACGGTCTCACACGTGGATGTGCAAAAATAGGGATGAAAATACATGTCCTATACGTAAGCGAGTAAAAATAATTACGGTTGAAAACACAGTGTCACGCGTGGATGTGTAAAAATAAGGGTAGAAAATCCTGTCTCACTCGTACACGTATAAAAAATAATTAGGCATGGAAATAGGGTGGAAAAATACGGTCTCACACGTGGATGTGCAAAAATAGGGGTGGAAGCGAGTAAAAATAAGGGTTGAAAACCGGTCTTCCACGTCTGCATATAAAGAAGTGAAAGGGCGGGGCTTGTGACGTAAAAAAAGGAGTGGGATGGTGCCCGGGTACTACTGATGACACTAACATTATAATTAAATGAGACAACACTCAAGATCTTGTGTCGAAAATCCATGCTAGCTTCAATAAACTGAAATATTTTTTCAGTAAGAACAACTTAATTGTAAATCTTGAGAAAACCTTTGTAGTTCCTTTCAGAAACTCACAAAAAAAGTGTAATATCAAAAACTTTGTAAATATAACGTGTTCCGACTCTATTAGAATGTTAGGTATAACAATAACTTCGGAATTAACTTGGTTCCATCATATTCAAGATGTCAGCAGTAAGCTTGTGAAATGTTGCTACACCCCTTCAATTTTTGAAAGTTTTATGTAACCAGAGCACTCTGATAACGTTGTATTACGCCAATTTTCACTTACATATTCTTTATAATATTATCATTTGGGGCGGAAGTGCACAAGTTGAGCATATTCTCAAAATTCAAAAACGTGCTATCAGCACAATATGTAATCTTTCCTTACGAACATCTTGTAAACCTTATTTTGCTAAATTACGAATTTTAACTGGCATTGACACTTACATCCTTATCAAAATACCTTTAAATTATCCGATCACTGTTACAATACTCGTCACAAAACTTTATTAAGTGCTGGTAATCACAAAACAACCCTTTTTCAAAAGAATTTGCTGCAAAATATTTAATGAGTTACCAATCTACATTCGACAAATTAATAATTTGGCAAAATTTAAAGCAAATCTTGAAGAATTTTTACTTATACATAATTTTTATACCTTAAAAGAGTTTTTTGAATTAAAGTAATTGTATTCCTTCGTCTCTTAATGTATTTTAATTGCAGACAGTTATTACATACATTACCGTACAGCAATGTATACTGATGTATTGGTAGTAAATATATTATTATTATTATTATATTAAAAAAAAAATAGTAATAATAATAATTGGTAATGGAAAATTGCAGAAAACAAAAATGTTAGAAATATTTGACACTTTAACACCCAGTGGATATTATAAATTTTTAAACATACTTACTCACTACTACGACAACGAATACAAAAAGCCATTAGCTCACAATTATAGGACAAGGAGAATTTATTACACTATACCCAATAATTTTAATAAATATGGTGAACTATCATTAAAATGTGCGATTCCAAAGCTATTTAACGCAATACCAAACAGAATCACATCCAAATCGCATAAGTGTAATTAAAAAGGAAATCAAGGAATGGTTACGATATACAGACAAACCTTTAACTTCATTAAAAAAATTTGGGATTAGTAAAAACAGATACAGAGTAAAATGTTCTTTTATATATGTTTATCTTCATATTCATAATTTAATTTTTTTTCTTTCGTATTATATCATGTTTCTTTAATGTATTTTTTTTATTATGGTAAATGTAAACATTAAGCGGGATTTACACACGCAGGTTGGCGCGAAGGCGAAACTGCACAGTACTGCAGGTAAGTACGATTCAAAACGTGAATCGTACTTACTGCATCTTCTAATGATAAACTCAGTCGCCTTTTGGTAAAAGCTTCAGTTTGCAAGTAGCACACCATGAGTAGTGACACAATGGATTGGTGTATTATTGACGCTGCCTGCATTGTAACACAGGAAAAGAGAAGAAAACGCAGAAGAGTATGGATGAAATCATGGTTATTCAATCGCAAGTGCTCACATCTTCATTTAATAAATGAATTACGTTTGGAACCTGACGATTATCGCAATTATTTGCGCATGACTGAGGATAGTTACAATAAGTTATTAGACCTAGTTGTTCCTTTTATTCGACGAGAAGACACCGTAATGACGAAAGCTATAAGTCCACACAAAAAACTTTCTTGTACGTTACGGTATCTCGCAACTGGAAGAAGCATTGCAGATATGAAATACTCCGCTAATCTCTCTGAAGCATCCATTTCTCTTTTTATTCCTGAAGTATGTACAGCAATTTGCAGTATGTTAATGAATGAATATATGAAGGTAATATAAATAAATAAATATTAACTTATAGTAGCTACTTTTTAACCCGCAACTTTTAGTTTTAATGAAGAAAGACAATTGGTTTGGCAACATGAACGCATAATTTTTCAGGTGCTTCATTGATCAAACGATATATTGAAGCAATACGCACCAATAAATCATTCTGTAATTCTGTGTACACCTTATTGGGTAGTGAATTCTTCGTATAACGTTCGTACCGGCTGGGCAACTTCATCCGGACGATTGTACTGACTGGCAGGATAGGTACTATTAGTGCTATTGGTATAAGTAGAGCTCTGCAAAATCAACGTATACCTAACGTTTATACACCAAAAAGTATAAATATATTAGGAATATTATTGTTACCTGAATTGATGATACGTGAGACAGATCTATAAAATTACGTGGCGTTTCAACATGTGAAAATCTGGTCAGATTCCCTAATTGAGCCTCGAACAAGGCTTCGTTAATTACTTTCTCACAATATCATACTCGTCTTCTTCCTTTTTGTCCTGTTGTAATTTTGCACTAATAAGTCCTAACACTTCATCTGCTTGTGTGCTTTTCTTTCTTTTTGTAGCAGAGGAAGACGTGGTACTTATAGAGCCGAAGGCGTGGATGGGGACAAAACATCTTCTGGTATTGAAGATATTGTGGACTCTAGGTCATTATCGTTTCCTTCTGTACTGTTCTTAAATTATTATTAAATATTCTTCAAGTGTCTACATCAATGTACTTATTTTCTCACCTGACTTAACAAATCGGTTAAGTTGATGTCATCATTACCTTTCGACGTTCGTGGTATTTCTTGGTCTTTTAAAAACAGCAGTGCGTCAAAGTACCATAGACTAGGGGTGTACACATTTTCAGTGCTAGTACCCGATCGGCGAGAAGCAATCACTTTCAAAAGCAACTTCGTAGCGAATTAATCTTTTTGACTACATCGTCTTTGTCAGCAGTTTCATTTATTTCTCTTAATTTTTCAATAAGCAATTTATAAGTTGAATATTTTTTCAGCTTGTCACAGTATTCTTTCGAGTTTATTTTCCACAGGCATGGGTGGTTTCTGTATATATCAATAGATTCACTCAGAATACGTTGTTCTTTTATCTTGTTAGACATTTTGGTTTTCGAAATAAGTGGGTGCATTTGCCAACAACACATTCATGAATGACAGGCAGGCGAAAACTGAGACTCAGCATGAACCAGTTATTTACACGCAGGTACTTGCCTTCGAATTGGCGCGAAAAATCAAGACGAGTCAGAAATTTCATGCCGCGCCTGAGACCCGAACGCGCCTCGTTTACGACCTGAACGCGCCGTCAGTTTGCCCTTTAGACGCACATACTTACCTTCGTGTCTTTGCACGTTCAGTTCCGTCTTCGCGCCAACCTGCGTGTGTAAATCCCGCTTTACGATTAACTTCAGTTTTCAAGCAAACAGAATGTCGCTTTATATTAACTTGTTTATTTATTTTCTGTACTTGTTTCAAATTTATTTTATAACAGGGTATTTTTACATAATTATGAATGCAATTAATATTTATTATAAACAACAAAATTATATTTTATTTATGTTATTAACTGAACCACAGGCACCAATCGTGAAGTCTTGCAGACTTGATTGGACCTAAAAATGTATATTTTTTCGTGTAATAAGTCAATTTCAATTTCAAAAAAAAAAAATTATTATTATTATTATTATTATTATCTGATATGAAGTTTTAAACGTCATTCTGACAGATTTTTTTTTTGTTTTTACAATGTTGCCTGTTTTGGTTATGAACCCATAAAAAAGAGGTTGCATAGTTACCCTAAAAAAAGTATAATTCAAATTCTGTTTGATATAGATTATTGTTACTGTTTTTGCAATGTTGCATATTTTCGTATTAAACATTATAAAAGAGACTACATAATTTTCGATTTTGTAGGTAGAAGGTCGGGTGGTGTTCCACACCAGATATTTTATCCGTTCATAACGAAAACAAGCAAATTACGTGTCATATCAAAAAATTGTATAGAACATAATTAATCGATATATTTAATGTCTGTATCCAGGTATTTTTATATCTTTGAAATATGCAGCTGTTTTAGAAATATTTGATAAAAACCAAAAACTACCCCTAATAAACCCCCCCTCTCCGCCGTTGGATCCATCCCAAAATCTAATCAGCTCTAAGCCAAATGAAAACAAACTAAAATGCAAAATTTTAAATACGTAGGTATGTTCGTTCTGGAGTTTTCGTGGCTACTAACATACATCCCCACAGACATACAGACATTCAGACATACACACAGACACAGACATCTAGACATGATGGCCGATCTTGGCGAAACTTGGCTAAAAGTTGTAAAATGAGCTAATAATTCGATTTAGCGATAGTGGAAAAAATGTCGATTGCATAACCTTCTATACCTACCTATATACATATGTATATGTAGGTTAGAAGGTGAAAATTTTTAATATCAAACTTATGACATTGTTAAATTGTCCTATATTTGTTACATAAGGAAAAATAGTATTACCACAGCCTATATCGTAATAATAAACCGTGACGTTAATAAAAGTTTAAAGACCTATTGACTTACTTCATTTTATTAAATAATAACAATAACAGTATTTATTACTGTTTTAAACAATTCTAAAAATAAATGTCCCATTTTTTAAACTAAACAATATTTTATCACTTATCGTATGAGTACAAAAAAAGCATTACGCTTCAGAAATTTTAATTTCCGAATTCATTAACAAATTGTGTATTATTTTGTCACTTTTATAACCATATATTTATTCTTATCTTTTCTTATACAGTATTTACAGTATTTCACATAAATAACACTAACACCGAAACTGCACATTAGCAATATTTTAATTTTTAGTTTTTTTTATTTCGCATAGACCCTTATTTTCTATTAGTGCTTACATACGCAGTGAATAATGGAAAATTTTATGGATGTAAAGTATGTTAAGGAATGTAGTTTTTACTTTTGCATATCAGGTTTAAATTGTAGGAAAATGAAATATTGAAAATACAAACTTTCACGATCATCACTCATAATTAAAATACTTATCTTTTGGGTATGTAATCGTGCATTTTGTTTAATCTGTTACAAATTTAAGCGTTTCGATAACAGCTACAGTTATCGTCTGCAATAAATGATAACGGTTTTAAAAGATTAGTTACAATGTCTAATAGATGTATCAAATCTGAGAACGCAAATATAATAGATTAGATTTCATTAAACCGTCTTGAAAATTGCAACTCAGAACACCCTCTAACGGGCGCAGGGTAACAGTGAAACATATCATAATCAATGAACAAATTATAATGTAAGGTCTTTAATACTAAGCAAGGAGAGCGACAAGTCTGTGTGATGTCAACGTGGTTGTTCAATGTATACATGAATAAATGTGTTAGACAAGCATGTACCGATACAAATGGTGTAATGGTTGGTAACGTAAATGTACGACTTCTCGTGTATGCAGATGACACAGTCTTATTAAGAAACTTTAATTTCAACGTAGTAAAAGTATTTACAGCTAAAAACGTAAGCATCTAGTTAAATCATGACAAATTCAACAAAGATAATTTTCTGTTAATATTTACGGACTGTAATCGTTATTTTACATCTCAACCTTTTATCGCGCAAGACTGGGACTTTATTTAAATGTTTTATGATGATATACAGGGTGTTTCAGAACTATGGCGACAAAGCGATATAGGTAATAGATTATAGAAAAATAAGTATAATTTACTTAATACGCGATTGTCCTAAGACTCGCCATTTCTGAGATACAGGGTATTAAAATTCAACTTTTTCTTTTCTTTTAGTTTACATGAGAACTACTGTGACTAATGGAATGAAAATCGGTGAACGTATGTTTCTTACTCCGAAAAATTTGATGGATATAATTAGAATGTTGTGCATTATAGTGTGCACTGGTTATTGGTGTATCATTGCATATTTTCATTCCGAACTTTTTTTAATTTAAATTTATTGGCAAAAGTTTCAAAAATATTAAAGAACAATCAATTCTGCATAAAAAAGGTACTCTTAGTAAAATACCTGAACGGTTGTTCAGGAAAAGGACAATTATTGTCCAATAAATCGGTCGACAGTCATATAGAATACGTTGGTGCTAGAAATATCTGCAAAAGTGACATCACTAAAACTAAAAAGTTGTTCGAACAACGAAAATGCAATGAACTAGCTACATCTCCTTTAGGCAGCCGTAAATTTTGTCTTTAGCTAAAGCCATTATTAAAAACCTTGGAACATCTGCATTCCCCCCCCCCCCTGACATCTATTGACGGATCGGTAGTTGCTGATTCTGTAGACAAAGCCAATGTTTTTGTGGATTTGTTTGCATCAAACTCGTGTCTCAACGATTCTGGAAAAGATGTGCCCCTAGTTAACTCTTCTTCATACGCTATGAAACCAATTCATTTTCGGTACAAGCTCTTGGAATCGATCATCAGTAGGCTTGATCTCAATAAGGCGACTGGCCCAGACGGTATCCCAGCTATTGTCTTAAATAAATGTTCCCCGAACTAGTACCAGTCCTATCTAAGCTCTATACGATCTCTATGTCTTCTGAATTCTTCATCATGGAACTAGTACCAGTCCTATCTAAGCTCTATACGATCTCTATGTCTTCTGGAATTCCTTCATCATGGAAGCTAGCAAATGTTCAACCTATTCCCAAAAAGGCGATAAGACCGATCCGTCAAACTACCGACCAATTGCCATCACTTCCATTTTGTCTAAAATTATGGAAAAAGCCATCAATCAGCAGCTGCTCCGTTCCTTGAAACTAACAAACTCCTTAGTGACCACCAATATGGGTTTAGGCAAAGTCGTTCAACAGATGATCTTCTTTCATATGTGACCCAAGTTTGGACAATACAGTAGAGCAATCCGGTGAAACAGTTGTAGTCGCTTTAGATATCTCAAAGGCATTTGACCAAGTTTGGCATAAGTGTTTACCTGCCAAACTCACCTCATTTGAGTTAAATGATACGCTCTTCAACTGGGTTTCTAGTTTCCTTGATAAAAGACGAATACGTGTCGTAGTTGATGGCTTTTTTCAAAAAGTTAGCATTAACACGGGCGTACCACAAGGATCCGTTATAGCGCCTACACTTCTTCTGCTGTTAAATGACCTTATTTCTTCAACAACTAACCCCATCCATTGCTTTGCTGACGATAGCACTTTTCACTGTAGTTCATCTCAGTTTACTCATAGTGATAATCCACCTTCTATGTCAAATCAAGAAATTAAAGCTGAAATGGCAAATTCAATCAACAAAGACATTCAACGTATTCTCGAATGGGGAAGCAATAATCTAGTTAAATTTAATGCTAACAAAACTCAGTGTTGCCTTGTTGCCTTGTGTCCAAAATGGATCGATCATTTCCTGTTCTAAGTGTGAATGGCTCAGTTCTTAAGTTTTCAGACTCTATTACTCTGTTGGGTATGACTGTATCTTCAAATCTTTCATGGGTTGACCATCTTCTGTCAGCTACCAAAACAGCTGCTCGTAAAATAGGCTTTTGTACAGATCTAAGCAGTACTTTACCTCTCGACAACTCCTTCTGCTGTATAAGTCCCAAATTCGGCCTCATCTGGAATATAATTCTCACCTCTGGGTTAGTGCTCTCAATACGCTCTCGATATCGTTGATCGTATTCAAAAGAGAACGATTAGGCTTATAAATGACCCGTCCTTAACTTCTCACATAAAGTCCCTTGAGCATAGAAGGATGGTTTCAGTTCTTTCTTTGTATTATCGTTGTTACAACGGCTATTGTGCTGCTGAATTATATTCTTTGACACCTTCTCGGCTATCTTTGCAAGAAACACTCGGTTCACTCATTCACATCATCAGTATGCAGTACAAATCTCCACTTGTCGTACCAAACGGGCGCAATCCACATTTTTCTACACGGCTTCTGAACTCTGGAATGATCTCCTAGTTCCTATTTTCCTCTCACTTATGATATGAGAAAATTTAAGGTAGCTGTTCATAGGCATCTATTGGCAATTCATTATCCTCTATCCTCCTCCTAAGTGTCCCTGAGTGCTTTAGCACGATAGGCCAAATTTAGCCTGTTCAGGTCCACAATCATTAAAAAAAATATTGTGGTCAAACGCTTTTTGTTAATAAAGTGTAAGATTTTCATTAACATTGCTTTTAATACTATCTAATTACAATAAAATAAATACTAATATTACAATAAATGTTCAAAGTGATGACCGCGTTGGTCAATACATAAATTGCACCTTAGTAACATGTGATATTCGACTGTTTTATTACACAATCAATTTTACGCGCATTGCAAATCATCAGCACTACTGTCAGTGAATTGACAGTTTATAGCAATTTTAATTAATAAAATTTGATGTTATACCTTTTGACAAGTAACAAACCATTGTACATTAGAAATGTACACTTTTTCAGAGTTGAGTGATATGGTACTTATTTACGGTGAAACTCAATGTAACGCAAGAAAAGCCGAAAGAATTTATCGTGAAAGATTTCCTACTCGACGACATCCAAGTAGAGCAAAATTTCCAGCAATTGTAAGACGCTTGCATGAAAGTGGCACATTGTTGCTTAATATGCAGGATACTGGTGCTTCAAGAAGATTCCGTTCTGGACAATTAGAAGAGGATATCCTCCAAATAATTGAAAATCACGAGTACTCGGGCAATTACTAATGAATTGGGAGTTTCAAACTCGACAGTTTGGAGAACTTTGAACGAACAACTCTTACATCCATATCATCCACAAAGGGTTCATGCACTGATTTCTGGGGATTACCCGAAACGTGTTAATTTTTGTCATTGGTAGATTCGGCGACTTGCAAGAAATCAAAATTTTGCCAATTTGATAGTGTTTAGCGATGAAGCGCAATTTACTAGGGACGGATATTTTAACATCCTGGGATGAAGAAAATTATTATCTGGCGCGCACTGGCTACCACCAGCACCGCTTTTCAGTCAATATTTAGGCTGGAATAGCCTCATTTAAATGCGAATGGATATTTGCAAATGTTACGTGAAAATTTACCAGAGGTTTTAAAGGATGTGCCACTAGTAGTACGCACCAAAATGTGGTACCAGCATGATGGTGCTCCAGTTCACTCTTCTGGAGAAGTAAGAGATCGTCTTAATGAGGTTTATGGTAGACGCTGGATGGGTAGATTTGCTCCAGTGTCATGACTTCCTCGTCCCCCTAACTTGACCCCTCCGGATTATTTTCTCACTTCTTGTGGTACGCTGTTAGATGCAGGAAGCCATATTTTTGGGTTTCCACCTAAATTTTGTGAAAAGTGCCATTGATTTAATGGTAAGATGATTTAACTTATATATTAAAAATTCAAACATTTGCTCTTTGCAGGCACTTTTTTTACTTTGACTTTTACTTTTATTACATTTTAATTACATGTTTAATTCTATTTTTACGTACGCTTTCATTTTATGATTGCAATTTTGCATTCAATGCTATCTAAATTTTGATCACAGTTTTTTATTGGAAATCTCAAGAAAATGCAATAAACGGATTATTCAATTTCATGAAGATAAATTTATAAGAAAGAAAATTACATTTTGGGTGTGGTTTACAACGTAAAGTATTATTTCGAGATATTGCGCAACATTGATTACATCACCTTGGTTCGCATTTCCGCATTTATTTTTTATAATACTAGGGGTTCTCAAGAAGATTTATTATATTTTAATTATTATAACAATTATTTAAGGCTATAACCAGTTTTTAAGATATATTTTATTTAACCCTATCATTAACTATTAATAAACATGGTTTGTATATTTTTTATTTTTTTTACATTTTGGTAGAATTTTTATTGTAAACAACCTCGGTTTAGTTATTCCGAGCATAATTAAAAAATAACTTGGCGTCCGAGATCATTTTTAGTAGTGTTACATGGCAGTTATTATATTAATGTTCAGTGGAAGTAATCGAGCATAAATTGTGGTAATTAAGCAAATCAAAAGATTGAACCACTCTACGTTAATCTACCGACTGGGACAAAGGCATTATTTTTGGTGAATGGGGTATCTCGAGTTCGTTTAACGATCTGTTATGAGAACATTTTTACACCTATTCATTTATGTATACACCATTTATACTTTATACCATTACCACATAATTATAATCGTATATAACCGTTCACTTTATGGTATTTTACTAAGAGTACCTTTTTTATGTAAAATTGATTTTTCTTTAATATTCTAGAACTCTTTTGCCAATAAATTTAAATTCAAAAAGGTTTGAATGAAAATATGTAATTATATACATAGAACTAGCGCCCTCTATAATGTACAAAATTCTAATTATGTCCGTCAAATTTTTCGGATTAAGAAACATACGTTCACCGATTTTCATTCCAATAGTCACAGTAGTTCTCATGCAAACTAAAAAAAGAAGAAAAAAGTTGAATTTTAATACCCTGTATCTCAGAAATGGCGGGTCTTAGGACAATAGTTTATTAAGTAAACTATAGTTATTTTTCGATAATCCGTTATCTATATCGCTTTGTCACCATAGTTCTGAAACACCCTGTGTATGAATTACTAGGGTGCCTTTGAGACATAAATGACATAAACGTTTATTTTTAGATCTTTTTCTATGGGGCGATACATATTCATGCATTGAAAATACGTAAAATTTTTAGTGATACAAATATGGACCATATTGTAGTGTACGGATTTATATGCAAACCTGGGCTTTCAGAAACGCTTTTTTCTCTAAAGTATAAAAAGACACACACTAAATCCGTAAACAAAATTTATTTTCTATTTTTGGACAAATACACTAATACAAAATGTTGCAATACAAATCTTGAAACAAAAATTAAAGATAAATTCCCAAAAATGTTTTATAAAACATTTTGTGAATACAAAATTTCAAAAAACACAGGTAAGCTCAATGAATATGAAAAGGTGCAAAACATTCCAGACATAAAGCGACGTTACATTCAAGAATATATATAATATTTGATCTGTGCTGTTTATTCAGAGTGCTACAGTGACAACAACTCCTTCGTATTCTTTTGATGGGTACATGTTTGCCAACAAAATTAAATCTAGTAATATTAGGAACTGCAGCTCTCTCATCAGGGTTATTTCTTTTGCGACCACGTCCAAATTCAGCAACTGGTTGAAGTTTAACCCTTCCAAAATAATAACCTATTAGTTCTGATGCCAAAATTGATCTAAACTGTAGATGTGTCATGGGTTTTCTGGGTTTTGAAGTTTGTTTTATGTGAAACATAGCTATTGAATATACAAGAGTCAGGAAAATAATAAAAGATTCAGAACCACCAACGCCTACTTTTCCAGGAAATACTGTAAGCGGAAAGAAGCTGGCCAAATTGGTTTACTCCACCCATATATTTATTATACGATGCCACACCTTCTGGGCAGATCACAAGCTTTCTAGTTCCGTCTTTCTGAGTTCTGAGTACCTGTGCTGTTCCTTCTGGCTTATGCACAGTGCTAATTATATTAACAGACTTCTTTCTCCTAACCTTTCATTTTGAAATTCCCACATTTTTGTAGACACCGTCTCTGCCTCCTAGTGTTTTTTTCTTCGTATAGAATATGTTTTAGAAACAATTTTCATGTCTTATAGTGCTGCAAGTGAAAAGCTTCTTGTCTAATAACTCTTTTGAACCTTGGCACCCATTAGCACACTATTTGCTAGTTATCATCACACTCTTATTGGGAAAAATCGAATCTATGGTCAAGAATACGCAGCACTTCGTGGAACTCATCAGAAACATCCAACCAAACCACGAACAAATACTGGTCAGCTTCGACATTGTGAGTCTATTCACAAATGTGCCTACCGATAAGGCACTAACTATCACAAAGGACAAGGTGGAAAAGGATGAAACGTTAGACGAACGCACGCAACTCGGTGAATACAATAATGGAACTTGTAACAGTATGCATTAAAACTACATGTCGCCAGGTAGAAGACAAATTCTACCAACAAGAGTTTGGGATGGCGATGGGTTCCCCACTATCAGCCATAGTGAGCAATATATATATATATATATATATATATATATGGAAGAATTTGAAGACCAATCGATATCCGAATTCACAGAAAAACCAAGGATGTGGCTTAGATACGTGGACGATACCTTCGTAGTTCGGCAACACGGCAAGCATAAGCTAGATGAATTCCTAGATCATCTAAATAGCCGCGCACCCTCCATCAAATTCACAATGGAATTGGAGTCGGAACAAAAACTGCCATTCCTGGATGTACTTGTACACAGGAATGACAACACTTTCACGACAAGTGTATACAGGAAACCTACCCACACGGGGAGGTACCTACACTACAACTCCAATCACCACAAAAACGTGAAGTTAGGCGTGGCAAAATGCTTGTACGATAGAGCAAAAACAATATGCTCAAAACAAGAGGACCTGAACAGAGAAAAAGAAAATATCGCTAGAACACTCAAAGAAAATGGCTACCCTGATCTAACACCTAACCTAAACAGGAAAGGGTAACCGATAAAGAAGAACCTGAATATACAGCGATAATACCATATATTCAAGGTACCTCAGACAAAATACGAAGGATAGGCAGCAGATACAAGATACGCACAGGGGAATACTAACCAAAACCAAACCATACAATGAAGATCAGAATTCCAAGAATTGTGTATACAACCTACCATGCGAATGCGGCAGAGCATACATAGGAGAGAGCAGTAGACCACTCAAAGTGAGAACGCAGGAACATAAGAACAACGTCCGCAAGGGCGAAACAGAAAGATCAAGAATCGCCGAACATGTCTGGAACGAAGACCACCGTATCCAATGGGATAACATACAGATAGTGGCAAAGGACGAGAACACAACTCGTCGGAAACTCAAAGAAGCCACATACATCGCACTAGCAGAAAATCCAATAAGCCAAGCTAGTGTAGAAATGAAACCCATATGGATTCCAATAATGCGCGAAGAGGTTAAGCGCAATACACCTGCGAACCTGTGCAATAAACTTCTGCGCAACCACGAAAATATATATATATATATATATATATATATATATATATATATATATATATATATATATATATATATATATATATATATATATATATATATATATATATATATATATATATATATATAAAACGAAGAATTTTGAGACATAGTTTATAAGCAAAGTTGCCCTTATTTTAGTGGCAGAATACGCTCTTGAAGTTATGCACTACTTAGGACTCACCTGTATATATATAATATATATATATATATATATATATATATATATATATATATATGTTCTAAAAATATATATTGGATTACTCAGTGGCTCAGCGTAAAGGTGTCAGACTAGTAAGTGAAGGTACCATGTTCGAATCTGAGAGTAGTCAAGTGCTTGGGAAAAATTATATTATATAACGTATAAATTCGACTCAAGTGCGAAAACAGTCATTCTCAGGACTAAGCCTGATGATGGAAGCAAGTCCGCTTCCGAAACCATAAACTGTGGAAATAGGCCGATCAACTCCACTAATAGGAAACCACAGTTACAAAACACTTATAATACAGAACTCTTTTGCCAATAACACAAATGAGAAGAAGTTATTAAAAAGAGACAATATTCAAAACCCTCAAACCCAGTTGATAATTCAAGTGTCATGCTCGTATTATTTTTGTATTCAGCGCCCTCGTAAATATACATTCCCAGGCAGTACCCTGTACAGCAAAACCATAAACAAACCTTAAAACCTCTTTTATGGGCTTCATAAGCATGTACTACTTAGGTACTACGTCCTTTATATTTGACCATTGACTCACCAATTGATATATATCGTGAAGGATCAAATAGTACCCGAAATCTCTTGGTGTTATAATCCAAAATGGGATTTTATATAATCTATCATAACCATTTTCTCCTTTCTTAGGCATAACATTATTATCATTTACATATAAAAATCTAGTTATCTTCAAGATTCTTTTCACAGGCATAATATTTTGGTTATTAGAACTACCCGTTCAGCAGTGGCGTCAACCTTCAACCCTTAAAAAAAATATTTTTACCAAAATCAATTAAAATTTTTCTGCTTTATTGTGGTAATGCATTTTAAAATACACGAATTTTGTCTCTATAATTATTCTTCTAAAATCGACGGTTCTTGAGAAAATTTGAAAAATAAGTTTGTATACCGCAACTAACTGATCTGCGCTTATTTGATACTTCCTTTATTTTAATAATATATTTTAAAATAAAAAATTAACATAAAAATTAAAAAAATAAAACTATAATATTATAATAATTGCTCAATGTGACCCCCATTTACTTGAATGCAAGCATTCGTTCGACGTATCACAGACATTCCCGTTAATCGAACTGTCCCTGGAGTTTGACTAATTTCCTCGAATGGTACAACAATGCGATTCCAGAGATCGTCTATAGTCCTTGCTGGAACTGAATAGACCATTTCTTTAACAGCACCCCAAACAAAGAAATCTAAGGGATTGTGATCCGATGATCTAAGCGGCCAGGCTATAAGAGTATCGTTACCTCGTCCAATCCACCGGTTAGAGAACTGCACGTGCAGGTGCCTCACAGGTAATCCAAAATGTGGTGGGGCACCATCGTGCATAAAGATTGTCTCAGCCCTGACATTTAATGGTACATTTTCTAGAGGTTCCCACAAGTTATTCTGTAAAAACTCCAAATACGCAAAGCTGTCTAGTCGATTGGGTAGACCAATAATAAATTTTTCAACAATTCTTGCCCAATTGTGGAAATTATGGGAATTAAAGATGCAATCTCTAGTAAAACAGGCTTCGTCCATAAAAAGAATTCGAGCAACAATTTGAGGATCTTCAAAGACATTGTTCATCAACTATTGTCAATATTCTCCTGTATGTAGCAGATCGGTAAAAGTTCTTGAACTTTTTTGATGTGGTATGGTTTTAACAATTGTTCAGTAAGTGTTCGGTGAACAGCTTTTTTGGCAATATTCTATTGAGAAGCGATGCGTCTAGTGCTTGTAGTGGAATTGTCCTCAATAATTTCCAATATGCGCTCTTTTATCTGAACAGTTCTGTGACGCTGACCTCCAGAATTTGGCTTCCACTGCAAAAACAACCGGTTTCAAAAAGGCGACGGTTAATGAAAACAAAACTGGTATGGTGCGGTTGATGTCTATTTGGAAATCTTGCTAAATATCTTCTTGCTGCAGCTCGAGAATTACCTCCATATATAATTTAAATTAAATCCGGTATTTTCAATTAATAACAGATGTATAAATTTAATATCTAAATTAAAATCAAAAATTTCGAAAAATAACATAACTAACACTATTTACCAAATTCCTTGTGATTCTTGTGATAAAGTTTACATAGGAACATCTTTACAACCTTTAAAAAATAGATTAACACAACATAAATCTGATGTTCGTGTTAAACCAAAAAGTACTGCTTTGGCTAAACATTCAAACGATTTAGGACACATCTTTCAATATGATAACACAAACATTTTACATGTAGAATCAAATTTAAAAAAACGTTTAATTTTAGAAATGTTACATATAAAAATTAATAACAAAATTTCTTGTAACAGTAAAAAAGATTTAGAAAGCTTACCCATAAATTATAATAATATGTTGGAAAATTTAAAATAGTAACCTTGTACATTATTTGTCATCATTGTCAATTTTTAATATTAATTTTAGTTCTTTTTATTGTTAAATTCCACTGACGATGAATACAACCGTATTCGAAATATATGTAAAATGTTAAAGTTTGTAGTTCGTACACACGTACCATAGTGAAGAAAGAGAAAGAGAAAAAAAAATTTTATTAAATATTCGTCAAATAACTTTATATTAATAACTTATATATATATATATATATATATATATATATATATATATATATATATATATATATATATATATATATATATATATATATAATCGTCCCACTAAGGCGTGGTGGTATATGGAAATATTGATGCTACAGCGTCGCGTAAAAAAATTTCATAACTAAAATGGACAAGAGAAATCGCTAGAAAATATTTTTAAGTTTCTAAAACTACCGCAAGATGGCGAAACTGCTATACCAAATTATAAAAAGTAATTTTTCTCCAAAAATATCCGGTACTAGGTACCAATTTAATAACACCAACAAATAGCTTGACTAATTCTGAATCAGTTTGGTTTATAGCTTTTTATCGTATCTTCAACAGTAAGGATGGGGGACGATGATAAATAATTGAATATTTAAATTGTTCCTACTCCTTGTAATGAAAGGTAGTCAAGTGGGGACTCGTTTGAAATAGAATTTAAAGGTCTTTCAAATGCTGACTTTTTGGGGTGCCATTATTTGTCTTATGTGAACTAGAGGGCGCTATTTAAAGAAGGTTCAGTTTTTTGAGAATTTCTCGGAAAAATTAAATGGAATGGTATGCTTTTTAAAGAGTGGTTTTCAAGAGGATAAACTTACCTAAATTATAGAGAAAACCGCAGTTTGATATCTTTATTCGTTTTTACGTTATTTCGAAATAACCTGTTTTTCAATTGACAAATAATAATATTAGCTATAAATCAAGTGTTATTATGGAGTAACAAAGCGTTTTTCATTGAGATGCCCATGAAACACAGGTTTATGAATCTAGTAAATGACTAGATTGCGTTGTTATAATTTGACATTTGTTCTAATTATCGTTTGTTGCTTATCTAGCAATTTGTTACAATAAGTTTAATATTTGTTTTTATCTCAAATTCTCGTAAATTTTCTCAAAAATGTCTTATTCTACCGCAGAAGCTTATGATATGTTAGCCGTGTACTTCCAGTGTTATGAGAACGATTGTATGGCCGAACGGGTATATGCAGCTAACTATCCCGATAGTAGACATTTTAGTAGAAGAGTTTTTATACGCGTGTATCTAGAAATTTGCGGGAATATGGACGAGTACATCGTATTCCAATGCCTAGAAGCAATCGTCCAATTAGAAATGAAGAAAACGTATATTCAAATCAATCCTCATGTAAGCACCAGATAATTTCGTTAGATCTGAGAATCAGTAAATCGACGATACATCGAATTTTGAAGGATAATAAATTACATCCATATCACGTTGTTCTACACCAAGCTCTCTCAGAAACTGACTTTGATCGAAGATTAGATCACTGCAACTGGTTAAGATCTATGATTGATGAGGATCCTTTTTTTTTCTCGCGTATTATGGACTGATGAAGCCATTTTGACAAGCAGTGGAGGAGTGAACTTATATGACATGCATTATTGGTCACCAGCTAATCCTCACTGGATGCGTGAAGTCAGCTATCAAAATCGATGGAGTGTGAATATGTGATGTGGCCTTGTAAACAGACGTAATTGGGCCGTTTATTTTTAATGGCCACCTAAACGGCGAAGTTTATTTACATTTTCTAATAAATGGGTTGCCTGCACTTTTGGAAGACGTTCCTTAGCCAACAAGAAGAGACATGTGGCTTCAATATGATGGTTGCCCGGCACACTTTTGCCTGGGAGTTCGTAATTTTTTAAACGAAAATTACCCTAACTGCTGGATAGGAGGAGGCAGTTTGTTTCCATGGCCAGCTAGGTTCCCGGACCTTACTGTGCTCGATTTTTATTTGTGGGGAAGGATAGAAGGTATTGTTTTTTAAACACGCCCTACTACTCCAGAAAATATGATTGAACGAATTCGAAATGCTATAGCCAGCACTTCTAGAGCTGAAATTGAAGTCACCGTATAGGGCACCCGGCGTAAACTCAATCTTTGCATTGATAATGACGGAAAACATTTCGAACATTTGTAACGATATTTTGTCATGATTACTTTTTAAGCCTTATGTTTCGTATCGCTATTGCTCTTTCGTACTGTTAGTGTTCCAATAGTGTTACCGTTTTATGTTATAGCAAATAATAAAAAATAACATGAAATATTAGTAGTTAACTTCATAATTATTAAATGGGGAAAACGCTTTAGTTTTGCTTCCAAAGACTACTAAAAACACTTTTTTACTCTATAAACACATTTGATTTACAGCTAATATTATTTATCAATTGAAAAACAATATATTAAACTGCGGTTTTCGCTATAATTGAGGTAATTATCTCCTCTTGAAAACCACATGCTATTTCATTTAGTTGTTCCGAGAAAATCTCAAAAAAACTGAACCTTGTTTAAATAAGGCCCTCTAGTTCGTGCAAGACAAATTAATGGCCCCCAAAAAAGTCAGCATTTGAAAGAGCTTTAAATTCTCTTTCAAATGAGTCCCCACGACTACCTCTGATTACAAGGAGAGGAATTTGAATGTTTAATCATTTATCATCTTCACCCACCCTTACTGTTGAAGAACCGAGCTGGTAACGTAGTGGTGACACGACCTGTTTAACAATCGGGAGGTAATGGGTTCGATTCCTGTTACCGTCTACCTTGTATGAGGTTTTTCAGGGGGTTTTCCTCATACACATATAGCGGCATGATCACTGCGTATATACACACCATGTGCGGCTACTTAGGCGAAAGCTGGGATAGTATTTTCCCCCTCAGAACCACAACTCTGTTCCTTCCGATCCCATCCTGACCACACCCATCCTTAATCCCACCATGCATATATACGTAATGAATGAATGTATGCTGGGAATCCATGATGGTGGCTGAAGGAGCTTGGAAATCTCGAGCAGCCCGCCCTCGCCCTTGGTGAGGAAATGAAATACGTGGCCTTTTCCTTTTTTTTTTTTACTGTTGAAGCTATGACAAAAAGCTATAAATTAAACTGACGCGAGAATTTCTCAAGCTGTTTGTTGGTGTTATTAAAGTGGCACCTAATACTTGGATTTTGCAGAAAAATTAGCTTTTTTGAATTGCAATGGCAGTATCGCCATCTTGCGGCAGTTTTAGAAACTAAAAAATATTTTCTAGCGACTTCTCTTAGCCACTTTAGTTATGAAATTTCTTTACGTGACGCTGTAGCATCTATAGCTTCCCATACATCCTACCTCGCCGAATATTCTTGAAAAAGGAAACAAAGATAAGTTTCTGAAACGTATAAATAAATATTTTAGGATATAAACACGAGAAAATCCAGAATATGAATATTTCCAAACATATATATATATATATATATATATATATATATATATATATATATATATACAGGGTGTGTTTTAAAATCACCGACAAACGAATACTGGAGATTCTATGATTCAAAAAAGACAAAAATTATCATAAGTTTTTCTGTAATCAAATCCACTTTTAAAGAAAACATTTTCGTTTATACAGGGTGTCTCATATAAACCGGAGAGCATGCAACTTCATTTTTTTAAATAGGACACCCTGTATTTTATTACATTTTCTGATTTTTCTATAAATTCTGAATCGGTTTTATTAAGGTTTATTATCATCTAAACTTAATAGTTTTTGAGGTCTTTAATGTTTTTTAAAAAAATCGCGATTTTCACGTGTCGTTGACAAAGGACATACTTTTTTATTTGATATCCTTAAAGGGAAATATTTTGCAGGTTACTAGTGTATAGACACACTTACATTGTGTTCCTATAAAAATTTGAAAACATTATACAGGGTGTTGCCAAAACTATTCACAAAATCATAATCTTCAAAACACAAAATCTCAATTTTTTTAAATGGAATGGAAAAATGTTGATTTAAGTAATAAGCTAACTTTTTTATGAAACATGTCCTATACCTTATCTTTCATAGTTATTGAGTTATTTTAGTTTTTAAAATCTATTTTTACTTTCTCGTATACGTAGTATAGAGAAGGTATTGTAATCGTGAAAAAAATCGGCCTCGAGAGTTTGATGGTTCTGGACGTTTCCGAGGTCCCCGAGTCCAAAAAAAGCATTTTTGGAAAAATGTCTGTGTGTATGTAAACACGATAGCGCTCGTACGCTTTGAGCTAGACAGTTGAAATTCGGCGTGGAGGGCTATGTCAAGCTTTCGGAGTTCTTTATTCCTTTATCAAGACAAAGGGTTTTACTTTCCTGGCCTTATTTATGTTGACTGCAATCTCAATTAGTATTTAATTATCCAAATTAGTCAGCCAAGACTACAATTTATATATATATATATATATATATATATATATATATATATATATATATATATATATATATATATACAGGGTGTATTTTATAATCACCGACAAACGAAAACTGGAGATTCTTTGATTCAAAATAAGACAAAAATCATCATAAACGCTTTTCCGAAAATGCTTTCTAACCGAGATACAGGTTGATTAAAAAATACTTTTTTAAGATTCCTCAAAAACTACAGAAGATATTACACTGAGATTTGGTATACCTAAATGTCTAATTAAATACAATTAATCAAGTGAGTTTGAGTCAACTGACTCTATCCAGTGGCGTAGAATATTTTAAGTTAATCAGTTTAAGTAAAAAAAAAACGCACGCCCCTGGTTTTTTTGAAGAAATATTTTTTTGATATTAAAGAGATATTGAAGGAATCAAAAACAAAATAATAATTATTTTTATACATATTGTTCAAAATGCCCTCCTTTCTTTTGAAGGCAAACTTGTATTCTTCTTAGCAAATGAAACCTAACACGCTGAAAAAATTGTGGCATAGCCCTAATCTCATCGCATTCCATCTGTATGTGATTCCAAAGTTGCTCTCGATTATCAATTTGAACAGAATAAACACGAGTTTTCAGATACCCCCATACAAAAAAATCCATTGGGTTTAAATCTGGCGATCGTGCCAGCCACGGTACTTCACTTCCTCCTCCAATCCAGCCTCCAGGGAACCATGCATTTAAAAATTCTCTAACGTTTCGTGTAGAATGTGATGGTGCACCATCATGCATGAAATACATGTTCATTCTAACATCTAAGGGTACGTCGTCAAACAATTCTGGCAAATCTTCTCTCAAAAAATTTAAATAGAATTCGCCAGTAAGTCTTTGAGGAAAACGGATAGGTCCGATTAGGTGATCGTCTAGTATACCTATCCAAATATTTTCGCTAAATCTATGTTGGTGAACTGTAACTACAGTTGGATGCTGATTTACATCTAACCATTTGTAGGAATTATGCAAGTTTATTATTCCATTTCTGCAAAAAATACACTCATCAGTGGTCAATAAGTTTCTAACAAATTGTACATCTGCATTTTTATTTAAAAACCATTCGCAAAAATTCATTCGACGAGGATGGTCAGCATGCACTTTTTGTAGGTGAAAGGGATGTAAATTTTGTTCTCGTAAAACTTTCCAAGACTTCCTATGCGACACACCAAATTCTAAACCTAACTCACGCGTACTTATTGATGAATTTTCATAAACTCCATCTAAAATTTGTTCAATTTCAACTGGTACACGAGCATTTCGTCCGGAATTTTTCTTTCCTTTTAAACTTCCATACTCTAACAAGTTACGATGAACGGTTCTAAACGTAGTATGATGTGGATGTCTTCTATTTGGAAATCTTTGTTCATAAAGTGGAGCATTGCAATTAGTATTACCATAACATAAATGCATATCGACCAGTTCTCGTTTGGAATAATTCATTTTTTCACAGTAATTAGACACAAACAATTAATTACAAAACACGCGCAAATGCAACTATTTTAGCAAACATAAGATACATAACTGTCAAATGCAAAGCAATCTCTGATTTATTTAAATTGGTTATTACTGAATAATGTAGTCGTTTATGTTAATGCAAAATATTTCAAAAACGGGTGCCGAATCGAAAAAATACTAAGTATGATTTTATTTGCATAATTAAATGTTGAATTTAACAAAAAAATATTTCGTCAAAAAAAGCAGGGACGTGCGTTTTTTTTACTTAAAGTGATTAACTTAACATATTCTACGCCACTGGATGGATCCAGTTAACTCAAACTCACCTGATTAATTGTACTTAATTAGACGTTTAGGTGTACCAAATCTCAGTGTAATATCTTTTGTAGTTTTTGAGGAATTTTAAAAAAATTATTTTTTAATCAACCTGTATCTCGGTTAGGAAGCATTTTCGGAAAAGCGTTTATGATAATTTTGTCTTATTTTGAATCATAGAATCTCCAGTTTTCGTTTGTCGGTGATTTTGAAATACGCTGTATATATATATATATATATATATATATATATATATATATATATATATATATATATATATATATATATATAAATATAGTATTGACTGACTAATTTGGATAATTAAATACTAATTGAGATTGCAGTCAACATAAATAAGGCCAGGAAAGTAAAACCCTTTGCCTTGATAAAGGAATAAAGAATTCCGAAAGCTTGACATAGCCCTCCATGCTGAATTTCAATTGTCTAGCTCAAAGCGTACGAGCGCTATCGTGTTTACATACACACAGACATTTTTCCAAAAATGCTTTTTTTGGACTCGGGGACCTCGAAAACGTCCAGAACCATCAAACTCTCGAGGTCGATTTTTTCACGATTACAATACCTTTTCTATACTACGTATACGAGAAAGTAAAAATAAATTTTAAAAACTAAAATAACTCAATAACTATGAAAAATAAGGTATAGGACATGTTTTATAAAAAAGTTAGCTTATTACTTAAATCAATTGTCATTCCATTGAAAAAAAATTTGGAATTTTGTGTTTTGAAGAATATGATTTTGTGAATAGTTTTGGCAACACCCTCTATAATATTTTCAAATTTTTATAGGAACACAAAGTAAGTGTGTCTATGCACTAGTAACCTGCAAAATATTTTCCTTTAAGGATATCAAATAAAAAAGTATGTCCTTTGTCAACGACACGTGAAAATCGGAATTTTTTTAAAAAACATTAAACACCTTAAAAACTATTAAGTTTAGATAATAATAGACCTTAATAAAACCGATTCAGAATTTATAGAAAAATCAGAAAATGTAATAAAGTACAGGGTGTCCTATTTAAAAAATAAAGTTGCATGCTCTTCAGTTTGTATGAGACACCCTGTATAAACGAAAATGTTTTCTTTAAATGTGGATTTGATTACTGAAAATCTTTTGTATTTAAACTTTTTTTTATCCCTATTGTGTAAGGATATATCCTCCGTTGTCGCACTCCGTGGACACCCTGTATATACACATATATACAGGGTGTCCCGGTAAGGTCTTTACAATGCTCTTCCACATAGAATACACCTCAAAATAAGTCGATTTGACTAATCTTACATTAGTCCAAAACTTGTAATAACCGAGCTACAGGGTGTCAAAGTTGATAAATCACATTTTCTTTAATATCTTTTGACTAATTCGAGCTAATTTCTCAAAATTTGGTATACAGAAGTGTCTTGGATTGAGAAATTCAAATGTATGAACGATTGTCTTGTATCTCAATTTCAATCAATTGAAAACATGTTTTCGATTTTTCAAATCTCACCAAATTGTTTTAAAGAAAATATTACGAATGACGAAGATAACTGTAAGTGTTATCGAAACGGTTAGTTTGTGTAACTGTCATATACAATTACACCATTAAAAAAACCAAAAAAAGATATGTATTTTAATATGTGTAATAATGGTGACAGTTTACTCTTTCGCATAAATTACTTGCGTTTTTTTTAATTTTTACGTTGCAATAATTATTTCATAAACAATCATATAGTAGCGAGTGTTAAGTACTTAATTGCTTCGAGTAAATCAGTACGCTTTCTTTATTTATGGAAAAAAATTACCCATTTTCAGTTTCTAATTACAAGAAATTATCATATTCAGAATAAAATACCAATCAATAACATGCTTTAATTTTTGTTACTTATTAAAATGTGTTAAGACAACACAAATTTTTTCATTTTGGGCCCATTTAAGAAGTTACAAATCAGGTCTTTCCCAAATCCTTTTTCCAATTTTTTTTTTGTTTTTGATTATCTTTACAGCTTTAGAAACATGTATATGATCGTTGAAAAAATTGTAGCATTTTGGATTTGGTGTTTTCCTTTGGAATATTAAAATTTCCATGTGCCTAACTAATAAAGACAATAGCTTTCCAAATGCGTTATTTTAGTTTTATCACATTTTTTCATGTGTATATAATTGCAGTGTGATAACAACGACAGATAGTGATTATATTTTATCAATTTGGGCATTTGGGTATATCTATAAGGATTTAACAAAACACACTTCCATATTAAATCGAATTATAATTAGACAATAATAAATAAATGAGAAACTTAGTTAAATTATAAACATGATCATTGCATAATTAACGAAATATAAAAGTACAAAACACGAGTTATCATAATTTTATTATACCCTCTTAATTAATTAAAATAACCACATTGCTCCATAATAATAAATGCGTAATTATGTCAATCGAGAAAAAGTTAAAAAAATTGCATGCACACGGACAATCAATGACAAAAGTGCATTGCAAGTAAAACATAATTTCTAACTTACTTATTCCAAAAAAAAATTTAGATAAACTTAAACCTCTAATCTTTTTTTTTAAAGAATAAAACAAGGAAGTGTTATATTTATCCAAATTGATATTTTAGCCAAGGCATAACAATTTTTTTTTTATTAAATGATTTATCTCACTTGAGTAATTGAGTAGGGCAATGTCTAAAATGTTTTTTTTGCGTTTTCTTTTCTGCAATCATTATGAAATTTCTGCGGATTTCAAAAGAAGATTATGATTACGCATTTCCATTTCATTTCATGGTTTCAAAGTCTATCTTTCTAACATAAAATTGTTTGGGTGTGCAAAGCGAGATTATAATTACTTATATCATTTTGTTATTAAAAAATATCTTTGACCGTGAAAGGTTGAGACTATTTATGATAAATAGCATTTGGATGAGAAATAACAACACGCGCATCCTAAAATTATATATTTAAGTTTATTTATAATCGTACTAACAAATAGATCAACACTTAAACATCTAATCATTATGCATGCCATGAGGTATCCATATCTTAACTCCTTATGTAATAATGACACGTACTTAACTCGTGGGAAAATGTTAGAGGAGAGAACCCAATTCGTTGTTCGCTATCTAAAAATAAGGAGCGTAAAACTTGGAAAAGGTCTAATATCAGACAAAACTGATAATTCCATCTTAGAAGTAGACCAAACAAAAATCAGCCAAGTTTACTAACAGAAGATTGTTAAGAAACACTGTGCTAGATGCGGGTTAAGTTGACACCCACACTAACAGGGTAACTAAATAATTTTCATAATTTTAGTCTAATTAAAGGATAATTTTTATCAACAATAAAACATTTTGGACCGCAAAAGTGTAGTCAATAAACCAAAAACAAAAATTTTTATGTCATTTTGGAGTGAACAACTACAGACAGAAAACAAAATTGTGTAGTGGGGATTACAGTGTTACCACAAGACAAGTTTATATCGTAACCTTAGGTACAATCACGACGTACTTACGCTGTGGTACAATTTCACGCTAGTTCTACTCAAAAATAAAATATCTGAACATACGACTTTACAATCTACAAAATGGAAATTTTGTAGATTTTAATAATAATTTTTCTAGAATAAGTACTCCTTCTCTGTTTTAATACGTTCATAACGAACATAAGCAACATTATAAAATCAACAGAGATCTATGTCAAATAAACGTTCAAAACATCATGTCAGATAGATGTAGATCAAAAACAACCCCAAAGCCGCCCGCTCCTATAAAAATATCGATAGTTCATTTTCAATAATGGTTAATTAATTTTTAAACTTAGTTTGCTTTATTTTAAGAAACACACGAACACTCTCACACACACAACTACACAAAACGCAATCACACACGCAAGCAGATACGCAAGCACGCATCACAACAACACACACACAACACACACACACTAACAACAACAACAACAACAACAACTAAACAAACAACAAACACACTACATCGCATCACAAGCACAACGCACACACACGCACAGCATCACTACGCACGCTACGTCATAAACACGAACACTCACACACACACACACACACACACACACACTACATACATTACACATCACACACATACATCACATTTATGACCAATTATCAAAATACATCAAACATCACTCATACAACTACAACACATAATACATTACACAACATTATAATCACTACACACTCTACATACACTCTACACACTCATCACATCAAACACTACACATCACTACATCACAACACACACACTACACACTAATAATTTATTCTAACATAACTCACACACTCATTACACTACTATAACACACACATACACACAACTACAACATACACTACATCTACTCAACATAACTTAACACACACATTCACAAACAACACAAAAACACTCAACACATATCACTATCTTACATAATTAATTAATTACACATCACATACTTTTTACACACTCACACATCAACACTCACACTCACACACTACACAACAATACACAACACTACACACTCACACACTCACACACTCACATCATACACTACATACACACAACAATCACAAACTAATCACACTCCACATCACAACATCACCATCACACATCACAACACACACACTCACACACACACACACACACATCTACATAATTATACACATCACACACTTACACACTACACACCTACATCATACATATACACTACACACTCACACATCACACTCACACACTCACATCACACTACAACACACATCCACACACACATTACACTTACTACACACACACACTCACACATCACACACACATCACACACCACATCACATCACAAACTACACTACACACACTCACACTACAACATACACTACACACACATCACATACAACTACACACTCACACACATTACACACACATCACATACAACTACATAATAACTCACACTCACTAACACACTCACACACTACACACTCACACACTTACACACTCACGCATACACACTCACACACTCAACATCAACTTAAATCATACACACTCACACAACACTCACACTCACATCAAACTCACATCACACTCACACTACATATCACACACACACACTCACACTAATAAATCACACTACACACTACAAACTACATACAACTACACTACACTCACACACACTACACTACACACATACATCACACAACATCACACACACAATCACTACACTCACACATCACATCATCACATACACACAAACACTAAATCAATACACACTCACATAAACACTAACACATCACACACAATACAACACTCAACACACTCAATCACATTTTAAATACATAATATCACACATAATACAAACATACACACTACACTAACAACAAACACACACTCACACACACACACACTGACACATTATGCATGTAAATTCTCTATGTTCTCCATATACAAAGCACGAGAGGTGAAAGAATCATCCATCCATACCTTCTTGGCCTTGAACATGCTAAGAATACCCCGGACCTGCTTTCAGCATAGATAACAATCTATCTGAACTGTAATATGATACACTTGCAGGTGGCCTTGCAAATTGATTTCTAGGAATTAACACATGGCCTTGATTCAACTAAATTTTAAGAATTGCTTGGTAACCTTGAAAGCCACATGACCTTGAGTAATTGATTAGGATTGTTGCTAAATTTGCCCTTGAGGAGCCCCTGTTAGTAACCTTGAATATTTCCCGGCACATGGCCTCGACAAATTCCAAGAATTGCTTGGTGACCTTGAAATTAATGACCCTGAAAAGTAGAATCCCCACACCTGACCTTGAAAATTCACTTTTATGGTTGAAATGTGTACGTGACCTTGACCTAAAATTTTTTTACTTAGGTACAGGGAACGTGCGCGTGACCTTGAAAAACCTTGTCCTTTGACACAGGCAATGTGTACGTGAGCTTCAATGACCTTGACCTTGAAAAACCTTGTACTTGAACACATCGAATGTGTACGTCAAAGTGGATCAGCAGCCTCGGAGTATATCTACTCAGTATTTCTCCCAAAATTTAATTAACTCCAGGACAAATTAAAACACACACGTGCGTATGTGTGTGTTTGTGTTCATCGAAGATAATCACTCGAAACGTTTAAATAGTCTAATACTTACACTTGCTTAAAACGAAAATATAAAGCAAAATTATATTGAATATTTGCAGAATATATATATATATATATATATATATATATATATATATATATATATATATATATATATATATATTATTATATATACAAACGAAGAAAACCTTTATTTAATTAATTAAAAATTTTAATTTAAAAAACAACAAAACTTTTTAATTACTAAGCATGTTATAAAATTTAGAAAAGGAACAATACTTGCATCCAAATAAATGCCTGATTTTTCACTGTATTCTTCGGAACACTCTTTTCAATATTGCTATCAATGGTTTCTCACGAAATTTTATGAAACCGTTTCATTTTTTCAATAAACTTAACTAAAATTCTTTAACGTGGCTGTCAGTGTTCGACAAATGCTTCTTGTTCATGACAAGAATAGCTCTATTACTATAGTAGTTGAGTGTGACGTCATTGCAGTTGAATTACCGCTGTAATTCATAACGATCAATGGTATTATCGCTGTAATCCTAACGAAGTTACATTGCTGTATACGAGTAAATTATACAGGAGGGAAATATTCTACCGAATACCACACATGCATCAAAATTAATCAGATAATCCTGGAAAATACGTTGTTTCCTTAAGAAATCCCGGATTCGTTGGTTTTCTCTGTTGGTTAAAAGAACTTTTAACTTTTAACCAACAGAGACAACCAACTCATGCAG
This sequence comes from Vesta saturnalis, assembly GCA_036346205.1. Classification (NCBI taxonomy): domain Eukaryota; kingdom Metazoa; phylum Arthropoda; class Insecta; order Coleoptera; family Lampyridae; genus Vesta; species Vesta saturnalis. Next base: position 1,126,572 of record JARFJB010002461.1, on the reverse strand, counting down.
TTTCTAGGCAACACCGCTTTTTCCCGGAATATCGATAATTTTGGACGCACTGGTGTTATTATATATGAATATTAATACTTGCCTGTCACTGAAAATTTTGTTTGTGATGAACATGCGAATACTTTGAAATTGTATTTATTGAAGTAATACCCCATGAACATCATTCATCGGAAGCTGATGTTTTGTCAAGGTCAAATCAGTTTTTCTTCTAGGACAAAAAGTAAATTACCTTTGTACAGTTGCCATGGAGACACCGGAGAATTCCTAAATCAGCCATTTTGGTACGAAATACTGTCATAATATAGTCTTATTTAGGTGACAGGAAAAAATTATTATTATTAAAATTATTTGATTTCCACTTTGCAAGTTGGAAGATCGTGTGTTGTTTCACAACAGATATTTTATATAATTCGTGTAAAACTACATCAGGTGCAATTGGAAATAAATCATTTTAAACGTTCTAAACCAGCAATTTCATTGCGTAAAATGTTCATTAAATCGTTTATCTTTGACATGCTTTGAGTGTCCGTTGTGGATGATTTCAGTGAATGACGCTCGCAGTTCATAACCACATCTTTAGGTAGAGCGGCTTCCACTAATGGAGACAACATTGCTTCATGTGTGTCAGTAGTTACACCTAAAGTCTCTAAAGCGCGTAATTGTCTCTGCAGATTATCATAGAGTTCATTTAAAGTGATAGTGTTACAACAATCTAAGATATCAAAGACAATAATTCCCGAACACACAATTCAATTAAGAATCTTGTTAGACCAAACCGTTCTTGGATGAGATTGAGAACTACTTTATATGAAGTATCGTTTGCACACGCAGCTACTAATTGATGGGCTTGATTCACGCATGATTGTCTTAAATAGAATAATTTGTCAATGTTAGACAATTGTAGGTCTTCACCCATTTTTTGAAAATGTCCCCCAAAATTCTTCTGCTTAAATAAGCTCAATCCTTTTGCCCAACTCATCTAAAGAATTAAACCTATCTTTCAACCTTGCAAGGGAAACATTAACTGACCGTCCTTGTTCCAAATCACCTCGTACAATTTCAACTTGTGCTTCAAATAATTTTCTGAGATTCTGTCTCCGATTGTGCAAAGTTTCTAAAGACGCCATTGCGGTCGCCAGATGTTGGGATTGTGGCAAGAATCTCTCTTACCTAATATAACAATAGTAGTATAACATTGGAACTGTCACGGTCTCTAGATATTGGGGTAGTTGGACGAATCTCTCTTATCTAATATAACCCAAATCAGTTATAACCTTATTATTAAGAACTACTTCTTTGATGTAATATTTGAGAAAGTTTCCAGGTTTCACTCAACAAAGTTATTTGGTGATTGTGTGCTTCAAAGTAAAAGTATGGGATAAGTTATGGGTTCAATGTCTGGTGCTGAAAGGGTGTTGGTTTGTGTTTTGAAGCCTGAAAATGTGGTATAAGTGATGGGTTGAATGTTTGGAGCTGAAAACGTATTGGTTTGTGTGTTTGAAGCTGACGCTGCAACTGATGCTGAATATGGAAGGACAGATACATTTGGGTACAGTGCTCGACGTCTAGCCGAAGTCAAAAGCGGTTGTATGTCGGTCTGCACCCCTAATGCTTCGTATAATGGAAGTTTTTGCACTTGAGATGCGTGTCGGATATTTATCGCAGAAGATATATTTTCTAGTCGATTTAGAGCCTCAACAACCTCAACTGATTCATTAGGTTTCCTCACTTTTCTTCGCCTTGCTGAATATTCGCCAGATGAGCGTGATTCAGATTTAGTTAGTTAGGTTTTCGTACTAGAATAATATTGTCACGTAATGTAGTTATCCATTTGTATTTTAGATATTCATACATACTTAGGTAACATTTTATTAAGTTATGTCGTTATTCATTACAGATTCCGTGCTATAAAATTGAACATGGATTTCGAACTAAATGGAATTTCCCAGGATGTACTAAAGCAATGGACGGTAAACATATCAATATTTTTGCTCCTGATGGCTGTTCAGATTACTACATTACAAGGGTTCCCACAGCATATGGAACAATACCAACGCATAAAGAAAGAATATTTAACTATCGTTTGTCTAGAGCCAGATAAATTGCTGAAAATGGCTTTAGGAATTTAGTAACAAGATTTCGAGGTTTTCTGAACACAATACACATGACTCATGATAAAGTTGATATTATTACATTGGCTGCTTGTTCTTTGCATAACTGGCTTCAAAAAACGTCAAATATGTACATTACTCAACGATACGTCGATTTTGAAGATATACAACATGTTATAAGAGGAACATGGAGGGACCAGTTGCGCTTAGCCTTGGAAAGCTTACCACCAACACGTAGTAATCATGCCTCTTGCCAGGAAGTAGCAAAAAGAAACGCTTATGCACAACTTTTTGAAACAACAGGGGCGGTATCATGGATCAACATATAAATTACACAAATAAATACATATTCATAGATACTTACCAATTCGGATTCAACAGTTTCACGGTGGTCGTCAGTGTATAAATGATGCCATTTCTGTAAACCGTGACATGGGTGGTTTATAAACGTCTTTTGCACCAGCTCCGGACAGCTTCGAACTGTTGATTATTTTTTACTTCGGAATGGTATATTGATCTTATATTTTTAATTTTAGTTCTAATTATTTTTATTGTTAAACTTGGGTCGTTCATGTCATTTAATAATGTTTCATAGGCGTTATTTCGTGCTATATTATTTTTATAGAGAGGGGATCGTGTATTTCACAGACATTCTTGACTCCGATAGTGACTCACAAAAAGCAACGTTTTTTCATCTCCCCAACGGGCCATATTTGTTTTTTTTAACGCACACATGTTACTCACTGTGATGTAACCGATACTAGCAGTCTTGCTCATAATCAAACGTGTTCAGACGCGCTCAGAGCACGTCCCCTGCCACCCGCGTTACAGGAAGCACGCTCGAAAATCAAACGACTGTTGATTTTTAAGCATACTCGAAATGAGGATGCTTATTTCTAGCAAAGTACGTACACACATGCTTTTTTTTATGATTGTGGACCTGAACAGGCTAAATTTGGCCTATCGTGCTAAAGCACTCAGGAACACTTAGGAAGATGGATAGAGGGATAATGAATTGCCAATAGAAGCCTATGAACAGCTACCATAAATTTTCTCATATCATAAGTGAGAGGAAAACAGGAACTAGGGAGATCATTCCAGAGTTTAGAAGCCGTGTAGAAAAGTGTGGATTGCGCCCGTTTGGTACGACAAGTGGAGATTTGTACTGCATACTGATGATGTGGATGAGCGAAACGAGTGTTTCTCGCAAAGATAGCCCGAGAAGGTATCAAAGAATATAATTCAGCAGCACAATAGCCGTTGTAATAACGATAATACCAAGAAAGAACTGAAACCATCCTTCTATGCTATAGGGATTTTATGTGAGAAGTTAAGGACGGGTCATTTATAAGCCTAATTGCTCTCTTTTGAATACGATCAACGATATCGGGAGCGTATTGGGGAGCACTAACCCAGAGGTGAGAATTATATTCCAGATGAGGCCGAATTTGGGCCTTATACAGCAGAAGGAGTTGTCGAGAGGTAAAGTACTGCTTAGATCTGTACAAAAAGCCTATTTTACGAGCAGCTGTTTTGGTAGCTGACAGAAGATGGTCAACCCATGAGAGATTTGAAGATACAGTCATACCCAACAGAGTAATAGAGTCTGAAAACTTAAGAACTGAGCCATTCATACTTACAACAGGAAATGATCGATCTTTTTTGACGGACACACGGAAACACTGAGTTTTGTTAGCATTAAATTTAACTAGATTATTGCTTCCCCATTCGAGAATACGTTGAATGTCTTTGATGATTGAATTGAATTTCAGCTTTAATTTCTTGATTTGACATAGAAGGTGGATTATCACTATGAGTAGACTGAGATGAACTACATTGAAGAGTGCTATCGTCAGCAAAGCAATGGATGGGGTTAGTTGTTGAAGAAATAAGGTCATCTATGTACAGCAGAAAAAGTGTAGGTGCTATAACGGATCCCTGTGGTACGCCCGCGTTAATGCTAATTTCTTGTGAAAAAATCCATCAACTACGACACGTATTCGTCTTTTATCAAGGAAACTAGAAACCCAGTTGATGAGCGTATCATTTAACCCAATCGAGGTGAGTTTGGCAAGTAAACACTTATGCCAAACTTAGTCAAATGTTTCACCGGACTGCTCTACTGTATTGTTCCAAACTTGAGTCACATATGAAAGAAGATCACCTGTTGAACGACTTTGTCTAAACCCATATTGGTGGTCACTAAGGAGTTTGTTAGTTTCAAGGAACGTGAGCAGTTTTTCTATGATTTTAGACAAAATGGAAGTGATGGAAATTGGTCGGTAGTTTAAGGGATCGGTTTTATCGCATTTTTGGGAGTTGGTTGAACATTTGCTAACTTCCATGATGAAGGGAATTCCCCCAGAAGACATAGAGATCGTATAGAGCTTAGATAGGACTGGTACTAGTTCGGGGGAACATTTCTTTAAGACAATAGCTGAGATACCGTCTGGGCCAGTCGCCTGATTGAGATCAAACCTACTGATGATCGATTCCAAGAGCTTGTACCGAAAATGAATTGGTTTCATAGCGTATGAAGAAGAGTTGACTAGGGGCACATCTTTTCCAGAATCATTGAGACACGAGTTTGATGCAAACAAATCCACAACAACATTGGCTTTGTCTACAGAATCAGCAACTACCGATCCGTCAATAGATGTCAGGGGGAGAAATGAAGGTGTTCCAAAGTTTTTACTAATGGCTTTAGCTAAAGACCAAAATTTACGACTGCCTAAGGGAGATGTAGCTAGTTCATTGCATTTTCGTTGTTCGAACAACTTTTTAATTTTAGTGGTGTCACTTTTGCAGATATTTCTAGCACCAACGTATTCTACATGACTGTGGACCGATTTATTAGATTTCCATTTAATTAATTTTATTTTTAAAGATATTGCATCAGCACAAGCCTTATTGAACCAGGGTTGGGAACGTGAATGACCTAACGGTACTGTTTTTGGGAATGTATAACTCCATTCCCATGAGGATGACTTCAGATACTGAAAGAGCGATGTCCGGAAGAGGACGACTTAAAACAATATTCACGCCATGGAAAGGTTGCAAAGAAATCCCGTTCATCCATCGAGCTGACTTAAAACACCACAAGGTTCTATCGGTTTTGGAACAACAGGGAATTATAATGAAATAATTTGGAAGTTTTATAAACAAGAGGTTTGATGTAAGAAAGAGATCTAGAAGATGTGGAGTATGGTTAGGGTTATCAGGGATTCTTGTGGGTACAGAAATCATTTGTGTGAGATCACATGAAATAGCAAATGTTTCTGCACTATAACCAGCGGATTTGTAGTAGATGAAAACTGAAGCCAATTAGAGTTATGAACATTGAAATCGCCTACAATTGAGATATCGCAAGATGGAAACTGAGACAGGAGATAGTCAACTTTCATACTAAGGTAATCGAAGAAGTCTTGAAAGTTACTGTCATTAGGAGACCTGTAAATGCAACAGTAGAATTTCACAAAATTAGGATCAGAATGTTTAAACTAAATCACGTCAAAATTTTTATTTTCTAAGGCAGACACCCTCTTGCAAGCAATTCTGTCCTTGATGTAGGCACATACGCCTCCTTTATATCGAAAGTTAGAGTGAAGGTGGTATTGAGGAAATTGCAAGTCGGGTGACTCGGAGCTTTCAGAGGAGACTTGTGTTTCAGAAAGAAACAAAATATCAGGTTGTAATTGTTAAAGATGTTGGTGAATAGTATTAAGATTAGACCTAATACCGCAGATGATGCAGTAGTGAATTAGAAAGTTGATACTTTCGATGACCGAGGTCGCTTGGGCCCTGCCCTCCCGGACATCCGAATGGGGCAGGATTTTACGTCCGGCATTTATTACTCTAGACACCACAGCCACCTTATTTTTTAATTTGGGACTTTTAATCCGATAGGAAGACAGTGAGGGCGAGAAGGAAGAATAAGGATGAGAATAGATTAAGGATGAAGGAAAAGGTAACGACAGCCCTTACCTAGCTCAGAAAATCGGAGACCCAATATTAAGGAGCCCACTGTAAGGGTGGTGGTACCTCCCCGGCTGGCATGGAGTATGCATGCCTACCACCTTGAAAATTGCTCAATAATGGCATGCTTTTGTGCTAATAATGAGGGTGTCTGTGCGTACCTTAATGCAGAAACTCTAATGGGAATGATATGAAAATAATTACAATAAATGTTCGAAGTGCCCCCTTGACATTTTGTAAATGAGGATTCGGTCCTGACCAGTATCTGTTTTAGTAAAAAAGGAAGTGTATTAGGAAGATAGAAATGTATAATGAAGATAGGTACATGCCGATAATACTGCCCCATTCAAGGAAAATCTGTGAAGACTATTTTCCTTAAAATTTCCTCATTGTCGTTGAAAAAATTAAATAATGCTTCACAAAAATTCGTGAGTTTAACTTTGTCGTCATCGTATAGTTAGTGATTATGAAATTTGTACGCGACCTGTATTTAAATTTTTTTAATCTTTGAAATTTGAAATTCTTGTGCTATTAAACACAATGACGCTGTGGGATTATCTTCGACATACCACACAATGTTTAATTCTAATTCCTCATTAAGGACGTGGTAGGTTTTTGCTGTTTTTTCTGGGAATTTGCGACACAACCATCCGTATTAAACTGGGTAACGATGTTATGGATGGTTGAAATCTTAGAATATAAAATACCTTATATTCTAAGGTTGAAATAGGTGGGATGTGTTCCTCAAGGTATTCTACGGCAAATAAGTCCCGCACTCTTCTCAAACTATTGTTACTCTTATACCAGTTTAAAATTTTCTATTTTCATTTCAGTGGACAGCATATTGTAAGTTAAACTATAGGGCAGTATTTTTAAAAATCGCCGTGACTAATAGTACATCAGGAGTACGAACAATAATTGTACAGTGGAAATATGATACCATCAAACGGGGTGAAGTCGATCGAGAAAATACGTTTTTTGAGATAACAATAACAAATAATTATATTTTAATGCAATTAAAAATATAACTTCCTTGATACTTAGATCGTCGATTGGTGACTGGAGTAAGGTCATAGATGCATTTTTTTTTATTTTGAATTAAACGGTGATCGGCTTCACCCCAGTAAAAAATTAAAAAAATTATATGTAGGTACCAAGGTACTACCTACAGAATTTTGAAATAAAACACAAATTAAGGAAATATAGACGTTTCTTCTTTGGACAAGCTTTACACAGCCATTGATTTCTTAATGACATAAACCTTAAATAAACAAACTATGCTTAAAAACAAAAATACAGGCAAAAATAAAACTAAAAAACAGGATTCAAAAAATTTACGAAATGAATGAACGCACAAGTTCCTCACTGGAGTTTTTCCATTTCGTTTTTTTAAGCGAGAAGAAATGTTTGTCCCGCTTTACTGATTTTAAATTAACTTGTCGGACAATCTGTTTGCTGTTTATGATAGACTCATCCGGAATATTTGGATAAATGAAAAACAAAGATTTCATGGATGGATGTTTACGCAGTGTATGTACTATCTCAGTCCCTGATATTTCGATAATTTTAGCAATATAAAATCGATCTCTCTTATTTGTTTCATATTTTTTGATGATAAATTGTCCATCCCAGTTCGTGGATGAATCAATAGTAATGTTGGCTGGCTCAGCAGAACTTTCTCCAATTTCATAATCATTGGTGTTGATATGCTGTTCCTCCGCCTCCAATATCTGTAAGTCATCTTCCTCTTCACTGTCGCTTATTTGCCTCTTACGTGTTTTGGGTTGCTTGCAACTGCTCTGGTTCTCTTTTTCCAAATCTTCTGTGCCTATGCTTTTGGCATCGGCTATGTTTAATCTTTTTCCTCGCTTTGGAGCATTATTAGGCCTAGTCTTGAGCTCGTGTAAATAATCTACAAGCACTACAGTCATAGAAGTTTCTGCCATGTTTCCTTTCTCCGGTGTAGTAGGCTCTTTTCTTTTTATTGTTGCAAGAACAGCATCGGGATTGAAGGGGACTAGGCCTCAGGCTCTAAATCCAGCTAAAATATTATTCATTTCGCGATCCCCAAGTGCTTCAACCTTGGTTTTCAAGATCCTAGGAAATATAGATTTTGGTAAAAAAAACCCTATTCTTTAGTTTCCATTCCTCTAGTTCTCTTTTCCATGATGCTTTGAGAGGACGAAAATATGCCACGTCCAGTGCTTGGAGTATGTGGGTCGAATTGGGGGGGAGTAGATAAACTTAATGTTGTTATTTTCGCACTCTTCAATGACACTGACAGTGCAAGTTATCTCCAATAAACAATTTGGTTCCTTCTAATTTTCGGAAAAATGGAAGTGCTACGGTCCTGAACCAATCGTCATACAATTCAGAATCAAACCATCCCTTTGGAGACCTGTTGTAAATTGCTCCTGGTAATCCGCCCTCCTTCAAACCTTCATAAATATGTCTGGATTTGTACACTGTATAAGTAGGGAGACGAGTTACATCAGCAGCTATTGCGAACATAACTGTTGTGCTGCTTTTGGTAGTGTCAATTTTCCTGTAGGCGTGTTTACTTCCTTTCTTCATTGCCATTTTAACCGCCCCAGGATCGTCAACGAAGTTTGTTCCGTCATAGTTTACAACATTTTGTGGTATGATATCTCTGATTATATACGTTACATTTCGGAAATATTCCTCAACAATCTCGTATGTTACAGCGGCTCTCACTCGCTTTGTATTCTCCGCAAGCTTGACTGTAAGCTGAGGATGCCCCTTCATCAGACCATTAAACCACTCTTCTCCTGGCATATTATTTTTAAATCGCTTTTCAGTGATGCCGCGACTGTTTAAATATTGCCGCGTGATTAGCATAATATCAATGAGCTTTAATAGGAAACCCCACTCAGCACAGGTTTACAAAGCATTCACTAACGAAGTTTCAGAATGCTCGTCAAGAGCAGGTTGACCACCACATGTTAAGAGAGCTGCCGCATGATGGTGATTGTTAAGTGTCGTGTATGGCACTGCAAACCTTTCTGACGCTTTTCGCATGCTCAGTCTTTTTTTGCGCACTGCATCCAGCGCTCTCTCTAAATACACGGGACAGTAGTGTTTTTTTTGCAATAAGCACCCAGCTTCTTTATGTATTTTCGTGGCAGCTATAAAAAAGAAAATAATACGATTCGCCCCCACACTGCCTGACACCCCTCATATTCTAGCACACAAAATTAATACATAAGAAAATCATACAAAAACAAATTGCTTTAAACATAACCTCAAAACTTAACAAAATACAGCGATTACCGAGTGATCCATTTCATCCCGTTGTTTTGTTTCTACACACAAAAATTGCAATTGAAACCACACAAAATAGTGTATTAGATAACAAGGGATTAAAGTGACTCATTTAATCCCGCGAATAGAGTTTGTTAGCCCGAGACCAACAACTATTCAAGGGATTAAGAAACTTCAATCCCGTGGTATCTACATATTTTTACATTCTGGAGTAATAATAGAAATAATTATATTATTTTCTGAAAATTAAAATATTACATCTATGATAAATTTAAATTATTAGAAAAGTCGCTTTGACAAAGAAGCTACACTATTCAAGGCTAATGAAATTAATAAATTATGTTTAAAATCCCAGATGTTTCAATGCCGTAACAAGATTAAATTATTTTTTAATCCCTAGGGATTAAAAGTAACACTTCAGTCCACGAAATGGGAGAACCAAATAGTACTTTTAATCCACGAAGTGCAAAAAATAAATTAGCGTGCCTGATTGTGAATACTTATCACCTAGAGGGGCTCGGACGGGCCTAGTTTTCACTGATTTGGCTGTGCAACTATTTGATTTCACATACTTTTTGCTCTTTTACTATTTAATTATTTTTGGAAAACTCACTTTACACGATTAACAAACAACACCGATATAATAGATATTTCTGTATTATAAGTGTTTTGTAACTGGCATTAGTGTTGATCGGCTATTTCCAGTTTATGCTTTGAGCGAGTTTAAGCGATTGCTTTCATCAGGCTTAGTCCTGAATTTTTCAGCATTATTTTATATGTAATTTTTCCCAAGCTTGACTACTAGATTCAAACCTGTACCTTTCATTACTAGTCTGACATTTACTGAGCACGAATCCAAATAATATATATATATATATATATATATATATATATATATATATATATATAATATATATTAAATATATATATATATATATATATATATATATATATTTCGTTTGCGCATGTTGCAGTAACTTTGCGCAGGTGTATTGCGCTTGAGCTTTCGCATTATTGAATCCATATGGGTTTCATTTCTACACTAGTTGGCTTATTGGATTTTCTGCTAGTGCTATGTTGCTTCTTTGAGTTTTCGACGAGTTGTGTTCTCGTCCTTTGCCACTGTCTGTATGTTATCCCATTGGATGTGGTGGTCTTCGTTCCAGATATGTTCGGCGATTCTTGATCTTCTATTTCTTGCGGACGTTGTTCTTGTGTTCCTGTGTTCGCACTTGAGTGGTCTACTACTCTCTTCCTATGTATGCTGTTGCATTCGCATGGTAGGTTATATACACAAGTCTTGGAATTCTGATCTTCATTGTATGGTTTGGTTTTGGTGAGTATTCCCTGAGCGTTCTGGTCGATTTGAAGGCAGTGCGTATCTTGTATTTTGCCTATCCTTCGTATTTTGTCTGAGGTACTTGTATATATAGTATTATTCTGTATATTTAGGTGCTTTTTTCGGTTACCCTTTCCTGTTTGGAGTTAGCTGTTAGATCGGTGTAGCCATTTTCTTGAGTGTCCTAGCGATATTTTCTTTCTTTGTTCAGGTCCTCTTGTTTTGAGCATATCGTTTTGCTCTATCGTACAAGCATTTTGCCACCTAACTTCACGTTTTTATGGTGTTTGAGTTGTAGTGTGTACCTCCCGTGTGGTAGGTTTCCTGTATACACTTTCGTGAAAGGATAGGCAGCAAATACAAGATACGCACTGCCTTCAAATCGACCAGAACGATTAGGGATACTCACCAAACCAAACCATACAATGAAGATCGGAATTCCAAGAATTGTGTATATACCTACCATGCGAATGCGGCAGCATACATAGGAGAGAGCAGTAGACCACTCAAAGTGCGAACACAGGAACACAAGAACAACGTCCGCAAGGGCGAATAGAAAGATAAGAATCGCTGAACATGTCTGAATCGGAAACCACATCCTAATGGGATACTACAGATAGATGGCAAAGGACGAGAACACAACTTCTGAAAACTCAAAGAAGCATATAGCACTAGCAGAAAATCCATTAGCTTAGTGTAGAAATGAAACCATATGGATTTCCAATAATGCGCGAAGAGCTCAACCTAATCACTGCGCAAGAAGTTATACCATGGCAATAAACTTCGCTGAACACGTTTAATATATATATATATATATATATATATATATATATATAGTTCTAATATATATATATATATATATATATATATATATATATATATATATATTGATTAATGTGGCTCAGTGGCAAAGGTGTCAGACTCGTAAGTGAAAGGTACCAGTTCGAATCTAAGAATATCAAGTGCTTGGAAAAATTATAAAATATGAATTGACTCAATACCAGTCCTTCTCAGGACTAAGCCTGGTGACGTGAAGCAAGTCCGCTTGAAACGTCGTCTAAAAAGCATAAACTGTGGAAATAGGCCGATCAACTCCACTAATAATAGATATTCATCTGTTCGCCCCACGAACGTAAATAAGAATCAGCTGATTTGTAATGCAGTGTTGCCATTATACTTAAAAACAAACGAAAATACTGGTTTGATCGACTTCACCCCGTTTGACGGTACGTCATCTCAAAAGTTGGGTTAGGAAATTAACTGAATTTTAAACGGCGAATTTGTTATACTATTCTATATTTGAGGAGTGAAATTAGAAATATCAGAAAAGTGTGGTTTTTTTGTGGTAAAAATGGTCCAAATTGGAGACGAATTCTGCAGTCTGGAATATTTTGAAGGGGAGCTTAAAAAATTCCAAACGAAAACCAACGCAGTCTTCTATAAACGGTCAACGATTAGCATAGAGAATGCTCGAAAAAAAGGTGTCAAACGCTTTATATATGCATCTTTACCATATCAAATTCATTATTTTTGCATGCATGGTGGTAAAAACATCCCAAAGCGGATGGTTGACAATAGCAGCAATTCGAGGTAAATTGTCTTAATTTAACGATACATTTTTTATGTTTTTTGGAATCGTTAATATTCATAAATGTTTTTTACTAAAGGAGAACATTGAAATGTCGATTAGGTATGATTGAGCCTATCAGGCTGCTGATTTACTAAAATTCTTGAAATTCCTGTAAATTGTATCATAATGAGTATTAAAATGCTCACGGTATGATTCCAAAGAAACATTTTTTTTGTTGCATAAAAATGTTGAGATAAATATTTGGTCTAAAATAATTTGTTACGTACCAAAATGTAATGCATTTAGCAAGCACGCGCTGCAGCCGGACCTGAATGTGATTGATCCTATTACTTGCCAGCGTGAGTTACGCCGGCAGTTGTTGATTTTCTATTCCAAAGATTCTTCTGGTTGTTTATTTTTTATTTTGGAGGGAATTTTGGACATAACCCTCTGCAACGTTGGAGGATTTCCATCCTCCATGCTGTTTAATTGTAGAAATATTTGCAACCGAGTCTGCTAATAAGGAAGCAGATGAACGCCTGAAGCTTTGTCCTGTATAGCCATTAGGATCAGTTAGATTGAGAAATTTAGCAATTAGAGAAGGTATTTTGCCAAATTGATGAATACCTACCGGTTGTTTTGTACACTTATTATTTTTATAAAAGACGAAAAATCGTTTGTGATCAGTTACCGCTGGACGCAAAGAAACATACTTTAGATGGATTTGTAAAAAACTTGGAATTTGATCCTTGTTGTCAACAACAGTAAAAGTTCTAGGTATTTTATTTTTGCATTCCCTGATAGTTATTATTAAAGCTGTTTCTGCATCGTGAATATCATCTGTTTGAATCCCTGCAACTCTTGACGACGGCATGCTCCAGAAATTCCAAATAGTGCCACAATCTAGAAAGTTATTTTATAAATACACTTAATCAATTAAAATTTATAATTTTTTACTTTCATCAATAGAAATTGGTTATCTGGAGCTTCGTAGATAAATTGTTCAATTTCTTGTAGAGTGAATATTTTTGATTTTTTCGGTTTATAATTTTCTGATGTACGTTTTAAAAAGGCAATCAGTTTTGTAAACTTGCTTATATCGATGCTCTTATTTATGTTGAAAGTCGCCTTGAGCATCGAATAATGTGACCACAAGGTCGAACTCTTGGAATTATTGGATTTCTCCGAAAAGTAAGCGATGAAGACATTTTCTATATAGTTTCTTACGTTCTTTCTGTTACACCAATCTAAGAAACATACATTTTTTAAATGATCATACTTATTAAGAAACCAAATTCCAGTTTTAGAAGAAAACTTTGAAACGGCAGATGAAACACAATGTAGTAAGACAGGCAATGTCAATTTGTGTAACACTAGTAATTATGAATACAATATAGATTCACAAAAGATCTATAAAAAACATTTTAAGTGATTCTAATGAGACTAATTAATTCTTATCTGGACAGTCCTGAAAATAGCAGCTCTTGTATCTTAAAGAATATTATTATTCCCAAAGTTCAAAAAATAAGAGGACGTCCAAAAGGAAGTGATTGCACTGTTATTGGTTTACCAAAAAAAAATTGTAGGTCAGTAAGAAAAAATTTGTACAATAATGGAAAGAAGATATAACCTCGACAGTCAAAAAGATCAGCAGCAGTTGCTTCGTATTTTCGATCATATGGAAAGTGAGGAAGAAATTCAAGAAGATGTAAATGAAATTGATGACGATGATGTGGAATGTAGTAGCATGAAACAGACACTAATCAAGAATGCGACACATCAAACGATGACAGCGTTTCATTATCACATAATTCTCAAAGTAACATGTTTTATATTGGGCAGGATAATTTAACGCATTGGAGTAAAAAAGAGCATCCTAAAAATTCAAAAACTAAAGCACATAATATCATAAGAGAATTACCAGGAACAAAAGGTGCATCCAAGGGTCTAACTGATCCCCTACAGATTTGGAGTTGCGTTTTTACGCAATATATGATAGATAATGTAGTAAAATATACAAATATATATATTATTCAAAAATGCCAACCTCAGTATGCTAGAGTACGGGATGCTAAGCCTACTAACAAACATTAAATAACTGCTCTTATCGGATTATTATACTTATCGGGAGTAGTAAAGTCGTCTCACGTCAATCTTAGGGAGCTATGGGATAAAGATGGAATGGGAATTGATATTTTTCCAGCAGTTATGTCCATAAATAGATTCCAATTCCTGCTAAAATGCTTACGGTTTGACGATATCAATGATCGCGATCAGAGAAAAGTTGAAGATAAATTAGCACCAATTCGATCCATATTTGAAAGTTTTGTGCAAAATTGCCAAAGCAATTACAGTCTAAGCGAGTCCTTACTATTGATGAGCAGCTATTGGCTTTAGCACGCTTCTTTCCGACAGTACATCATAAGTAAACCCGCGAAGTACGGACTAAAGGTTTTTGCTCTTGTAGATGCTAAAACCTTTTACACTTCAAGCCTTGAGATATATGCCGGAAAACAGCCGGATGGCCCATATAAATTAAGCAATTCACCAAGAGATGTTGTTTTACGGTTAGTCCAAATAGTAAAAAACAGTAATCGAAACGTAACGATGGATAATTGGTTCACCAGTGTTCCTCTAGTGGACGAATTGCTAAAGGATTACCATCTTACTGTCGTTGGAACTCTTCGGCGTAATAAACCAGAAATACCTGGAGAATTTATAGAATCAAAAAAAAGACCAATCAAGTCAACACTTTTTGGTTTCAAAAATAACCTTACACTTGCGTCACATGTGCCAAAAAAGGGTAAAGTGGTTTTGATGTTGTCAACGATGCATCACGATTCAGCAATCGATAGTGATACTTTGAAACCTGATGTTATATTGTTTTATAATAGTACCAAGGGAGGAGTAGATACAGTTGACCAAATGTGTGCCAATTATTCAGTTGCAAGGAAAAGTAACCGTTGGCCGTTAACAGTTTTTTTTAACATTTTAAATATTGCTGGAATCAATACTCAAGTAATTTGGAACTTCAACAGAAAGGAGAGTTCGATTCGACGACAATTCTTAAAAGGATTGGGCCAACAAATGATAGAACAGCATATGAAATATAGGCAAACGATAGAATCTTTACCTAGAGAATTAAAAATGCGCATTCAACGTTTCACCAAAGACGATCAAGCAACTCATGAGGCAAAGCGGCCAAGATTACAGTCATCACGATGCAGTGTTTGTCCATCAAAAAAGGACCGGAAGACGAAAACCGAGTGCGGTTACTGTCAACTACCCATTTGTAAAGAACACACTGTGCCAATCTGTCCCGACTGTTTTTCGAAAGATGACGAATAAATGTATGGAACAAGTGACAATAATTGGACTATTGTTAATAAATAATAGGTTTAATGTTTGTTATTACATTTTTTTCATAATTAAAATAATTGTACATTCCAAACATCATTATTCTGATTACTTTTGTAGATGGGTAAAAAATACCCAGCGCGTGTATCTAATCACAAAATACTAGCGCGTGTACTCTAGGGTTAAGTATAGATATAGCTTTAAGACAACATGGCAACATTGCCCACAACTTGACACCGTGGCTTGAGCCGCTAATGTACCCTTGTAATAAATTACCATGTTGCTAACAATATATTAATTAATAATCACTGCATACGTTATTTAAGTAACCAATACTAAACATGGTGTCAGATGAAATACAAAAAGAGAAAAACATTTAAAGAATACTTGGAAGAAATAAGAAATTAGAACAACGTGTTAGGAAGTAAGGTTATAAACACTAATCATGGATAATTTTAGACCTCCCCAGCCGCTCAGTTTAAACGAAGATACAGCAGAAAGTTGGAAGTTGTTTAAACAAAAATTTTCAATTTTCATGGAAGCTACGGAGTATAATAAGAAAACTGGAGAAATACAGGTGGCGATGTTGCTAAATGTTGTAGAAGATGAAGGCCTACAACTATTTAACACATTCAGCTTCTCAACAGAGGAAAAAAAGGACATTAAGAAAGTAATGGAAGCATTCGAACAACACTGCATTCCAAGGAAAAACCAAGTATTCAATCGGTTTAAATTTTTTAATAGATTCCAAGTTGAGGGTGAGTCTGTTGATACCTACTTTTTATACAGACTTAAGAAAACTAGTTAAAAGTTGCGAGATTGGTACTCAAGAAGATAGCCTCATACGGGACAAAATAATATTAGGCGTGCGAGATAAGAGGATTGCAAGAACGATTGATACGTGAAACTAAAATTGAGTTAGAAGATGCTGTGAAAGTGTGCCGTTCGTCTGGTATTAAGTAAGGAACAAATGAAACTCATGCATGAGGAAAAAAGTGACGGCATAAATGTTAATAAAATAAAAGTCGTTCATAACAAGAAATCTAATAATGTAAAAGTAGAAGAAACAAGAGCGACAAAGTATAATGACCTAAATGTTGAGCCATCGGAAGAGGAACACAAGTGGTTTGCAGATGAATTAACTGTAGAAAGCATAGACATAAATTTAAATAAACAATGGACACATAAGATAAGAATTAATAAGAAAGTGGACATTATTTTTAAAATTGACACAAGTGTGAACATTAATGTGCTACCGTATTACTATTATAGAACGTTTTGTAAGAATTTAAAGATAGAAGCTGCTAAATGTACTGTGATAGCTTACGGGGCCCCGAAATTAGAAACCATTGGAATTGTAAATGTGCCGAGTGAATTGGACAAATCGGAACAAACTCATATTTCGTTCGTAGTGATAAAAACTAACGCTAAACCAATTTTAGGGTTGACGACAGCCGTGGAACTAAATTTAGTGAAACGAATTAATGACATTTCAACTAATAATAAGATTAAGCAAGTTTTCAATAAATATGCTCAGGTGTTTTCAGGTCTAGGAAAACTGCCGTTTAAGTACAAACTCCAACTAACAGAGGATGCTGTGCCGACTGTGAGTCAAACTCTCAGAATCGCAACGAGTATAAGGGAGAAGTTAAATAAAACACATGGGCAGTTAGAAGACAGATTCGTAATCTCAAAGGTGTCGCAGCCAACAGATTGGGTGAATGATATTATCATAGTTGAAAAGAAAGATGGTTCCATACGAATCTGTTTGAATCCAACTCAGCTGAACAAATACGTGAGAAGGGAGCATTATGCCATTCCTACAGCTGAAGAACTCAGATCGTACCTGTCGGTTAAGAAGCTGTTTACTGTTTTAGATATGAAAGACGGCTTTCACAAAATCGAATTGGATCCAAAGTCATCTTTATTGTGCACATTTGGAACACCGGACTGGACGCTTCAAATTTAATCGACTACCATTTGGAGTGAAGTCTAGTCCGGAAGTATTCCAGAGGGAATTAGAACGCATATTTGGTGACATCGAAGGTGTGCAGGTTTATTTTGATGATTTAATAATAGCTGCGGAAAATAAACAGGAACATAATCAAATTTTTGATAAAGTAATGAGGAAGGCAATTAGGTATAATGTTAAATTTAATTATAGCAAAATGCAATGTAAAGTTGACGAAGTTAAATATATAGAGTTGTTATTTAACAAAGAGGGAGTTCGTCCTGATTGTAAACAGGTCGAGGCTATTAATAAGATGCCAGTACCTGTTAACAAAAAGGAATTGCAAAGATTCTTAGGAATGTTAAATTATGTACATAGCTTTATACCGAATCTGTCCGAACTAACCTGTTCACTTAGATCGCTATTAAAAAATAATCAAGAGTGGACGTGGACGCAAGTGCAACAAAAATCATTTGATGACATTAACACGTTCACGACACAGTGTACCACCAGTGGTACACCGCTATATCCTTGTGTAGGCTTGGTGTGCCACCGGTGGTACACGTTGTATTTTACACAATATTGCATATAAAATCATCAAGATATATTTTAGGATACGTTTATGCAAACTAGGCTGTAGCAAAGAGACGTATACCACTGGTGTTGCACCGGTTTTTAATTTGAAGGTATTATAGTTGTCTCATACGGCAAACACTATGTAAGCTCAGAATACATTTATTGAGAATTTTTTATTGAAATTACAAGGAAAATAAGAAAACTCTTGACTAAATAGAACATATTTATACATAAACTAGAAACATAAAAACTAAAAGAACTAAATAAAACATTTATACATAACCTAGTAACTTCATAGAAACTAAAACTATTACAATTTACAAACTAAATAAGAAAGTAAACAAAAAACTTATTTGACATTATGCAGTTTATAGTCATAAAAATTAAAATAAATACAATTTTCAAACTAAATAAAGTAAAAAAAAATTATTTTCCATTTATGCAGCTTATTGAAGCAGTTTTCAAGCACATAGGAGGTTTGTCCTCGCCGTTATCACAATAAGTACCCATTCTTTTGATTTTGGCTCTGGCTAATTTACATCCACTTTGTTTGCTTAGTTTCTTGTAACATTCAGTACATCGTTTTCTACTTTGTCTGATTGATCCTTCATACTTTATCATCGTATGGATTCTTGTCATTTTTTTTATTTGTGTTCTATTTTGCATGTCTTTATTTAACAGATCTTCAATTAATTTCATTCTGAATGTAAGCATATCCATTTTCTTTGTTTTAGAGGGTTGAATTCATTATATTATCACCACAATTTACAACGTGCAAATAAAATTTCAAATAGCACTTTCTTATACCACTTCACCGACTTTCTCAAGAGGTATAATATGACGACATTTGATCAGAAACGTCGACGCCTTTCTTGGTTTTATTGTAGCTATAACTGAAAGGGCTTCAATACATCCTCTCCTTTTCTATTTTTCTTTCCGTGGGTACTAACTGATCTGTGTGCTCTTACGGTGCTTATCATCAACACAGCCCTCTTGTCCATCCATTTTATTACTCGAATACCTTCCTGATTTTCTTCACCATAAACTTGATTCTTTTTCATTTTTGGGAAGTCACTGTCTTTGGATTCTCTTTGTTGATACGCAAGTACCACAAATGTGTTCTCTAACAAAGTACTGGCTAGCTGGACACTCGTATAAAAATTGTCCACATATAAGACTCTTCCTTCGTTCAAGAGCCCTTCCATCAGCTTCATGGCAATATCGTGAGTATGACCATGTTCTTTGTTTCCAGTATTACTTACGTCATTTTTCCCAGCGTAAATATTCAAATTATACGTATATCCCTCTAGTGCAAACCTTGAACAGCTTCACGCCATACTTATGACTTTTGGCCGGTAAATATTGGCGGAACACCAACCGCCCTCTCCAGGGCACCATCGTTTCGTCTATATAACGATTTCTTTATCAGGTATCAGCACTTCCTGGCATTTTTGGCAAATCATTTCTTGAATTTTGCGTACTTTACACAATCTGTCATTGTTGGTAATATTCTCCACGTTGTTTGAGAAATGCAAAAATTTTAATAACAGGTCAAATCGGGTGCGTTTCATTACATTTTCTATGCAGTCGTTGGTATACATTGGATTTGCTGACTAATATAGTCGCATTTGAGGCAAATGATTGATGCCAAAAAACGTGCGAATTTCCTGTTCATTTGTGTCAGCCCATTGTTTCATTATAGAATGACGTCTAATATTACCTTTGTTTGCTTCAGATTGTATGAACTGCTGTGCATATCGATTTGTTTCCGCGACAATAATATTTATAACATCATCAGTGATAAAATATTTGTAAATTGCTCCTGGGCTTGACAGATCCATATTTGGTAACTGAAGTCCGGTACGTCCAACAAATTGAAAATTATTATGTTGTACATTAGTACAACGTCTCCAGCTTTCAACCACTGGTGCATTTGTCGGATTATTTGCACTAGTGCTTCTTTCGTCAGAATCTTCATCTGGCATTTCTTCATCACTGGTGCTATCGTCGGTTGGTTTGTAAAATCACCAGAGTCCTGAAAGGGATCTTCCTCCTCCTCCGATGCAGCATTCTGAAAATCATCTAGCCCAGGTTGATTTCTCAATGAGCAACTTTCGTTTTCATTATCATCATCAGTTTCGGGTTCTACAACCGACTGCTGTCCTGCTAAAGTGAGAATCTTTTTAGTCCTTGTACTCATTGTTGTATCATACGATTGCCTGCAACAATAAGCCAAATTGTAGAATATCGATCAGTTTTCAGTGGTGGCCACCGGTGGTACATCGTGGTTCCAAGTGACACCGATCCTTACAACCTAAGTGTACCACTTATGGTACACTTCTAGATTAAGCAGGAAAAAGCAATAAAACTTAAATAAAAACACCTTTCACATTAAAAAAACATTATTGATATAGTTACAACAAAATTACAACTCTAGGCTGCAGCAAACGATAGCGAAAATCAGGTTTGTCGTGAACGTGTTAAATCAGTTGTGACACAGATAGTTGTTCTCAAATATTTTAATCCTAAAGAAAAAATAATCATACAAACAGATGCAAGTCAAAATGGCATAGGTTGTGAGTAGAAAGGGGGCACCATCCCCACTCCTTTTTTTTACGTCACAAGCCCCGCCTACTTTCACTTTTTTATATGCCCACGTGGGGGACCGGATTTTCCACCCTTATTTTTACACGCTTACGTGTAGGACGTATTTTTTCACCCCTATTTTGCACATCCACGTGTAAGACCGTATTTTCAACCCTTATTTTTACACATCCTCGTGTGAGATTTCTTTTCGAAGGCCCTTTTCAATCCTAATTATTTTTATATACCCTCGTGTAGGACGTGTATTTTCACCCCTATTTTTTACACACCCACGTGTGAGACCGTATTTTCTACCCTAATTATTTTTTACTCGCTTACGTGAAGGACCGTATTACCTTATTTTTATTATTATTTCTTTTTGGGGGTTAAACCTTATGGCTGTATTAAGGACCTTTTGGCAGCTAGGAATTTTGCTAACGTGAGGACTGGGGTGGCGGCTGGTCTTGGCTTGGGGGTTGTATTTAGGGGTGGGGGCTGTATGTAGAGCTAGGGTTTAGAACTGTATTTAGGGGTGGGGGCTGTATGTAGAGCTAGGGCTGGTCATGGTTTAGAACTGAATTTAGGACTGGATCTTAGGGTTGGTCTAAGGATAAGTCTTAGAGTTTGGTCTTGGTGGTGGTGCTAGGTCTTAAGGTTATTTCTGATGGTATTAAGGTCCTTTTGGTTGTAACCCTGGATGTTGCACACGCGTACAATGTTAGAAATTGTATAAAGATTATTATTGGAGAAAACGTTTCTAATAATGATGTAAAATAGCAGTTGTATTAGGATTAATCATACTTGGGGAAATTTGAATGACAGTAAAATTTAATTATAGAACACTTATTTTTATTATCATAATTGAAAACCCTCAGTGAGCTATAGAAAAATTACTGTCATTCGTAATGAAACAAAAAAAAAAAAAAATTTTTATAAGTTAATTACATAACAGTTTGTCTTTTCTAAACGATTATTAAAAACATAGTTTTACCTGCATTGAAATAATATCCATACGTCCGTTAAAAATGTTGTACGCCTTAATATTTTTAAAGAAACTTAATGCTTGTGCTTTATAACTGTAATTAAAAATCTGTAAATAAATAAAGGGTTAATACCACACTTACCAGCTCTGTAACGTTTTAAGGCACTGAGTGATAGTCACCGCTTTTGTGTTATCTGTCAACTAAAACTTTCTAGTTGTGTGAAAACCACCTATAATTAGAGTGTAAAAATATACAAATAATCTCATTGTCTTTATTACACTTACAGCAACATGCATTTACCTTTCTCTTAAAATAAAATTGTTTTTGAAAATATTCGTATACGGATACACAAATTGTTTTATAAAACTATATTAAGTATTTGGAATGTTTTAAAATATGTAGTAAGAAATCACTGTTCACGTTTACTAATTACCGTGTAATTATATAATTCTATATAATTTAATAGTCTAAAAACCAAGTTAATATAATTTCTTTTTAAAACGTTAAATAATAAATTTTATAACACGATTTTAAAACACACATGCCGAATTAAAAGAAAAAACAGTAGGTATTACGCAATTCTTAATTAAAACAATTAAGGTACTAAATATATTTTTATTTATCAGAATTGATAATTGGGTAACAGACATTAAACAATATTTTAATTATCTCATCATTTAGAATTAAACATGTAGTGAAAACTTATTTACAAAATCAATCATTGATAAACTATGTAATCTAAAATATAGAAACACTAAGACATAAAATCCACACATCCGAATGATAATCCTGCAGAATTTTTTATTATATACGAAGCATATGGAATTCTTCTCTAGGAAATGTAAATGATATCCTTGCGGTGCTCGTCCAAAGGAATCAAAATACTCGCCATAACCATTCTCGTCAATGTAGATAGCGGTCCAATGCTGACCTGGCTTTGTTTGCAGGATCGTGTTTACGATAATTGCACACGGTCGAGGTGCGTGTTTCGGTAATTGATTAGAAGCACATACAAGCCGAAACACATTCTTCTTGTGGCTGGTGATCGATTTCAAGCATCTCAACACTTGTACCGCATACATCTTTGGAATTGGTGTGTCCAGTCTTGTAGTAGTAATGCGTTTTCCAGTGCACACATAGGATCAGTGATGTTATGACTTAAACAGCTATATGCTTTTGCTTCCTTTTTCAACTGTTTAATCGACGGGCAACCACTCTCCTCCAGGTTTACTATTGGTTTGTTAAGAAACCTTAAAACTGTTGTTTTCACTACCCTTAACGTGAATCTTGTTAAATGGGCGCAACACTCTCAACAGCTCCTCACGAAATTGTTGTAATGTACATGACCCACCACCATTTCAAGCCATGATAATTATCTTCCATAAATTTTATCTGTCGTGACATGGATCCTGATATAAAGTAGCCTCGTGGTGGTTTTATTAGCATCAACGATAAACGACCCTGATCTGTAACCACGGCAATTTCTTTCGGTATGAATTCGTTGTTAACACCACTAAACCCTTGCATGTCCAAGTATGCGTCCATCTTCTATCGGTTGCTGCTTACACTGAAGCTTGCAGGTTAGAGCTACCACTTTTAACAGCTAAAATCCACAACGACATTCCGATGTTTATCGATCTCGATCACATTATCGAATTCTGCATACACCAAACAGTTAACGGTTACGGTGAGCGCTTCTTCAAACCCGACTTCCAGCCGAAGGGAGCCGTTTCTAACTAAATTCCAGTGTGCTAGCGTTTGCAGACAGGTCAGGTGTTAGGTCAAAGGCCATTAAACAGTAGCCGTTGGGATAATCACTTCGATATATCGTTACCTTCATTCAAAAATGAATACCCGTACCAGAGAATAAGGTGTGGTACGCTCTTACGTATAAACCATTAGCTGTAAAGTCTGGTTGTAAGGCCTTCGAAGGAATTTGTTGTCCGTCAATATATAATGACATGTAGTTAATATTGCAGTGATGAAAATTGAACGGGTTTGAGGGTAGTCACCGTTGAAGGCTTTATTTGCTACAAAGCCTACGATGCATCGTTTAGGTAACTGACCCAGGAAAACATTATCCAATGATTTTCGCTGTATGCCTGCAGGTATAGTTAACACTTTTACGTCGGTCCTTGTAACAGGATATTTTGCGGCTGTTGTTTCTAAAGCTTTAGCGTGCGCGATTAGAATAGTTGGATTGATTCGCATACGTCTCACCAGTAAACTAGCGTCTATAATTCGCGTCTTGTAATTTGAAGCGTGTGCCGCCATTAGGCTAAAGGTATCTCTTGATCGTACAAATTTAGTCTTTAACTCAACACCACTTATGAGAAACTTTTCTTGATTAAACAAATCCGAGTGCACGTGACCAATCATCTCTATCTGTTTCCTGTAGCCGTAAGTGCTTGACGTTTCGAGAAACCGTTATTAGCGTTTCCCAACGTATTCATCTGTCCAGCTGTATCATTGTGCCATAAGGTACATCCTAGATGTGAACTCTTGGCCTCCTTTCCATAATTTAGCAGCGTTTCGATATATGAACGGTAGGCGTAGGTGTTGTTTGGTTGTGACACCATCTTCTGATTTAAGTAAACCTCCACCTGTGAGAAAAGCGAATGCATCCAATTGTTTACCGGTGCTACAACATCAGCGTCTGTAAGGCTGTATCATCATGTTTTAGAACTTTAGCTGTAATGTACAGCATAGTCTGGCTTAAATCTATATAATCATTTCCATTTCCGGGGACTACAAATTCTATTGGGGCGTCATCACTCAGAGCTGATAAGGGCTTGTAAAATATCCATTCACCACTCTCGATACTTGTCTGCGTCGCTGGTAAAGCGAACAAATCCAATTCGGACTTGACGCATTCACACGATTGAGCATGTAGAAAAGCCATTATCTTGAAAATATATCGTCGTAAGCAGGCTTCTTCTTAGCAGCTCTCAGTTGAGACTGATTATTATCAGCCAGACGTACTCTTTTATAACCCGAACCCTCCATCATTTTATCGATTTTCTCGTCGGCTTTACGCTTAAGGTTTCTACCTGCCTCGTGAAATCTTTCTTGAAACGAATCCTTAATAGGTCGATCCTCTATGACGTCACCAAGAATATTAGCACCCGTTCTAAGAGCTTCTTTACCAATAGCCTTTGCGCCAGACTTAAATAACGGTATTATACTTCTAAATATACCGCCTAACCAGCTCCCTATCCATGACCGCGTTGATAGGGCACACCTCTGTAAATAGAGCCGATACCGTTACCGGCCTGATTCATGTAATATTGCTGGTAAGGGCAAACCATTATTGTACTTTCTTAAAGTGTAGCTTCAGGCACGACGTTCCAAACTCAAATGGCATTGCAGCACCCGTATCTGTTTTATATTAATCTCGATGTTTTCAAATTCACGCGTCATTACCGGTATGTAGTGTGCAGGCGAGAAAATCCACATCTTTATGACCCCATAAGCATAGTTTTCTGAAGTAATATTTATTATACGCATAAGCGGAGATAAAACATCGCCCACAATTTGCGGTTCAACGATGTCGCAATAAACAAACATCTGAGTTGGTAAGCCTATCCATATACTAGCGGGGTGAGGGGTTCGCTTCCATAGCTATGTTCTGATACGGTCGATAACCCAATTGTAAGGCTAAACGTTGTGAGAATCCGAATAGCGAGAGCCGAGTTTTTAATTTCGTAGTGACGCGTTTAGTTAGATTATGATACTCGATTGTTAGCAATTTACTTATTAGTACATGGCCATTTAGCTCGCTGATAATTTCTTCTATGCTGGCGTAATTTCCCGAAGCGAATCGTATCACGTACCAGCCTCTTCAATATAAATGATCTTCTCGTTGTCGAGTTGAAAATATTCTGCGGCCTTTTTAATATCGCTTTCTAACATGTTCTCGTCGTCAGGTGGCTCTGTTCTATAATAAATTAAATTATCTGTTGCACTTACAGCGGCAAAAGAACATGGGTACTGAATTTCCGATATCCCTACAACTCATGAGCCCGTTAATCTTATTCGTTTTGGCAGTTGCGTAATAAAACTTGACGTCATATTACTTGGAAAATACGTCATAGAGCTATTACTCAATAAGGTAAGATAAAACTCCATTTTTATATATCTCTCAACTGCGAAGCTAACACCCAGTTATTAAATTTGTCACTGTATCCACGCTAGTTAACCAGGTATTGTTTATTTCGCCCGCGGCCCTTCTCTGCTAGAATCTTATCGACTTTGAGTAGTGTATCTTGATCAACCGTAACAACTTGCAATTCTTCTTCGTAAAAGGTGCCCTCAACAGGATCGTTATTAAGATCGATTATTCTATAAACTGGTGGTCTTCTTTTATCACCGACTAATTGTAAAAACTTCCTCGCTCCAATTCGTTTCATATCCCTTCTCAAAGGTGTACTTAGTTCTGGCGATTCTGACATGCTCACCGACTTTATATTTAGGATGGCGTACTGGACCTAAACCTTTCGCGTACAGGTTATTCCACACTTCCAAAATGTTTTTATCGTTTACTGCGAGGGCCATCTTTATACTTGAATGAGGACTATTGTTGTAGGCAGTCACAAGTCTTTCGAGTACATCAATATATCTGTAGGAATTTTTGTAAGTGAAATAACGCCACATCTTTGTTTTCAATGTTTTATTAAATCTTTCAACTACAGATGCTTTTACATCAGGGTTATTTGTTACATAGAAATTGATATTTTGTTTCTTGAAAAAGTTTTGTACACTGCTCGCCACAAACTCTTTGCCTTTATCCGTCTGTAGATTTGCTGGAGTATTGTCGCAATCCTTAAGAATATCCGCGAATGCTTCAATTACAGATGAGGCTGTCTTCGTTTTAAGTGCTCTCGCCCATGCCCTCTTGCTAAATACATCAATTACCGTTAGTATGTAGTTGTATCCGCTATTGTGTTTACTTAAAGTCCGCATATCACAAAGATCCGCTTGCCACAATTCGTAAGGTTACTCACATATATTTATTTCGTGGAAACTTTTTCTGACGGTTTATGTACCGTATAAGCTTCCTGTGCCTGCAGCCAGTTTTTTACTTCACCATATCTACCCTTTACAGCATTAGTTAAAGGTGTTATACCAGCGAACCCTGCTGGGTGGGAGGGATCATAGTATACAACATCCATGTTATGAACGCCACGAATCCCAATCTAGTGAAAGTCCTCTTCTTCTTTGAGAGATTCTTCTTGGTGTTTCCCGCGTTTCACTATCAGCATCGTAATTCTCACCTATAGTTGTGAGGGTCCGTTCAGCACTGGGCGATGCAGAAACATCATACCTTTGCGTATCTCCGATAAACGCTCGTGGTATATTTATCTCTTTAATGTACGTCGCAAACTGACGCCAACCGCGCGGTTTGTGGTTTTCGTTTTCTTAACGTCTCGTGAACCAGATCGATAATGTTGGAGTGTGGTATGATCTCGCCTTTTATTGTGACAGTGCCCCTTTTATCCCAAAAAACCTCGCTGTTCGTATTCAGTATATGTAACAAATTCGCGCCTTTTCTTTTATATGAAGGCGGAAGCGTTGATACTATCTCGTCGTCTGTCAGACCTTTGCGTTGCGTTAAATCTCTAATATCATCAGCAGCAGCGTCACCGCTTATTGTTATACTGGTGGTCTGACGTAACTGATTGGAAAAGTGTAGATACCTTTGAAGAACTTGGTTGTACTGCTGCCATTTGTCATGATCGGTCATTTTAGTTTTAAAACTTTATCCATATCGTTACCCAGCTGCGTTAAAATGTTGTTTTGTGTAACATCTGGTGCTGTAAGCGCTGTATAAAGTCCATCGGCAGGATAATCATCTTCTTCAAATGTGGTCCATGGTTATTGAAACAGATTACCCAGAATTCCGCCGAGTAATGGTCCTAACAGAGTGGTAGAAATGCACCACCTTTCTGTACAAGAAACTGTTTCTTCTTTTTATAGATTCGCCTCGCTGTGCCAGGCGTCTTAAAGTGTGCTTATGTTGAGAGAGTCGCTGCTTCTGATCAACTGACAGAGGTACACGACCTTTTAAAATGTTATGTGCACACTCGCAAATACACTCTACCTGCTTACTATCCAAACATTTCAATAAAGCGTCACGTTGACTTTTACTTAATCTGGCTAATCGTAGGATATCAGTGTTCTCGATTAAACGTCAGCCATCATATATGATGTAATCTTTATGACTGTGAGACTTAAACCCTTTTTCGCTATATATACCTGGCAGATACCTGAGCCCAATATGTTTGTTCTATAACGTAGCACATCCGGTGTATTCTGTTTTAAATCGAACAATAAATACCCGTGGCTTGAGGTAGCATCTTGGTACGCTTCTAAAAATTTTGGATTGTCTGGCGAAATCTGTCTTGCTAAATGCTGTATCTGTGCTCTGTCACGTGGGTTCTTAAACAAAATTATGTAATGTGCGTTGAGAGAAATATCGCGCTGTCCACGTCCTTGATGAAATATGTTCTGTGTTAAGAATAACACACTTAGATTTCGATGATGACAACCCTTTGTAAAAATATCAACCAGGAGCCGTTAGTTTTCCGCATTAGATCGTCAATTATTATTAAGACAGGTTTTTCCCCGTCAAACTGTTCCATATCAGGTAAACCCTTTTGAAACTCAACGAGAGATCTTTGAATAAAGGCTGCCACTCACTGTAAAACCAGATAATTTTTTCAAAACCTGTATCGCAAGCGGTTTCGATATTTTTAGAAAATCAACGATAAAATACGATTTCCACATCCCGACGGACCTGCAACTATAGCCGAAAAGTGTAACTGACCTTCCATCTTGAATCGCTAAACGATACTAACAGATACTCCACCAAGGGCTTCGTTTAAATAGACAAATGCCTTTGGGCAAATAGTTTGACGAGATAACGAGAGAATCGAAGAGAGAACGAGAGAGAACAGAGAGAACGAGAAGAGAGAGAACTGAGAGAGAACAGAGAGAGAACGAGAGAACGAGAGAGAACGAGAGAACGAGAGAGAACGAGAGAGAACGAGAGAAAGAAGAGAGAGAACAGAGAGAACGAGAGAGAAGAGAGAACGAGAGAGAACGAGAGAGAACGAGAGAGAAGAGAGAACGAGAGAGAACGAGAGAAATGAAGAGAGAAGAACGAGAGAGAACAGAACGAACGAGAACAAGAGAAGAACGAGAGAGAACGAGAGACGTGTCTTACAAGATATAATTTAAAGACCAATTGCCAACCTCCAGGGTTAAACCAGAACGGCCTTAATACCACCAAGACCTACTCCAACCCTAGTTCCACCACCAGGCCAAACTCTAAGACTATCCTTAGACCAACCCTAAGCTCCAGTCCTAAATTCAGTTCTAAACCATGACCAGCCCTAAGTTCCAGCTCCTAGCTCTTCACCATAAATACAGTTCTAAACCCTAGTCTATACAGCCCCACCTAAATACAACCCAAGCCAAGACCAGCCACCCCAGTCCTCACGTTAGCAAAATTCCTAGCTGCCAAAAGGTCCTTAATACAGCCATAAGGTTTAACCCCAAAAAAATAATAAAAAAGTAATACGGTCCTTCGTAAGCGAGTAAAAATAATTAGGGTAGAAAATACGGTCTCACACGGGTGTGTAAAAAAAGGGTGAAAATCACGTCCTACACGTATATAAAAATAATTAGGATTGAAAAGGGCCTTCGAAAAGAAATCTCACACGAGGATGTGTAAAAATAAGGGTTGAAAATGCGGTCTCACGTGGATGTGCAAAATAGGGTGAAAAAAATACGTCCTACACGTAAGCTGTAAAAATAAGTGGAAAATCCGGTCCCCACGTGGGCATATAAAAAGTGAAAGTAGGCGCTTGTGACGTAAAAGAATAGGATGGTATTGCACCTTACTGTTGTGCTCTATTACAAGACCAAAAACCAGTTGCATTTGCATCCAGAGCCCTAAAGAGTAGTGAAAAGAATTATTCTGTCTTGGAAAAGGAATTGCTAGCAATTGTGTATGCATTTACACGTTTTCATCAATTTGTTTATGGGTGTAATAGTTTAGTACAAACGGATCACAAACCTCTAATTAGTACCTTTAATAAAAGCATTCATAAAAGTACTAATCGAATTCAAAGACTGAAGTTAAAACTTATTAAATATACATTTACTGTTGAATATGTACCAGGATCTCTCATGTATATGGCAGATCATTTATCGAGATCTTTTATGAATGATCATGTGGAAGATGATCCAGATATGAGTGATATTGTACATGGTATCACCTTAGGTGAGCTATTATCAGTTTCCGATAAACATTTAACTAAATTAGGTCAGGAAACAACCAATGATCTGGTATTGAAAAAGGTTAGAAACCTAGTTAATAACAATTGGGTTAATTTTAATAGGACAAAGTATCATGTCGATGTGTCTAGTTTTTATAAGCTTCGTGATGATTTATTTGTAAATAATGATATTTTAGTGTATGATAAGAAAATTGTAGTTCCTAAAAAATTACAAGACCATCTCTTGCTCTAGGCACATGGTAAAGCACACTTGGGTGTAGCAAAAAGTAAAAAACGATTAAGAAAGACATTTTATTGGAAAACTTTGAGTAATGATTTTGAAAATTTTATCAAAAAGTGTAAAAATGTGAGCATTGGCAACGTTCATGTACTAATGAAGCTTTATTAGCACATGAAATCCCTTACTATCCATTTGAGAAAATTGCTGAGTATGCTAAATCAAATTATGTGATTATAGTAGATTACTTATCGAAATGGTTAGAAATATTACCAATTCACAATAAAACAGTTTCGGAAATTATAGATAAACTTTGGCCAGTATTTGCAACTCATGGATTACCAAAGACGATAGTTTGTGACAATAATCCATTCAATAGTTTGAAGTTCAAAACTTATTGTATAACAAATAACATCAATATTAAATTCTCAAGTCCGTATTATGCCAGAAGCAATGGATTGGCAGAGAAAGGTGTAGGTATTGCTAAGGGCATGTTTAGAAAATGTAATAATTTACATGATATTTATGTAGCATTGTTAGAATATAGAGCTACCCCCCCAGTACCAGGTCTAAATGTAAGCCCTTCACAGATTTTTATGAGTCGCTTATTAAACACTAAATTGCCTGTTAAGCAAGACTTATTAAAACCTGTGTTGGTGTATGAAGATGCGTATAGTGAATTAAATAGTAGAAAGCGACAAATTGTAGATTATCATGATCAATGTGTCATTGTACGTCCCAATTTTAAGAAAAAACAGAATGTAACAATGCAAAATGTTTTAACCAAAACATGGGAACCTGCAAGGATAGTGGCAGTCAATGAGAATCCAAGATCTTATTTCATTCGTAATGACCAAAATAAAATCTGTGTTCGTAATTCAAAGCATCTTCGGAATTCAGTAAATGTACCACAGATAATTAATCTTATTGAGACAAAACTAATGTATCTGAAAATGTGACCCCAAATGTTGTTGAAGAGGGAAACGAGAGTAATCAAAAGACGACAACAAGATCTGGGAGAGTAAGCAGAAGGCCACTGCATTTAAAAAATTATGTAATGACTTAGTCAAACAGGAAGGTGTTAAGTATAGATATAGCTTTAAGACAACATGGCAACATTACCCACAACTTGGCACTGAGGCTTGAGCCGCTCATGTACCCTTGCAATGGTGAATTACCATGTTGCTAACAATATATTAATTAATAATCTCTGCATACGGTATTTAAGTAACCAATACTAAACATGAAAAAAGAAAATTAGATTGGATGTGCTCAACATGTTTGAATGAGCTGCATCTGAGTCAATCAATAATATGTGAAAGTCGCTTAAAACGGTACCATCTAAACTGTGTGGGTCTGAAAACTGTGCCAAAGAAAAAATTCTGGTTTTGTAATTGTTAAGATGATATTTGTCAAAGTAGTTGTAATATTAAGGGTGACTCGGATAACACTGGAGCCTGTTCATAGTGATGAAATATTCAGGTTTTCAGATTCTCTAAATAAATTTGTATTAAATGTCATTCTTGTATGCATGTATTATTTAGGTTTGTTAATAAATACATGTGAAAGTTGCTTAAAATGGTACCATCTAAATTGTCTGAAAACTGTGCCAAAGAAAAAATTCTGGTTTTGTAGGTATTGTTAAGATATTTGTCAAAATAATATTGTAATATTAAGGGCGACTTCGATAGCACTGGACCCAATGGGGTGAATATTCAGGTTTTCAAATTCTCTAAATCAATTTGCAGATTACCTAAATCAGTATTATTGTATGCATGTATTATTTTAGTTCGTTAATAAATAAATAAATACACTTGTATTATTTCAATCCAAACAGTAATTTTATAAATTATATTTTATTTTTTAAAATATCTTAATTTACTCAGTTATAATTGTTTGTATTTTACTGAGTAAATTTGTGTTATGTAATAAACATCTGTTTCCTAGCAATTAGACGAGAAAGACTGTCGATGAATAAAAATGCAACACCAAAGGTGGAGCATTTTTAGGTTGACAGTTTTTCGAGTCAAATTTCTAAAGGGAACAGAATTTAAATAATACAAACCTCGAGTGTAATTCGGCAGGACAAATTAAACGAACAAAAAATTTTGAAACATCAATGTAGTTCATCTGGGGGTAGTTACTCATCCTTAAAATAACAGGATATTGTAAATGATTGACAAATTTCAAACTATTTACATATAATATTGGGGGAGGGGGATCAAATTTTTTATATTTCTAATTTCACCCCTCATATATACAATTTCCCCTCTTAAAATTCGGTTAATTTCCTAACCCAGAGACTGTCCTAACCTAACTTTTGAGATGACATTATATTTCCGCTGTACTCCCGATGTATCGTTAATCGCCGTGACTATCCGCACGCAAAAATTATAACCTTAATCTGTCTAAAGATGGAAATAAAAAGGAAACAAAAAAACTACGGTAACCTGGGATTCTCTCAATGGACTGTAGCGTAACGTAGCTTGGATCCTAGGTTACCGTAGAGTTTAGATTCCCTTTTTATTTCCATTTTTTTAAACAAATTTAGGTTCATTTCGCGTGCGGATAGTCATAGCCATCATTAATTTCCTAACCCAGAGACTGGCCTAACCTAACTTTTGAGATGACATCATATTTCCGCTGTACAATTATTTTTCGTACTCCCGATGTATCATTAGTCACGGCGTTTAAAATAAGTATACTTTATTCTTAATTTTGTTACACGTTTAATGCATTTAAGTTAGCCATCTAATGTATTTTTGTCTGTGATAGGGATAATAACATTGTGTATAAAATGGTATATTCGGATTTAAAAAAAAACGCACGGTATATCCATACAATTATACATTTTGACAACTCTATCTGTTTCTATTCGTAACTATGGTATCGTAACTACAATAACTTGTAACAGTAACGGTTTTAAGTTGAATGCCTATAATAAACAAAAATATTATTAAAATAATGCAATTTTTAAAAGTTGAAATAGTTCTAACGATTAGTAGAACAGTTTGTGTGGTTAGTAGTTTATATAAGGTTTGTGCAGTAGTTTAAACGTCTTATTGCGATTAAACTTTATGTACGGAATTTTTTTAAATTTCTACAATTAAATAATCAAAATGTATAATATTTTGAGAAACAGACAAACCGAAGATGCAACGTTATCTCAACTTGAACCACAACAACAAATTCAATTCCACACTGTCGATATTAAACCAACAGTTGATTTCAATGAAATCTACTTCAAAGAAGATGATTTTGTAACAAAACAGGATGAAGATGATAAACTTAAAGATGAACTATCAGAATCATCAGATGATGATGTATGTATAATAGAGTCTGAATCCGAAAAGGAACCTATTGAAATAATAGATCTCGATGATCCGTTAAGACTAAAAATTCTAAATATTAAATGTGATCAATGTGATTTTAGAACAACAAATAAACGAAACTTACGTAAACATTACCTTAAACATACTTACGAACAATTTTACAAATGTAATCAGTGCGGGTATAAAACTATTTATAAAGGAAGTTATACACAACATATGTTAAGACATAACGGTACTGTTAAATATAAGTGTGAAGAGTGTGATTATGAGACTTTTTATAAACGTAACTATAATTTGCATATGTTGAGACATTCTGGTATGAAAAAATTTGAGTGTAAACTATGCGATTATAAAACATTTCAAATTTGGCACTTGAAACGGCATGTTTTAATTCACACTTCAAAAATTATTAGTTGTTTGGATAAAAAATTCGAATGCTACAATTGTGGGTGGAAAACTAATCATAAAGGTAGTTTAAGGCGGCATACTCAAACCCATAAATATGTCATTCAATGACTATAAAAAATATTTTTTATCGTTATTGCAAAGTGGTCTTATCTGTAAACATAGATGTTATAGGATTTCTTTTTTGGATTTAATACTAACAGGAATAAGGTAGGTTTTTCGTTGAATTTGCATATAGTTTATTTGTAATATAATTAAGCAATAAATATATTTGAATTACACATCTTGCAATCATCTAATACATAATTTCGATGAGTATTATTATTAATAGATATAAAATTTAATACAGAATTCAATAATACAGTGTGTTAAAAGTGGAGGTTAATTCGCAGAACAATATTTTGTTGTGTCCTGTGAGTTTGTAAGTGACTCCATTACTGTCTGATCCTTACCAGTGGTATGTGTAAAAATTTTTTATGAAGGTAAATTTCTATAATTAGCGAAATGGCACCAATAATATGTCCAATAACTAACAAAAAAATTGTACCATACAGATGCTCAATTGTTATACTAAGTTGTGTAGATCCAGAATCGAAATTACGCTTGTTGCGATTTAAAATCCTTTTCTCCCAACATCCTACAAATCCACCCGATGTTATCTTATAAATCAAATTTGTAAAATGTTCCTTAAAAGGGAATCCTCTTCTTAAAATGATATGTAGTGGGTAAGTTACTAAAGGATTTTTAAAACAATGTAGTTGTTTATGCTGATAAGGATGGTATTGAGTCTTGATAAATTCTATGTATGAACGTGGCATGCACATTGCAGCATCTTCTTGGTAAATAATTCTTTTTAAACATTGGTTAATATCGTCACAATTTTGCCATCTTTTCAAAATTTCGGAATCGAGCCAAACTCCGCTATTTATAAAAAAGCGTTTTTGAGTCGGTAAAAACAGTAACTGTAACTTTGTGTTCATAATTGCAGCAAGTGAATCAATTTGGTTTTCGTATATAGGCCTTGTATATGTGCTAGTTAAAAATGTTTGGTACAAGACATTGGAGTGCACCACAAAGCCTAGCCATAGAATAAACAGAAATCTAGCTTTTCCAGATTTTGGTAATACCTTTACCGGTATGTTGAACATACTTGCGTACATATTGATCCAGCAGAATGACAAACTTCTGTAAGCTGAATTTTCAACAGTACTTATAGAGCTGCACATCCATAAGCACAAAGTAGTTAGTAAAAATATAACCTGAATGTACACAAATAATAGTGGCGAAAAAGCCATAAATTGCTTCCATTTCGGTATCTGCTTAGCATGTGGAACACACCATGTCAGCGATTCAGGCACATCATATGTTATTATATCCAGAAATGTTTGTATTTGAAAACCAGCTGAGAAAGAACCAATCGCAGCATCAACTTCATCTGTCCTTAACAACTTAAACGTTCCAGTTGATGTACCATCATCATTCAAATTACCCCAATCCTGTATGGCCTCGGACATTGTATATATAATCGAAAAGTTGCCAATTTTAGCAAGAGTATTTAAAATCATTACTTCAATTCCATCATTAAAGACATACTCGTCAATGTGATGCGGAACTTTCATGATTGGTCTCATAACATAAGGTGGCCAAACTACCGCACGTACTCTAATTGTGCAACCACTTAAATTCCTAGGCACGTAATCCATCCACTTGCGACTTGAGTTAAACTGTCCAAAGCTGCACTTATCCACTACCATATCCGCTTGAAAATTCTCACTGCAACCGTTAGTGAAAAATGGCAACCAAGAATAAGCCTCAATCGCAAACCCATTTTTACTCCGTAATAGTATTACGCCATTAGTCAATTTGAAAGACCATAGTTGTTTAGTGATGTAAACCGCTGCTGCATAATTGCTCTCAAACGAATTTTGGGTAATAATAAGGAATTTTGCGTAAGGATTCCATGATGAATACTTTTGCAATGTGCGTATATTGTCCGAAAGCTCGATCAGGGCTTGTATGAAGATTACGTAACTATTAACACCTCTCAAAAAGTAGTCATCATATGAACAGGGTATATCTGTTCTTTTAATGATGATAGAAAATCGTGGATTCTTGAACAACTCGAACAGTATTTGATCTAGAATTACTTTAGGTAAGTGTTCTCTGTCATATTCGCCTATTAACGTTGACAACGAAACGATCTCGCCTTCTTTGAAAAAATTTTGACTAAGTTTAACGAGACATTGAGTTACTGAGCGTTGAAGGGTTGAAACTTGTGGCAGCGGAGCTAATGTAGCATGAGCCGAATATAACAATAGAAATATTACAGTGTGTACAATTGGAGACATTATGTGAGAGTAATTAAAATTATATCGAGTTTTTCTTTTATATCTTGACATTTTGTAAGGGATGAGCGATAACGGTCATTACCTATCCATTTGCTTTATTAGTGCATTCAGTTTATAGTTATTGGTTAAATATTGACAAAACCTTAAATTTTATACTCTAAACGTTTGCGATTGATGCACGGTTTCAATTTAAAGGACAGTTACAAATTACTCGTAATTTTTAGTATCAGTATTGAGATTTGATTGTTTATGCCAGTTATTAAGTTATAATTCCTTGGTAGTGGAAAATGATTTAAACGCGTAGGGGAGAGGCGGGTAAAATGACATACCCAGTCATTTTGGTAAAAAAAAGATGAAATGGAGGCATAAAACAATAGTTATTTCTATTATAAGTAAAGAAAAGTAATGTTTTTCTTTACGAATCGCGATCTTTCTAATCGAGGCACAGCCGAGATCAGAAACGGGATGAGTAAAGAAGAACCTACTTTTCTTTAAGAATAATACATTACATGTTTTCGGACACTAAATGGAAATGAATTACCTTTTCTAAGAAATACATGACAAGCGCGAGAATCAAATTGCCGTTTCCATCACTGCAGCAACTACACGAAAATAGGTAAACAAAAATTTTGTCAAGTGTTATCGCGTGAAAATGTAAATAAATAATGAAAATTATCCTGAAATATCGGCATTAGCGCTTGAAGCTGTTGCTAGTTTATTACCCTTGAAATCACGACATAAATATGAAAAGACCTACAATATTTTCAATTCTTGGAGGACTTCAAAGAATGTAAGGAATATCGACGAAGGATGTATGCTTGATTTTTTCATGAAAAGGTTAGTTTTTCTGAGTACATTTATTTATTTATTTTAAGTTTGATCTTTATATTTGATTACAGGCTGATAGACTGAAGTCTTCCACGCTGTGGTCGACATATTCCATGTTGAAAAGTACGTTGAGAGAAAGAAAATCGTCGATATATCGAATTATGGGAAGTTACAGTTATATGTAACGCGCCAAAAAAATCAAAAATTCTATCGCAGCATGATGTGTCAAAATTTTTGACGGAAGCACTTGACGATACTTTTCTTATGATTAAAGTGGCGTTAATTTTCGGTCTGTATGGGGCATGTCGTAGTGAGGAGCTAAGAAAGTTAAATGTGAAGGATATCGAGGATACCGACTCTATTTTGGTTATCACCCTCCATGACACTAAGACAAGGAAGAAGCGTATATTCACCGTTATGACGGAAATCAGAGGAATTAATGAGATTGAGTTGTACATGAGGTATGTAAGTTTGCATCCAAAACATATCAATCACTCAAGATTGTTCATATTTTATTTGAACAATAAATGTACAGTGCAACCTGTGGGGATCCACAGTTTCTACAAAATGCTGAAGAAAATTGCCCATTACTTGAAATTACCCAACCCAGACGGTTATACTGGAGAGTGTCTACGTCGAACGGCAACTAGTTTTCATGCTGAGGGTGGAGCAGATATCAGGAGGCTCAAAAATCATGGAGGATGGCGATCAAACATGACTCCAGAAGAATATATAGAAGAAAGCATTAATAAAATGGCGACTTCGAAAATGATTTTTAATCGGCCATCATCGTCAAACAGTGGATCCCAAAATCTTGTAATGTATGAGTAGTCAATGACATTATCTGTGATATTAAGTAAAAAATAAACAGTTTCGTTAAAAAACTCATAAAATACTTTCTTCTTCGGTTTTTCTTTGGGTTTCTTCTAGCTTTTCATCTTCTTTTATTTCTAAATTTTCCTCAAATACCTTCTTTTAACCACATTTCTTTATTTCTTTCTCTCTTGTTCTTGTGTTTTCTCATTTTCCTTTTCACGTAAGCTTTGCAGGTATGGGCTTTCAGTTAGTACATCCTGATGTCCAGACCTTTTCCGCTTACTAGATTTTATTTCACTACTTTGTGGTATGGAACTCAATTCGTGTAAAACATCTTGAATATCATCCTAAGCAGAAGTAGAAAGCCCAGCATCATCTACGATTTTGTTTAAGAGAGGACTGTAAATTGTTTGAAATGTCTTTTGATACATTGTCTTCGGGAGTGATTTCTGGTATATCGGTTGTCAAAGTCGGTAGAAATATGTGGTCAGGAAAAATATTGGGGTTTAGTGGCGATATTCCAGTGGCCTTGAATCCGCTGAAGGCATTTTCCACTGTGGCTATTTTCTCATAAGCTGAACAGAGTCTAGACACTTGGTAAATTGTTACTGTACGGCCAGAATTTTGTCTAAGCCACTGAGTTACAGTTTGATTATAATATTTAAGCGGCCCAAAAAACGCCACGTCCAGTGGCTGCAAATAATTGATTCAGTGAGACGGGAAACTTATAAATTTATAAATAACAACAAAAGAACGTAATACCCCTCTCTGTTCCATTGAAAGATCTTTCAGAACCCGCGCTAACGTTTGATTTACTTAATACATAAATAATACAAAAGATACAACAGGTACAGACATAATGCTTTGCGTTTTTGCTACTGCACACGGTAGCATAAATAGTAGCTAATAAAATAGTACCAAGAATGAATGCTAAATGCTGGGTGTTTTATGTAAAAGTTCAGTAATAATTATTCTAAAATTGGGTTATAATCTGTGGACAAGATACTAGCTAACGGTTTGACCAAATTATAACACATTAGTGGAATCTTTATGAAAGTTAAATGGAATTCGGATATCAATATCACATCGAAATTGCAACAAAGGTAAACAGTTTATTAAAATTCTTTTGTAATATGATTAATTTAAATGCACTTTTTTTGTAGATGCTGTAGTGATCCCTGCTGAAGGCAGCGTATAACGTATGATAGGTTCGAAAGTAAACTCAGCAATACAATGTTTATGGTGGACGAATACTTGAGCCTTAATTAGTACATCTTAGATTCCATCATCGTAATCTCCAGTGACAATGTAACATCTAGCATAACCAGACAAAAGTACTTGAAGCACAGCCACCAGTCATTTACGAGTAGTCCCAGTTAAGAGAACATCGTTGTAGCAAACCCAGAAGCGAGACGAAAAGGTACATGACGTTTAATCTCAACACACAATAAAGGAAGCTAGAAAGAAGGTAACGGATATAATAGCAATTTATTCATATAACGTTGTTTTACGTCTGTAGATCGAAGATGATGATTTAACACGATCTGGTTAATTATAATTCTTTTAAGAAACAGTATTCAATTATCGTATTTTAAGCCTGAAAGAGAGATCTAATTACAACGATGTTAAAAGGAAATGAGCAAACCAAGTTGTGTGTGCAAGTAACATTTTCCTACATCCGCATCAATAGCAATTATATTACCTTACAAAGTAAAGAAATATTATATACGAAAATTTCCCTATAAAAGTGATGAATAACATCGACGAAACAGCAAAAAGAGAGATTTTCTCAAAATATATGCGCTTCATAACAATGGCTGCTTGGAAACGGAAGCACGCTTCAAGAAGAAATTTTTCAACCAAAAATGTTCTTATCAAAAATTATTGATGTATTTCAATAAAGAATTGTTTGTAAGATATACTTATTTAAGATTACCCCCATCTAGTGGTAATTCAGCAAGGTAACAGATCCCTTTTTAAATGTATGAATATAAAACTAACCAGGATCCACGTACATCCCATAGATGGCACTAGTAGGTTTATTTGAAATTGTTCTATAGAGTCAAGAGTAAGTACATACAGAAAATTTAGACACATTATTCTAGCGAAATAAGGAACCAGTAATCCTTATATAACAATCCGTAAATATTCAATCTACAGATAAATTTTTGTTTTATTTTTAGAACACTAAACAAAGAAAATTATGAAGCTGATACGAAAAGATCCGATATCGATTTTTACACGTTACAGCGCTTTTATTTCCCACTTCTCAGTACACGTAATGAGTCATTCCTTTTAGCTAATTCAAGAGCTTCAAAACTCAGCTTAAATGCCCGTCCAAAATTAATAAAGCTTTTTGATCTTTATTAGGCCGGACGTAATCTATAAAATGTTGCATCCATTTAACAAATAAATCTGATGTTATTTACCCAGATTTGTTATCAAGTTCTAAGGTACCAACAGGGACCCCGTCATACAGATCTGGATTATATCTTTTCCTAGGGAAAATTATTGAAGGTGGTAATAATGAAATTAGTAACACCATGATTTTTAATATTAATGAGTCGGTCCTTCAAGTACCGCCAAAAGTGTTTGCACAAAAAAGGCAATAAGTAAGTGGGGGTCCTTACGAGCGCCGAAAGAGGTGTTTATTCAACAGTCATAGTATGCATGAGTTATGGGGGAACATACTCACTTCTTCAAGTTTGTCAAAAAATTTAATTACTTGCGGCTTATTAAAGGCCTCGGCTCGAGCAAGCGAGGTGGTTTCTGGAAAACGCAATGATAGTTGTGGATTGCGCTTACGGAAATAGTTCAACCATCCTTTTTCAGCCATCTTTAGTTCTTTATTGAAAGTGTGCTTGATTTTAATTTTTTCTGCAATTTGGTATGAAAACTTTCAGACGTCAGTGATTGTCAATCTGAAAAGACGGAAATAATTGAACCAAGGTGTTTCTTGAATTCTACAGCTATCTTATTTTTGTTTAGTCCACGACGACGTAGAGTTGCTGTTGGTACGTTAAACATTTTGGTAGATTTTAACCAGCTCATTTCACGGTTACGGGCAGCTTCCTGAGTTCTTTGCATGTCTGCCTCATTCCAATTAGCTCTACCAGATTTTCTTTTATATAAGTATACCATCTAAAACAAAATAAGATGTTATTGGAATATTAGGAAAATAGGCGGGCAAAATGACATAGTGTTTCATTTTGCCCGTCAGTTAGGTATGTCATTTTGCCCGACATGTAATATTTTAAAGTTTGTGCTAAAAAAATTCGTAAACACAATTTTGTTATATTTTGCAATAAACCTGCAGTTAAGCATTACATGTTTATAGCAATTTCCTCAAGAAATCGCAAAAACTTTTATTTATTACTGAAAAATGATCCACAAGAAATACTTACATTGGAACGCTTAATAACACAACCACGTGCAACCGACTGGCCGACTCAATACGCATTAGCGGAGTCACGCTACATAAGGCGCGGAGTTGCCGACAGTTGCACACAAAGTAGAGGCTTGTTTCTCTCTAAACATACTAGATTTCATACAGCAGCAATAAGTCATTTTGCCCGCCTATGCCATATTACCCGCCTCTCCCCTATTTTGTGATAGTGATTTCTGTGACTATGTATAATGGACAAACATGCATCATATTGAGTTCTAAATTCTAAAGTTTCTACAATCTATACGCTCGGGCGCGAGTTCCTGCTGGTTTGCTTTAGAGTATTAGGAATATATGTTTTTAAGTTCTGATAAAGACAACTGTTATTCACAGATTTGAGTAAAATGACTTTCATATAAATCTTATTTCCTCCTTTATTTACCATTGCCGCAGTTCTTAAGAATTGTTTTTTTTTTTGACGAGGGGTTAATACATTAGGAATTCTCGTCTACATACAATCGGTATTCAATAAGAAGTCAGTGGGAATTGACAGGAAGTCATCGGTATTCAATAGGAATTCACAATAGGATAGGAAGTCGTCGGACTTCATTAGGAAATCGCAGGTATTGATAGGTCATCGGTAAGCAATAGGAATTCTAGGTATAGAAAGTTACTAATATTCTATAGAAATAAACAAAACATCATAGGAAGTAGTGTTATTTTATCGAATATTCTGTGGAGAAATTATGATTCATTTAAACACATTTACAGATATTACATATATCTGGCTCTTTTGGAGTTTAACCTACATCGTTATTATCTCTCTACTCTGATGTGAAAATGTCAAAATGTTATAACTTCTATGACTTGGTTTTTAGATTCGTAATTTGTGTGTTAAATTTGAAATTATACGGGGTGCATAATTGTGAATATGTATTTTACCCAAAATTTGGAACACCCTGTAGGGTGCAGCAACTACAACAGGGGGGTGTCAAAATGTAGCCCCTTGCTTTATGAACATTTTGGTTTTTTATTCACATTATTACCTGTGTTATTGTTGCGCGTATTGTAGCGTTAATTGAGGATGGTCGAAGTCAACGTTATGTGGCTAATACGTTGGGTGTGCCTCGTACAACAGTTCAAGATGCCTGGAATCGGTATATGGAAACAGGAAATTACACCAGGTGTGTTGTTTCAGGAGGAAAACGGAAGACAAATGCAATTGATGATCGCTTTATTTGCCTGAATACTTTAAGGAGTTGTAGAACTACAGCTGTTCAAAACAAACATTTAATGCGAACTGTACTGAAAGAGCAATACGACGAAGACTTCGAGAAAGTGACTGATTTTTAAGGAGGCCTGCCACGAGACCCAGCTGCTTCCAAAGCATCGTCAAGCTCGTTTTCATGTGAATTGGGCGATGTAGCAATGGAATAACGTTTTTTTCACAGATGAATAGCGCTTTTGTCTGCGATCTCCTGATGGTCGAGAGCGAGTATGCAGGGCATAGAAACGAAAGATTTGTCGACTGTACAATTTCAGAACGCCTCAGTTACCATGGCGGATCTGTGATGTTGTGGGCGGGAATTTCCAGTGACATCGATATATCGAAGATATCCTCCAGGACGCTGTTGTTACCTATTCTCATTTTCTCGGAAACGATTTCATGTTAATGCATAATAATACACGACCACACGTCGCTCGAATAGTTAACGAGTATCTGGACGAAGTTGGTATTGAACGAATGGTTTGGCCAGCTTGCAGCCCTGATCTTACTCCTCACGGACCAACTGCAGAGACGCATTCGTCACCGACCCGCTTTGTCTGACAGCCTCCAAGATCTTCGAGAAGAATTCGATGCAATTCTTCAGCCTTTCTTTGCTAACCTTTTTAATTAGATGCCACGTCGATTGAATGAGGCCATTTTGGCAAGAGGATATTAGCACATTACATTTTACTCTTTTCTAAAAT
The DNA here is from genome assembly GCA_036346205.1 of Vesta saturnalis. NCBI lineage: Eukaryota > Metazoa > Arthropoda > Insecta > Coleoptera > Lampyridae > Vesta > Vesta saturnalis. Next base: position 1,083,240 of record JARFJB010002461.1, on the reverse strand, counting down.
TTTAATGTTTTTATCAGATTTAACAGATTAAAAGTACTTTTCGATATTACTTTTTTTATACCGTTAGCGTAAAAACAATGAATCTTCTTTTATAACAGGGATAGTAACACGAATAAAAATCCAAAATGTTTATAAACACCCCTGCTGTAGTTGCTTCATCCTAAAGGGTGTTTAAAATTTTGGGTAAAAAACATCTTCTCATTTATGCGCCCCGTAAATTTGTAAATTTAACTCTACATCAAAATTTCAACCACAGTATTGCTACAGAAGAATGAACCTGCAGTTTACAAAAAATTATCAAAATCAAATGAGTGATTATAAAGTTAACCACTTTTAAAAATGTGTCAAATTTTTGACGGACGGATTTTTTTGATGGTCAGTAAATAAGTGGCCAACGTTTCGACACTTCCCGTATCTACCTCGGGACTCTTATAAAAACATAAATAGCTAGCAGTCAGTTTTTCAAAATTAAAAACGACGTCGCATAATAAATTAACATTTAAATTAAAATCCTGGATTAAAATCTTTTTACGATATTTAAAAGAATAAGATACCTGGTTTCTTGTCATTGTTCTCCGTGCGAAAACTATGTTTTTAATTTGTGTTAGGTTTTATTGTAACAATAAATATATTATTATTTGAATGAAACAGTTTTCTGGTTTCAGGAACTTTATTCAGCGACCAACGTTTCGATACTTTCCGTATCTTCCTCAGGACTCTTATGAAACCATAAATAGCACAGTCAGTTTTTCAAAATTAAAAACGTCACATAATAAGTTAACATTTAAATTAAAATCCTGGATTAAAATCTTTTTACAATATTTAAAATAATGAGATACCTGGTATCTTGTTGAGTCATTGTTCTCCGTGCGAGAAGTATGTTTTTAATTTATATAAATTATTTTAAATATTCTAAAAAGATTTTAATCCAGGATGTTAATTTAAAAGTTAATTTATTACGTGACGTCGTTTTTAATTTTAATAAACTGACTGTGCTATTTATGTTTTTATAAGAGCCCAGAGATACGAGAAGTATCGAAACGTTGACCGTTTATTTACTAAAAAATAGCAGAATGAAGTTCCTGAAACCAAATTTACAAGTACTGAAAGAATACACTGCTACGATTATTAGTATTATTATTATTAAATGTAGCTGACCCCACCTGCAAGAGAAGGAATTTATGTAAAATTTCCTTCACATCAAATGAATGTAGCAGTGTCCACTCACTGCTATATTAGAAATTCAAATTATCTGGATTGTACATTTGGATGTTTCGTGAAGTCATTGGGGGTATAACAAAACTCGTTAAATTATTAAAAAATAAACAGAATTTCTACATAAATATAATAAGCCGAAGAATACAGAAGTAATAGATCAGTCCTAGATTCATCTAGGCGAACTAAACCTAACCTCTCTAACCTAGAAAGGAGAGCGGCCATTTCCCTTAAGAATGACCCATCGATCAAAATTCTCCCGGCAGACAAAGGAAACGCGACTGTGGTAATGGATATGGACACTTACAGCAGTAAGATCCAAGAATTACTAGACGGGGGCGAGTACAAACAAATACCAAAAGACCCCACACCATCAATCGAAAGACGGATATACCTGACGCTGGCGAAACATAAGGGGGAGTTCTCCGACTACCAGAGAACTAGGCTTACCCCACACTACAGCAAACCTCCGCATCTGTACGGCCTACCAAAGATTCATAAGCAGGGAATTCCTCTGAGACCAATTGTGAGCTCGAGAAATTCACCTCGCCACCCATTAGCACACCATCTGCTAGGTATGATCACACCCTTATCGGGAAAAACCGAGTCTGTGGTCAAGAATACGCAGAAACCATCAGAAACTTCCAACCAAACCACGAAGAAATACTGGTAAGCTTCGACATTGTGAGTCTATTCACAAATGTGCCTACCGATAAGGCACTAACTATCATAAGAGACAAGCTGGAAAAGAATGAAACGTTAGACGAACGCACGCAACTCTCGGTAAACACAATAATGGAACTTCTGACAATATGCATTAGAACTACATATTTCCAGGTAGAAGACAAATTCTACCAACAAGTGTTTGGGATGGCGATGGGTTCCCCACTATCACCCATAGTGAGCAATATATATATATATATATATATATATATATATATATATATATATGTATGGAAGACTTTGAAGACCAAGCGATATCCGTATTCACAGAGAAACCAAGGATGTGGCTTAGATACGTGGACGATACCTTCGTAGTTTGACAACACGGCAAGCATAAGGTAGATGAATTCCTAGATCATCTAAATAGCCGCGCACCCTCCATAAAATTCACAATGGAATTGGAGTCGGAACAAAAACTGCCATTCCTGGATGTACTTGTACACAGGAATGACAACACTTTCACGACAAGTGTATACAGGAAACCTACCCACACGGGGAGGTACCTACACTACAACTCCAATCACCACAAAAACGTGAAGTTAGGTGTGGCAAAATGCTGATACGATAGAGCAAAAACGATATGCTCAAAACAAGAGGTCCTGCACAAAGAAAAAGAAAATGTCGCTAGAACACTCAAAGGAAATGGCTACCCCGATCTAACAGCTAACATAAACAGGGAAAGGGTAACCGAAAAAGAAGAACCTAAATATACAGCGATAATACCATATATACAAGGTACCTCAGACAAAATACGAAGGATAGGCAGCAAATACAAGATACGCACTGCCTTCAAATCGACCAGAACGCTCAGGGGAATACTAACCAAAACCAAGCCATACAATGAAGATCAGAATTCCAAGAATTGTGTATATAACCTACCATGCGAATGCGGCACAGCATACATAAGAGAGAGCAGTAGACCACTCAAAGTGAGAACACAAGAACAACGTCCGCAAGGGCGAAATGGAAAGATCAAGAATCGCCGAACATGTCTGGAACGAAGACCACCACATCCAATGGGATAACATACAGATAGTGGCAAAGGACGAGAACACAACTCGTCGAAAACTCAAAGAACCCACATACATCGCACTAGCAGAAAATCCAATAAGCCAAGCTAGTGTAGAAATGAAACCCATATGGATTCCAATAATGCGCGAAGAGCTTAAGCGCAATACACTTGCGCAAGGAGTTACTGCGCAACATGCGCAATAAACTTCTGCGCAACCACGAAAACGTTTAATATACATATAAGTTCTAAAATATATATATTGGATTACTCCGTGGCTCAGTGCCAAAGGTGTCAGACTAGTAAGTGAAAGGTACCAGGTTGGAATCTAAGAGTAGTCAAGTGCTTGGGGAAAAAATTATATATAACATATGAATTCGACTCAAGTGCGAAAACAGTCCTTCTCAGGACTAAGCCTGATGACGGCAGCAGAGTCCGCTTCCGAAACGTCGCGCTCAAAAAGCATAAACTGTGGAAATAGGCCGATCAACTCCACTAATAGGAAACCACAGTTACAAAACACTTATAATACAGAAAATATATCTGTTGCATACATGTATAAATAAAAAATATTCGTCTGACTCCTCTCATATCTGACAGGCAGATGTGTTAAGGTACAAGTAGGTTCCCCGACTTTTCATCCCACCGCCGGCGTTCCGCAAGGATCGTCACTGGCACATATTTTATATACCATCGATGCCTACGACATTCTTCGAAGTACCAACCCTAACATAAACTATAGCCCAATTTCCCGACGACACTGCTCTCTGGGCGACCAGTAGAGGCAGTGACGAGGCAAATAGACTAATAACGCAACAACTTTCTCACTTCTCTAACTGGGCCAACCGGTGGAGATTAACGATCAACCGAAACAAAACGCAAACAATACTGTTTAGAGACCCTAAATTAATCAACTTCGCTATGTAAACCTCCGACAAGATTAACAACCCTTTGCGGACAAAGACTATAACTACAAGATACAATCATATACCTAGGCATCACGTTCTCACGAACCCTACATTGGCAACCTGACGCTAGCAGCGCTCTCAATAATATACGCAACCGCGCATCATTATTGAAAATGCTATGAGGAGATGTCAGAGGTTGTCACCCCAAAACCCTACCAGACACGTACAAAACTTACATCAATACTACACACCACACACAAACTACGCAACAGACACCCTAACCAATTAACCATACAACACGCCAACATTCAACTAGTAACCGACAGACTAATAACGCTACATACCAAATACACCAATCGCAGAATAAACGGTGACACGATCCCTACCAAACAAATATTACAAATCCCATTCTCCAACAAACCCCGACTACTACGAAAACCCAAAACCAAATTTAAACATCTCCCGGCACTCATACTACAACGAGTAAACAACCTACCAGAGGAGTTCTTCGAACTCTCGTAAACTTGAAAAGCGATTACATTCAAACGAGCATTTGTGACTTAAATGTCTAGATTACAGTAATTCTTGGTAGTGGTTGATTAGTAGGAAAGAGAATAATAGGACTTCATGTGTTTTTCGTTTGTCAGCAATAACTCAAAAAATTACAAATCAATTTTATTCAAATTTGACACAAATATCTACACCTAGAAATAAATGTGATTTGCTTTCGACTCCAATAACTAAAATTGGAAAGCAATTATGCTTAAGTTTAGCAGAAATGTTTAGAATCTAAGTGTATAGACTTTAGTAATTCTTGGTGGTGGTTGATTTGTGAGGAAAGGAAATAGGGGTCAATGTTTTTTCTTTTGTCCGCAATAACTCAAAAAATTAAAACTCAACTCTATTCAAATTTTACACAAACGTTTAACACCTATAACACCTAAATGTCATTATGGATTTATTTATTCGCCCTTTTTAGAGTTTGCGTTTATCCAACCCTTATGCTGGAATGTGAAATTGCAACGCTCCAAGACGCTCAAAAAAAAAGAAAATAACTCAATTAGATACGAGCGTTTGCTCATATTCATAACCTTTTATTAGTTAGGTGGATCTCTACATTGATTGGTCTCTAACAATAGCTAATAAAAACTTCTACCCGCTTACTCTGTTCTGATAATTTCATATTTTTTTACTAAAACGGCTTCGCGCACTCAATTTGATTATTCACTCCCAGAAATTTACTCTCAATACCAGAATTACTTCACCACCTCTAAGGCCTTGATCTTTACACACAAAATGATAATACAGTTGTTTAATAATATGCGTCTCGATTGGTCAGAAAAGTTGACGTTTTACAAGGGCCCTTTACTTATGCAAGGTGGGTGTCTACTGCGTGAACGGAGGATTGCTCCTTAACTATTGCAGGTATCAAAACCAATTTTGGTGTAGTAATACACGGTCATTGGACTTACATTCTAAAAATATTTAGGTATATACAGGGTGAGTGACAAAAATATGCCAATCCAAACCTGTTTTTTTAATGGAACACTCTGTATATTTTTGCATTTTTAGATTCACTGTTACATTTAGAATAAAAGTATAGAAATTTGTATCTGTATCACTAACCGTTCTGCAGATATCGTCACTTTAATACATTTTTCGAAAACATGTAAAACTATACAGAATGATTAACTTAACGGGAAATGTAATTTTTGTCAATTTTTGCAAATGCAACACCCTGTATATTTTTTCACATTTCAATTTCGCGTGAAACGTAGATACTAATTGATAATAGGCTTCGTAGCCATAAGACGGACCCTTCTTGAGATATTGACGCTTTTCCGTAAAAATATTCTAAAATACAAATTTACTATGAAAATAGAATTCAACAAAACAAATCAGATAGGCTAGCCGCTCGTAATAAAGAGAAATAATTGCATTTATTATTTTGACGTTTGTATAATTATTAAAATATTGTTTCATTAGTTTGTGTGTTTTTGGATTGTCGTTTTGTCAATTTTTGTATAAAATGAATATTTCCAAAGAAGAAATGGTCGATATGATCTTTATTTACGGCGAATCTCAAAGAAATGCTTTGGTGGCTACCCGTTTGTACTGTGAACGATACCCAGAGAGAAGACAGCCGCGGAAAGAATCGTTTATAAATGTAGCTGAGAGATTTTTAAATTTTGGAAGTGTGTGTTATCCTAAGCGCGCAAAAACAAGCCCAAATGAAGAAATTGAGTTTCTCTTATAGAAAATCCGCAAATTAGTACCAGAGAGCTAAGTAGACACCTAGACCTAAATAGAAATACAGTTCATAGCTTTGTTAAAAAGAACAAATTGCATCGTTATCATATCGAGCAACATCAATCCTTAAGTGAAATATATTTTCAAAATCGTGAATCTTTCTGTCAATAGGTAACTACTAAAGTCAATGAAGAACCCAATTTTGTTAATAACATTCTATTTACGGATGAAGCAACTTTTCACAATAGTGGCAATATTAATACACATAACTATTATCACTATTCAGATACTAATCCACGCATCTTAAGAGTGGTTGATCACCAGCATCCATGGTCAGTTAATGTGTGGGGTGATATAATCAATTTTAATGTGTTTGGTCCTTTTTTCTTCGATGGGAGTCTTACTGGAGAAAGATATTTACAGTTTTTGAAAAATGTATTACCCCAGCTTTTGGAATATATCGAGGTAGATAATATTCGTACTATGTGGTTTCAACAGGATGGCGCCTCTCCACACTATGCAATCAACGTTAGGCAATATCTCGATAGAAATTATCCGATGAGGTGGTGTGCAAGACTGGCCAGCCAGTTCACCGGATCTTACGCCCCTTGATTTCTTTCTTTGGGGCTATGTTAAAGGAAAAGTTTACCAACATCCTCCCACCACAAGCGAAGATATGAAAAATAAGAGCTGCGTTTCAATCCATTTCGCCTCTAATGTTGTTGCGAGTGAATATTTCGTTTACAGAGCGAATTGCAAATTCCTATCAGTTAAAAGAATTTATTTGCCATTCGTATTTTCTTATTTGCTCTGGATTTTGCCTTATTTGTTCTTCTGTATGTCAATATTTTCAAATAAAGCGTCAATATCTCAAGAAGGGTCCGTCTTATGGCTATAAAACCTATTATAAATTAGTATCTACTTTTCGCGGTGAATCGAAATGTGACAAAATATACAGGGTGTTGCATTTGAAAAATTGAGAGAAATTACATTGCGCGTAAGTTAATCATTCTGTATAGTTTTACATGTTTTCGAAAAATTTCCCAGTGTGCTTGTTAGTAGTCTATTATTAATAGTCGGTATTATAAACAGATTTACCAAATCGTGGTGACAACGCTCGCATCGTGGTTCCAAAGTTAACTTTATTTTAGTACATAAGTAACGATATCTGCAGAACGGTTAGTGATACAGATACAAATTTTCTATACTTTTATTCTAAATGTAACAGTGAATCCAAAAATATACAAGGTGCTTCATTTAAAAAAACACAGGTTTGGGTTGGCATATTTTTGTCAATCACCTAAATATTTTTGGAATGTAGGTCCAATGATCGTGTATTACCACACCAAAATTGCTTTTGATATCTCTAATAGTTAACGAGAAATCCTCCGTCCACGCAGTAGACACCCACCCTGTATATAAAATTAGACCAAATGAGTAGAATAAACTGTTACTATTACTAAGATTTATAACAAATTATTAAAATTTGAAAGAAAATGTACAGAATACATCTCTTGCACCAACTTTAAATCAGAAATTAAAGAATCGTTACTGTTCTTTATTGTATAACCATCACTTAAATATTTTTTCCTCCCGTCAGCCATATTTATCAATTCACTGCGTACGTGTACATTAATAGTTTGAGCATTGGTTGTTGAAAACAAACCTGACGGGTTAACGGTTAGTTATTAAAAAAAGACATCGGACGAAAGGTAGTATAAGCATCACGAACGTTAGCGGTTTAGCTGACAATATTGAAGACTTCGCTTCGCCCATTTTCCAAGCATTGTCTTGTACCAGTATACAACCCTTATTCTTTTTAATACTTAATATACTATTAAAAATGATTTTGCCCCTGTTTTACAGTTATCGTATAATTATGGATTTTAAATTCACCAGGTGTGTTTTTAAATCATACATGGTAAGATATTATTGTGGCATGCGCGTTTTCTGTTACCATGCTCACGTATTTGGGTGGGTTCATGTAAGTTTTTGTGTTTGTGTACTGCATGCTTTGTGTGTGTGTGTGTGTGTGTGTGTGTGTGTGTGTGTGTGTGTGTGTGCTTGCGCGTATGTATGCCTGCATGTGTGTTCTTCTGGGAGGGTGCGTGCGTGGGTGTTGTCTGCGTGTGTGTATGTGTAAGTGGGTGCGTGTATGTGTGTGTGGGTGCGTGCGTGCCTGCCTGTGGGTGCGTGTGTGTGCATGCGCGTATGTGTGCCTGTGTGTGTGTGTATGTGTGGGTGGGTGCGTGTGTGTGTGTGTGGGTGCGTGCGTGCCTGCCTGTGTGGGTGCGTGTGTGGTGTGTTGGGGTGTTGGTGTGTTGGTGTGTGTGTGTGCGCGTGCGTGTGCGTGCGTGGGTGGGGGGGGGGGGTTGCGTGCGTGTGGGTGGGTGTGTGGGTAAATGGAAGGGTATGTGGGTGGGTGGGTGCGCTTGTGCGTGCGTGTGTGCGTGCACGTGTGCGTGTATGTGTTGCAGGAACATTACTTATAGAGTATTGTTAAATAAACAAACGAGAAAGATTCAATAAAAGAAAATAAAAATCACCTACTTTAACATTAAATGGCTGCAATGAAATCTTTAACAAGATCGGGATAACTTAGGTAATAAGGTAATAAATCCTTTCTTTCAAGGGGTTTTAAATATAAACCTATGTGGGGGGGGGGGGGCAAGAAAATAAATATCGCAATCTCATATCAGAGAAAAGATTTTTTAATTTGAATCAACGTTTGTATTTCAGAAAATTGGACTATAAAGATATTACAATTCCAGTGTTAATTAGATTATTTTATTTGATAACGCTCATAATGGAAGTGTACCGGTGTGCATTAACACCCACGTGGGGGAAGTTAATATGTTTGTATTTAGTGGTTATCGATATCCTTTTCATTGTAGGAGTGCAAACAATAATTTGCAATTTTTATTATGGTATTTTTTATTAAATCCTCTTAAACACCAACAAACCGAGGTGGGGTTACTTGTAGTTATTTTGATTTGAAAATGTGTGATGTTTATAACTCCAGCTGACGATATTTAAATATTGTAATTAAAATAAAACTTTCCAAATTGTACTTTTCCTTTAATTTAAAATTTTTCATGACATTTTAAAAGAGATGTATTAGATCTCTTGCTAATCTCAATTGGCATTCTAAAAATAGCACAACGTAAACATTGGTAATTTCTAGAACGAAAACAGACAAGTGACAGGTTTTGCACAAATTATGTAATTATCTCTTATATCCGTTTCCGTAGGCGATCAATATAAATAGTAAAACCAATTTAATACTAATAATTAATTCTTCATGTTTCATGTTTAAAAGGTCAAATACGCATTTCAAAAAGAAGCATTAACATATTCACTTAAATCTTTAAAAACACGGTAAAATGTCCCAATTAATAAAGGCAATGTGTGAAAGTAGCAAATTTTAGGTTACACCGGCGCCAATATTTTTTATAAATTTTCTTTATCGGAATTTTTATATTGATAATGATGTAAATGAAAGTGGAGGTCATATCCCTTAAAGTTCGGTCCTTTTTTTTTGGAATTCCTTGAATTTCTAGATGTAAATGGAGTATACAACAGTAAAACTTGTTGCTAAATGAGTTTGAAGTTAATTCACTACGGCGACGGCGACATCAACATATATACGGAATTAATAAGAGGATTGACCAGTTTTTTTGTTGGCAACGTTGAAGTTGCAAGAAACTAAAATAAATCTCTGAGAATGTATGTGCAAATTTAAGTTCATTGTGCAATAATGAAACTTCCAACGTTATTTATTGGCCAAATCGGTAAAGGATTACCAATTCAGTATGTGGCTGCATTTACAGGTATTGTACCCTAATTACGTTTAATTACCGGCTATTATACAATCGAAACTTTCTCGCGCGTTTATTAATGAGTCCGTATTCTTTTAGGTACGTTAAATATAATGTGCAGTGGAATGCACTACGGCTGGTCTTCACCCTCTTTACCAAAACTTCTTGAAAATGACTCGCCAATACCAATGACAAATGATCAAAGCTCATGGGTGGTTGTAATGTTTTTATTGGGAACATTTTTGGGTGCCGATTTCAGCGGAATTTGTTTAGATAGAGTTGGAAGAAAAAATATTATACTTTTCACGTCAATACCATACTTAACATCCTGGATTTTGATTGCCTTCGCACGATCAATTGAAGTTTTAATGATTGCAAGATTTATCGCAGGGATTGCAGATGGATTAATTTATTGCGCGTTCCCAATGTACTTAGGCGAAATTTCCGACCCCAGAATTCGTGGTTGTTTGGGTTCTGGTATATCAGTTATGAGCATCTCAGGAATGCTGCTTATGAACATATTCGGGTCATACCTCTCTATACCAGCTGCAGCTATGGTGGCGTCAACGATTCCAATCTTGCTCCTCCTCACCTTTTCGTGGATGCCTGAAAGTCCGTATTACTTGATTATGAAGAACAAAACTGAGCAAGCAAAACGAAGTTTGATGATTTTGAAGGGCGTTCATGATGTAGATCACGAATTAAATCGCCTAATTAAAGCGGTTGAAGAACAAAATTCGGATGGAAGGAAATGGTGGGATTTACTCACGATTCGAAGCAACAGAAAGGCGCTGTTGATTGTCATGGGCGCACGAGCCGCTCAGCAGTGCACTGGCACTACTGCTATCACTTTTTACGCCCAAACGATCTTTACACAAGCCGGAGATACAATTTCCCCAACTGCAGCTTCTATTCTCTACTTCACTATGCACATGATCCTAGTTGGTTTCTCCTCAGTAATCGTGGACAAAACTGGGCGACGACCTTTGATGATTATCTCAATTATAGGCTCCGGGCTTGCTCTTCTAATCGAAGGCTGCTTTTTTTACATACAAAACAAAACCGACATCGACACAACTCACCTCTCATTTATACCAATTGCAACGCTCATCATCTTCATCATAACATTCAGCATTGGAATGCAACCGATACCCATTCTACTCATCGGCGAATTCTTCCCAACAAACATTAAAGCCATCGCTTTAACCGTCTGCAGCAATTACTTCGTCGTCATCACAACAATCGTTTCCAAATTCTTCCAATTTACGAAAGACGAATACGGTCTGCATGTGCCATTTTTTCTATTTACCTCAAGTTGTGTTTTAGGATTGTTATTTATCGTATTCTTCATACCTGAAACAAAAGGAAAAACTTTAGAAGAAATTCAAGAAGAACTTAAAGGTAAACATGGAACAAGAGCTGTACCCGAGGAAATCTACAGAAAAGTTGAGTACATTTAAACAATTTCTGTAATATGTATTATTTTATTACTGCCATTTTGACTGAGAAAAATTATTTTTTATATTAAAGAGAAGACAATATTTCTGTGATAATTATGCTTGTAATGTACATGATTACCTCGACTATTCCCTCTACCTTCCTGAATGATCATTTACAAAGATGCAAATAGATAAAAAATTCCATATAGAATTCATTCTCATAACGCGCCTACTATTATTACCTTTAAATGTTCAATAAAATAAGGGAAGGGGTTCTAAACATTTTAAGATTTGATGGGGAAAGAAATAAACAATTCTCAATTATATTTTTTGTGAGAAAATTCACAACAAAATAAGACGTGTGCTAAAAAACCAATGTTAAATAAAATGACTGTACTTATTTTAGGGAGGGGGCGAAAAATAGTTGATTAAAATTATTAAATTCAGTTCTCTTTGGTAAACTTCACAAATAATACACTTTCGGAACAAAATTGGGAAAAGGTTTGAAATTTTTTAATACATCAAAGCATCGTTTAAAATTGTTTTGGAAAATGTGGGGTCTTAAATAGAAGAAAATAATTTGAAAAAAAATTAATGCTAAATATATTAAATTACATCGGACGAGCATCATTTTTTAATGCTCTAAAAACCATTCTTTCAGATGGAAGTTACTAGTGAAGTTCATAATGGAAAAGGAGACAAAAAAAGCGAAAAACAGAAAGTTTTTGGAATAGGGGAATTTTTAAATTAAATTTTTGCAATTGCCATAAATTGGTGTCATTAAGAACTAATAATTATTAGATAACATGCGAGGAAGATTAATTTTTAAGAAATTTTAAGTGATTATTAGTAAAAAGGGAGAATAGTTCAGCCTTCGCGCAGGGTGCCTTGGTCTAGTTTTTAATTCTAGCTCCTGGAGGGTATGCAACCGTGGACACGTATCTTAATTGCCGGCTTCTTTTCAGGTGCCATTTTCAACCGTGCTGACGTATTTATGATCCGTACCTCGTAATTAGGGTCCTTTTGGCAGTATTTAAGAGCTTTTTTTGGTGATCCAGCCCTGGAGGTCTATCTGATTGATCGTGCGAACGACTTGCCCTTCAAAACGTTTACCACAATGAAAAATGGTTACTTCCACATACACATTAAAGTTCTTGTTTGCTTTTACACAATCAATTAGGTATTGCTAACGATTGTAAACATTCAATGTCATTGATCATCACCAATATCTTAACTAAATTTTACAAACTTTAATTTCGGTCGCTTAAATGGTTACCTTCGGTTTTCTTTATAATAATATTAGGTCACGCGTTCCACAATTGAACACTAATAACAAAATATTTGCTGTGTTACCTTCTAATCTGCCTAAGTACTTTTTATTTCTTGAAGAAAATCACTAATGTTTTCCTTCAACTCACAATATATTGAATTAGTTATTTATGGATGTCTCTACGATTTAACCCCTTATGGGTTAATGCAGTCGCTGTACATGCTCTGCTAAACTATGATTTTCACAAATAAACTCCACACTAACCATTCTAATGGTAATAACGCGCGCGCGACCCTTACTCAAGCTCTGCTTGAACTATCTAAAACCTCTAACCAACTAACTACTCAAATTTGACACTCGCTTATATACCTTTTCCCCGCCATATTGCCAATACGTCACAATAAATTCGCGCTAAGATCAAAATTCACCTATCACAATTGAGTATTTCACGCGTTTCTTTGCCGCGTCGAAGGTGCCAACGAAATAAACGTAGCCATCTTGAATTACTTTGTAAATTCACTAAAAACTTTCCGAAGAAATCATCAGTTGCAATTTACATTCACACTGTAGATTAACCAGATTATCCCTCAACTTTTTATGCAAATCTCACGTGTGGGCGAATTCTATTTCTGCACAATTTAGCGAACTCCCTCACATTCTATCAACTTCATTCTTGAACATGCATTAAATTTTCCTATTGCACAATATTACAAAAATGTCTGCAAACAAAAATATGCATCCATATTCCTAACTGTACATTACTGTACGATTATCAATATATCGTAAACTCACTCATTCATACGTCTACAACCATTTCTTTTAGTCCAAATTCCTTTATAAACAGTAGCAAAAGACCAGTAGTTTTACCAGTGCCGTATCAACCAAAATTTACTCAAAACATTATTTCTCAACCAAATTTAACGCTTTCAACACGAAAATCTGTACCCACCATTCAAATATTCCTTCACACGATAACCAATGCCTCACTAAATTCCAGTGGCATATCAGTTTACATAAACATTTACATAAACTTACATTACGCATACACAAAAAAAATCTTTTCATGCAAACTCACTTCAGCTACATTCAAAACACGTTACATACGTTATCAAAATACTACACATCTACGATGCATCAAAATAACCTTAGAAAGGGCTATTTTAACCAATTTTGTTCTTTGCGCAAACGCAAACTGAACTTAATTAATTTCCGTTCATTCTGCGTTTCAATGCATGTCGTATCTTAAATGTCTTCCCTGCACAAGGTATGCAACTACCTTTGATTACATTTTGTATGTATTATATTTAATAGGGAAAGCCCCTACATTAAGGAAATCCCTTGGTATTGGGAAAATCCTCATATATTAAGAAACATCCAATATGATAATGAATTTCGTATCGTGTAATTGATGGTATAGGAAGCGTAGTTGATGACGTCACGAAGTTAAAATACATAAAATGGCATGAATAATAATGCAATTTCATCTTCAAGAATTATAAATGCAGATACCTTTGTTTTGCATCAATAACGCATGCTATTGATATATCTGCTTTCGTTGTCTAATGTCTGTTTTCGGTGTCTGATCTACAGTTCGTTTATTGTACGTTAATAAGACAATTTAAAATTACCTTATCTTATTATATGGTCTACATTTCTTTTATTTGTACGTAAAAATGAAAATTATCTTACCTTACCTATGTTTATCATACTGATGGGAAATGAAGTTCTCAAATTCCAGTTCGTTTGAAAATAAAGTTATTACCTTATATTTATTTTGAGTACAAGAAAATGTAAGTACGTATCCTTTTAGTGCAAAGTACGTTAGTATAGTATAGTTGTGTGAATTAGGAATTATTTAATATCGTACAGTTTCACGAGAAATAACGTTTTAGTTATTTTATACTGATATTAATTAGATATTTTGTTTTCTTAAATATAAAAATAAATACAGCTGTTTAGTGTTATTCAGATTACCAGTGGTATTAATGTACAAATTTCTCAATCTTTGTTGTATTTTAATTATTAAACCTATAAAATTGAGTGGCGTCCAACAAGAAAAACAAACAAATGCTTTACTGATTATATCTATTGACATATCTCTGCATCCCTCACAACCTATTAAAAAGAGTTCTCAACGCATAGTAAGTAATTTTTTTATTTGTAATAACTTCGACGTGCTTGATTAGATTAAATAAACCAGACGTTTTCAATAAATGAACACTCATAACTGTGTATTTTTAAGAACAATTTAAATAGCCATAACTTCGATCTTATAAAAGTTTTATTAAAATATTAAGCGAACTTTGTTTATTTAACTTTCAAATATTCCAAATTTGAATTCAAAACTTATGTTACTGCCGTATTTTATAAAAAAATAGCTCAATTGTTTATAAGAACTTTAAACCGTTGTAAATTTCTTATTAGCATTTGATCTAAATTAAAAAAAAAACAACTTTGGTCCCTTCTACTTGCCCTTTCAGTTTCCTCCGTAGGTTAGAAATCACTCTTCATTCCTACGTATACTATTCCTATCTTTTAGATTCCATCCGTATCATATTGTCCTGCATTAAGTTTTGATATATCAAGATTTTAATAGAGAAACTTTTGCAACTGGGTATTAGATATGACACAAGAGGGTCCTCGACTTTTATCTGGAATTTTATGGACAGACGACGCCACTTTTAGTTGTGATGGAAAAGTAAATTTGTATAATATGCATTACTGATCAAGAGACAATCCTCATTGGCTACATGAGGGGCATCACCAAGGGAGATGGAAAATTAATGTCTGGTGTGGAATAATTGCCGGAAGAATTCTTGGACCAGTGGTGTTCGAAAGAACATTGACTGCTAGAGTCTATTTAGACTTCCTTCAAAACGAACTACTCGGTCTACGTGAACATATTGACCTTCAAACTAGAAGGACGATGTTCTTCCAACATGATGGGTGTCCAGCACATTTTTCATTAAATGTACGACGACATCTTGATGTAACATTTCCTAGAGATAGAGGGAGCATATTCCCCTGGCCTCCTCGTTCTCCGGACTTCGTTTTTTTTTATGGGGCCGGTTGAAGGATATGGTATATCAAACTAGAGTGACGACAATAGAAGCCCTACTAAATAGAATTCAAGAGGGAATACGTTCAATACCGGTGGCAGAAATTGAATATGCAGTACAGTCCATAAGAGATAAGATCCAGTTGTGTATTGAAAACGATGGTCGGCGGTTTGAGCACTTAGGGCCTCACTAATAGTATTATTTATTAAATCGGTCCTTTTCAGGATCACAGAAATTTTGAAAGAAATTAAAGTTTTCATAGCCTCCTTATTTATTTTAAGCGTAGGAATTGTTTATACCTCAAATTGTCTGTTATATTACAACATTTTTGACTATATCTTTGGTTCTATAACAGCTATTGACATAATTTTTTTTTTAATACTCCCTTATTAATTTTCCTTCCACTAGCCATGAATAAGTCGACCGGTTTGTTCCTTCAACAAGTTGCGCCCTCTTTTGGTAAACGGAGATAAGAAATTGTTGTTTTGGATTTATTTGGTAATATCAAGTATTCCATTAAAATCGTTATGTGGTTCCACCTCCCTTTATTTTGACAGCAAGCGTAGAAATTCATTAAACAAAGTTTTACACATTGATCACTAGTTTACAATTGATATATTTTTTTAAGTACATTACTAAGGAAAATTGCTCAAAAAATGGGAATTTCAATTTGAAATCAGTGAAACACCATCTGGCGGTATTGGTAGGAAATTAAAAGTAATTTCCAGCATTTTCTATTGGCCATTTTGTTTCACTGCTCAATCTCAAATACTTTTTGTGTTATGGCCGGCCGCCTTTCTTAGTTGTACACCCAGTACATATAGTTGCTACTCCCTTTGTTTATTTTATATTCGTAAAAGGGCTTTTGTGTACCACTGGTGGATCATGGCTATTCTTTTGTAAAACTGTGTACCACCGGTGTAAGGTATAAGACCTTTTTGTGCACCACCGGTGCATTGACTCATCTGTACCTATTATGTATTCCATACCAACTTTGCGCAACACAGGATTTTCGTCAACACAGTTCCTACTAAAGAAGTCCTATCCATTCCTTACACAACCAACCATCGAAGAAATAGGTTTTGCAAAAAGCCCAAAAGAAAATTTAAACAATCCCCTGCCTTTCTATCCCAACTCTTCAAAAACCTCCCCGAGGAATTCGATGAGCTTCTTGACAATAATCCCTACGCCCTTAGATAACTCCTAAACATATTCCCCTTCTCAGAGGATAATGAAGACGACTACAGCAACGAATCGGTCTACTCTTTGAATGAAAACATATCACCTACACAACATCACAAACACCCACACGAATTTGTTTAATTAAATCAAAATGAAATTTAACGTCAAAAACACTCACACAAGCACACATAAGCAAATAACAAAACTAACATTAAAACAAAGGGCTGAAGAGGAACAAAATCCTGAGCAGCTCACAGGATAAATTAAAATAAGCAAAAAAAGAAATAAGAACTAACAATACTAACACACACAAAAAAAATTTATTATGTACGTATTTTTGGTTAGGTGCTAATGTAGTCGCTTGTATGTTAAATAACCTGTTTAGGATCTTTGATTTGGACGTTTGGGTTGTTTCGCATTGCACATTTAGCTTCTTTGGTATGTGTTTTGTTTCTTTTGTGCAAGTTTGGTGTATGGGCTTTTTTGCTTTTACGTTTGCGCGTGTTTGTATGTTTACGGGCGTCACGTTTGGGTGCTCAGGTGATTGCTAATTTTTTTTGTTTGCGAGTTCGAATGCATGTTTTTTTGCTTGTTTGGTAGCAGTTTGTTTGTTTGTCGGTTTATATGTTTGTATGATTTTTCCGTGTTAGTGTTTGTGCGGATGGTTAGGTGCTGGCGTACTTGTTTTTCGTGTTAAATAGCTTGCTTACTTTCTTTGATTTGATTGTTTGCGTGGTTCCTTATTGCAGGTTTCCTTGCTTATTTAAAGTTTGGCGTGTTTGGGTGTTTGTTGAATAGGGGGACGTGTTTGCAATTTTGGGGGTTTGCGTGTTAAGGTATATTTACGCATGAGTTTCGTGGCTACTGGTTTTTCTGCTTGTATTATTGTTTGTTGGTATGTTGTCTTCTTTGTTTTGTGGTTGCGTGCTTGCATTGCGTTTGTTCACGTGTTTGTATCTGTGTGGTTAAGTGCTTGTCTATTAGCTGGTATGTTAAATATCTTGTTTAATCTCTTTGATTTGAACGTTTGAGTTGTCTCTTATTACATGTGTTAGCGTCTTTGATATGTTTTCTTTCATGTTTCGTGTTTGTTGACTAATTTATTTTGGGGTTCCATGTTTACTTGTTTATGTATTTGTATATTCTTTGTTTGTGTACCAGCATGTTTATTGGAGGTTATTTTTCTGCATATATTTGTTGACAACTAGTTTTCTGCATGTTTTAACCCTGAACAATTGCAAGTCGAATGAGTCATGTGAAAGTCCTTTTGGTTGGTGACAAAACGCGTCTATGAGTGACGTGGTAAAACCAAGATGGTTGGTGACATAACCCGATGAATCATAGTTTTGTGATAATGGTGTATATGCTGTAAGAATTTTTTATGAATACGTAATTATGTTTTTTTAATTTTTTCTTGACAAAAATGAATGGCAGCTCTAGTATGAATTGTTTTTACTGGTATAAAATGCTTTAGAAGCTTTACCAACACTGTTTCTTGTTCGTAGTGTTTTGAAACCAAATGTTTACTAGATAGATCAGAATCAAGGTTCTCGTTTATTTTAAAGCGAACACTTTATGTACAAAAATGCAAAATTTCACGATTATCATTAACAATTAAACCTTTTGAGTTATAATCACGATTAAATTGTATCGTGATTGTGACATTTTTCATCGTTCGCCTTCTTTCGTAGAGGGTGTTTCGGAATGTCATTTTCAACGCGGTTTTATAATTTAATTAAACATCTAACTAATCTTTAGTAATATGAAATTACATTTCATAATTAACTTATAATACGTTTACCTCTTTCCGTTTTCACGTTTTGTACATTTTGTTAACAATTTAATCAAATTTTTGAAAAGGTTATCATTTACTGATGACGATCAGTGTAATTGTTATCGAAATGATTAAATTTGCAAAAACATTAACGTTTCTTCTGCAGTTCCTAGACTTCTTTACGAAGGTGGTACACCTTGGTCATCGCATCCAGAAGTTATAACGTTTTTACCTGTCCTGTCTACGGGGACCAAAACGATTTAAAAAAATTAAACCTATTCATTATTTTGAGTATAACACCTTAATATAATTAAAATAAGGAAAATGTAGCCCAGTCAAATGTGCTCAAAAATTTAACTCGCCTCTGGAAAAATCCAAAAGTTGAATATGACACGACCTCTAGCCACAACAACCGAAAACAGGGAACTTTTTTAGGTTTTTCGTTAATATCTCGAGAACTGGAGTTGACCATAAATGAAAGCTGATCAAATTCGCAGTACAAATGACCATATGCATTTTTCTTGTATTCCCGGTTTTATAGGGCGCTAAAGATTGAGTTTTTCCCAAAAAAAAACGTCGAGGGGTACATAAGAGTACAAATAAAAGTACTATTTCACCAAAATTTCAATAAATCTTTGTTAGTTTTCAGTGATGATAAATTGAAGGATAATTCATGCAAAATGAGGCATGTCAGATGGATTGTAAAAATGTAGTAGCCAGGATTTTGTTGTATAGCCAGAAATAGAAGAATAGAATAAAAGGTTCATTATATAATTACAAACCGCAAGCCGGCCTCTTTTGTTTGGTGCAACCCTCTTTTCTCTGTCAACATTCCTATCCCCCTTCCCTTTCCTCCGTCCTCCTTGTCGGCCCTCCCCCAACCACATTTTCTTCACGTTCACGTTAACGAAGGAAAAGGTGAAAATGAAAACGGAAATATTCAGCAAAATTTAAAAAATATATCTTTAAAGATAAACGCTTTAGACTTTAGAGGAACAATTTAGTAAAATGCTTTGCATGTGTGTTTTAGTTTGAAATACCTCCCTTACGTTGTTTTTTTACAGATAATAGGTACCTTTTTGTTTAATTTTTGCAAATAATCACGAAGGACAATAACAATAATGTGTATAACGAGCGCACCATGACTTGCAATGCACAAAGAGACAAATGTCATTGCTTTTTTTATATATTTATTTAATGTAAGTTAGGTTGCATACTTCAATACTTAAAATATTAAAACAATGCGGTAATGTGTGTTGCCTATCTCCTTACAGTATAATTTCAAATATATCTCAATTATTCTCTATAATACATAGATTCACACTGTTTACTATATTTTTGTATTAAATTTTTTAATAGTCTCGTTTATTTGTGCACTAAAAATTGAATGAAGATGATACATAGAATAGTTTAGAGTTTTCATATTAGAGTACTGCGTAAAACGGAATTCAATTTCATAATTAATGTGTTTTCGTAAACAAACGTAACTAGAATTTCAGAGAAGTGAGTAAATAATTAGGACCCATGTGATATATAAATATCTGGTGTGGAACACTACACGACCTTCCAACCTACAAATTGGAATTTAAAAGAAATGAAATAATTTTAATAACATTTTTTTAGGATAATTATGCAACTTCTCTTATAATAAGTTAAATACGAAAATATGCAACATTGCAAAAACAAAAACAATAATCTATGTCAAACAGACGTTTAAACCTTCATGTCTGACAGAGGTTAATAGACATCTAAGTAGATGCTAACTTAAACACCACCAACCTACAAAATGGAAATTAAAAGAAATATAATTTTAATAACAATTTTTTTAGAATAATCGTGCAACTTCTTTTATAATACGTTCATTGCGAAAATAAGCAATACTGTAGAAACAAAAACAATAATCATGTCAGAATGACGTTTAAAACTTCATGTCAGATAGAACTTAATAGACATAAATACATGTTAACTTAAAAAAAAATCCAAAGCCGACCGCTTCTATAAGATATCAATAATACAGTTTTTGAGTAATTACATAAATACATCAAATGTCTTTATCCTGTTAAGTTAGACCCATAATAAGGTATTTCTTTGTAATTTGACCAAAGTCGTAACTCTTCAAATAAGCGAGATCCCCATGCTGAACATTTTCAGTATATATATATATATATATATATATATATATATATATATATATATATATATATATATATATAAAATGCATTATGTGACAAAGTCCCATATCTCCTTTATTTAAAGAGATACAAATAAAAATTAAATACAAAAGTTGTAAGATATATTCTGGTGCATATTCCAAAAATATTTTTTATTATACAGGGTAGATCATAAAAGCTTAGAAGTAATTTTAATTTTTTTTTTTAATAGAAAACCCTACATATTTAGATTTTACATACAATTTTAGACACATTTTATGTATAACGTCCTATACCTAAGTCTAACCGTTTTTAACAAATTTCAAATTTTTTGTCAAAAATGACGTTTTCAGACCAAAACATAGGTGGAAATCTTTTCTAAACGAAGCCTTTATCAATTAGTTATGGTTGGTTTCCTTGGAAATGGGGACCTACTCTAATGGGCTGTATTGATATTTTTGTAATACATTCATACAGGGTGATCAAAAATGGACAATAAAAAGTAGATTCAAAAAAACCTATAAAGTCATTTTTTTAAATGGAAACCCTTTGTATAAGAGTGTATATTCCAAAAAATTGTAGTTTTTGAAATAATGACAATTTAACATTTTTTTATTGTAAAAAGCTATACGGATTTCAAGTTTTGTTGTTAGTTGGCCGTGACGACGAGGCGTGGCATATAAAAATAATAGAGATCATCAGAAACTTCATTATTTATTGTCAGTTGATAATTTGTGTGATGCATTAGTGTACTTATAGCAAATTGATTTAAAACTTGAATTAAAATTATAAATAATGAATTTTTCGCAAGCCGAGATGGTTGATATGATTTTTATTTTGGGAGCTAGTGATAAGAATACGCTCTTAGCAAGAAGACTGTATCAACAACGGTTTCCAGAGAGACGGCAACCTGAAAGAAGGGCATTTAAAAAGCTTTTGGAGCGTTTTGAAAGAACTGGCAATTCGTTATATGAAAAAAATGCTAGGGAAAAACGTGCACAGACTGAGGAAAATCAATTAAATGTACTATTAACAGTTACCGAAAATCCATATATTGGACAACAACCCATTTCTCAGCAGGTTGGTGTTGAACGACGTACGGTACAGCGGATATTGAAGTCTCCAAAAATGCGCCCCTTTCACATTCAACTACATTAAGAGATAGTTCCTGAAGATTATCAAAGACGACTGGAATTTTACCAATGGGCTCAAAACAAAATAAACCAACAAAGAAAATTTGTTCATTTGATTGTATTTACAGATGACGCCACATTTCACAGAAACAGAAGTGTAAACAGACACTATTTTCATTACTATTCTACCAAAAATCCACATTTTGTAAGATATACTTCTCATACTAGATGGTCTTTAAATGTTTGGGGAGGTGTTGTCGGTAATCATGTAATTGGACCATATTTTTTCGATCAACGAGTAACAGGGGAAGTATACTTAGACGTTCTGCAAAACCATCTACCTAATTTGTTGCGTCAAGTGCCACAGGATACGCAACAAGAAATGTGGTTTCTTCATGATGGGACCCCAGTACATCATACAGGTCCGATAATAACTTTTTTAAATCCTAGATATCCAGAATGTTGGATTGGGAGGGGAGGGCCTGTTGCTTGGCCTGCTAGATCCCCAGATCTTACTAAAATGGACTTTAGCATATGGGGGTACGTCTAAGAGCAGGTTTATAAAATACCGCCTACAACAAAGGAAGACATGAAGATTAGGATTAGAAACTGTTTTCATAACATTAGTGTTGAAATGTGTAGAAATTTAATCAGCGAATTTGAGAGACGTATTGCATTGTGTATTCAAGAAAGAGGCGGACATTTCGAACAACTTATTAGGTATAGTCTGTAAAAATAAAGATTTTCTATTTCGGCTTAGCGCTTTATTACTCTGAGACATTGGGAATATATAGCCGTATCTTTCTAACGTTTGGGTTTCAATAGAAACGTACGCGACTTAAGTGAAAGCGTAAATTACCTGCTCAATGACTTTAGACCGCTCGCGAGAGGTAAACACAATGGAATTTTAATTCTATTCCAGAAGTTATAAAACGTTTTGAACGATTTTTAATTTTAACTATGTTGCAAAGTTTTTTTTGTGTGTGGATGCAGAGGTTTATTACTTAATATAATTCATTTATTTTGAAATGTGCAACAACGAAACCATTAAGTGGTAATTAAAAAGGAATTGATATGCATAAACCAGTTTTTATTGTTTACTGATAGTGACATTAATTGTACATGCAGAACATAACGTACATTCAAATATTATATAGGAATACACTTATACCTAATGGGATAATTAGTAGAAAGTGATGAAAGTGGTAATCAATTCCTCATTATTTAATCTATTATAATAGGTGGCTATTTGCGTATTTAGACCCCAAAATAATACATTGCCTCAAAATCTTTTTAAAAAACGAACTTCGAATACCTCCGTAACGAAAGTATAAAAAAAATCTGGCCTTATCAAAATATATAGTACGTATTTGACGTGTTTCTAGTACTTTTATCTGTATAATTAGTTACAAGTTTAGTTACATTAGAAGTGTTAAGTTTATGATTAGGATTAGGACATAATTTGTTGAATGAAAAAAATATTGTCTTTATTTTATGTTCGTTTAATAAAATAATTATTTATATGGGGTTCAATAAATTGTAATATTTCGATCTGAAGCGCTCGATTTTTTTTGTCTCGCCGCGCCCCGCCGTCACGGCCAACTAACAACAAAACTTGAAAGCTGTATTGCCTTTTTACAATAAAAAAATGTTTAATTGTCATTGTTTCAAAAACTACAATTTTTTGGAATATACACTCTTATACAAAGTCACCCTTATTTTTAATGCTAAATAAGATGGAATTAAAAAAATGGGGGTTTTCATTAAAAAAAATGACTTTATAGGTTTTTTTGAATCTGCTTTTTATTGTCCATTTTTGATCACCCTGTATGAATGTATTACAAAAATATCAACACAGCCCATTAGAGTAGGTCCCCATTTCCAAGGAAACCAACCATAAGCAATTGATAAAGGCTTCGTTTAGAAAAGATTTCCACCTATGTTTTGGCCTGAAAACGTCATTTTTGACAAAAAATTTGAAATTTGTCAAAAACGGTTAGACTTAGGTATAGGACGGTATACATAAAATGTGTCTAAAATTGTATGTAGAATCTGAACATGTAATAATATATAGGGTTTCTATTTAAAAAACAACTTAAAATTACTTCTAAGCTTTTATGATCTACCCTGTATAATAAAAAGTATTTTTGGAATATGCACCAGAATATATCTTACAACTTTTGTATTTAATTTTTTTGTTGTATCTCTTTAAATAAAGGAGATATTGGACTTTGTCGCACTAATGCGCCACCCGGTATACAGGGTGTGGCGCGAAGAGTTTTGATTAAAAGTAATGGCGGATACAGTTATGTTAAAAATCTGAAATTACGAAGCTGTAGGTTTTGGATGACGCTGAGTTCAAATATAATATTGTCCTGAATGTGGCACTTCCGGTTATACCGGAAGTAGACGTCAACTTTGTTATTTTAAATGGAACCTAATATTTTTTATTTTATTTTAGAATTCTAGATAAAATTTGTGCACAATATCCTATACCAAAAATGAATTATTTTCGAGATATTTCGATTTTTTCAAAAATTTTGAAAAAATCCTAGTCCACATTGAATAACGATATCTCCATTAATAAAGAAGCTAGTGACGTGAAATTGTAACCAATAAACAACAAGCGCTTGCCCGTTACCTCCATATATCCATCTCATTGATGTTTCATATAGGGTGTTTTAAACTTAGCCGCCAACATGCACAACTTAAATCATTTATAAGTTGATTACTTTAAATAGAACACCCTGTATTTTATTACATTTTCTGCTGTATTTTTTTAAGCCAATTCGTTTGGTATCAGTATTCCCTATACCTAAATCCAACCACTTTTGAGATATTTCATTATCTTAGTTAAAACATAACATCACTTAATTATTTCAACATTAGTAAAGGGTAGGCCATGGCTGTCAAAGATTTGATAGTTAGAACGTTAATTGTTTATGTTGTTTTGACAGTTTTCTTTACCAGTTTGTATTTCATAGTAAATAATGGCAAATGTAGGATTTACTAATGATGATTTTTTAAATCTTATTATTATTTACGGCGAGTGTAATAGAATTGTTGAACGGGCTTGCCGTGTTTTTGCAGAAAGATATCCAACCAACTGGTGATATTGTAAGAAGATTGCTTAAAAACTGCCGTCAGTTTGGTCAATTTAAGACAAAAATTAATAAAAATAAACCACTAGTAGACAGTGACATAAACTAAATTAGTGTTTTGGGTTATTTTACGGCGTCTCCAAATGCCTCCATTAGAGATTGTGAGAAAGATCTTACTTTGGCGACGAGAACAATTCATCGCATTTTAAATAAACACAAACGGAAACCATTTTCATATCATTTGGTGCAACACTTACAATTAGGTGATTTTCGTCGAAGGGTAGAATTCTGTGAATCGTTTTTAATGAAGACCCAAGAGGATGAAAACTTCAAAAAAAGTTATATGGTGTGATGGAAAGTTTAGCAAAAATGGATTATGGATTATTTAATCGACATAATTCCCATTTTTGGTCTAATGAAAATCCACGTTAGTAGAGAACGTTATTTCCAAGATAGTTGGGAGTTTTAATGTTTTTTGTGCAATAAAAGGCGCTAAAATTTTAGCATTAAAATTTGATGATGAAAATTGGTACAAGATATTGCCACATTTTAGAAGAAGCCATACGACCGGCGTTAAATACTTTAAGAAATGGAGAGGCGGCTTCATCTTGGTATCGGCAAGATGGAGCACCTCCTCATAACTTTGGGTCTGTTGCTCAGCATCTTTACGACATGTTTGATGATACATAGATTGCCAAACAGGGTCCGTTTCGTTGGCCAGCTCGCTCTCCTGATTTGGCTCCTCTAGATTTTGGTATTTGGGGTTACATTAAAAATCAGGTATTTTCCAAACCTGTTACGACAAAGGAAGATATGATGCAGAGAGCCTTACTTTGCTTTTAATTCTCTAACACCCGACCATATTTACAGAATTACAAGACATAACTTAATGAAAAGGATTCATAAATGTTTAGAAGTAGATGGTGCTAATTTTCAACACTTATTATAAAACTTTATTTGTTTAATATTACATTTAGTTATTTTTGTTTGTAAGTTATCTAATTAAATTAATATAAAATACCTAGTCAACGTTTTTAATGATATCCACAATTAATAATCCTCTCAGGCTATTGGTTACTTTTCAGAATTAATAACATGAAAAAATAACAAAATATCAACTTAAATAATGGAAATCATGGCCTACCCTTTACTAATGTTGAAATAATTAAGTGTTGTTATGTTTTAACTAAGATAATGAAATATCTCATAAGTGGTTGGATTTAGGTATAGGGAATACTGATACCAAACGAATTGGCTTAAAAAAATACAGCGGAAAATGTAATAAAATACAGGGTGTTCTATTTAAAGTAAGCAACTTAATAATGATTTAAATTGTGCATGTTGGCGGCTAAGTTTAAAACACTCTGTATGAAATATCAATGAGATGGATATATGGAGTTGACGGGCAAGCGCTTGTTGTACATTGGTTACAATTTCACGTCACTAACTTCGTTATTAATGGAGATATCGTTATTCAATGTGGACTAGGATTTTTTCAAAATTTAAAAAAAAATCGAAATATCTCGAAAATACTTCATTTTTGGTATAGGACATTGTGGACAAATGTTATCTAGAATTTCATGTAGAATTCGAAAATAAAATAAAAATATTAAGTTCTATTTAAAATAACAAAGTTGACGTCTACTTCCGGTATAACCGGAAGTGACACATTGAGGACAATAGTATATTTGAACTCAGCGTCATCCAAAACCTACAGCTTCGTAATTTCAGATTTTTAACATAACTGTATTCGCCATTACTTTTAATCAAAACTCTTCGCGCCACAGCCTGTATATATTGTATATATATATATATATATATATATATATATATATATATATATATATATACACAAAGTAAATAATTTTGCTATTATGTATAATATCCAGACATTATGTATAATAATTAGCGAATTTTGCCCAAGTGATTAATTAGGCTTTATCATATTATCTATATCAAATACTTAGTTAATCAATTTGACTTCTTGGTTATGTATAAAAACTATTAGATTACACTATGTATAATAACTAAATGCCCTAGTTAAAGTGATTAATTAATTGCTCAGTTATTATTCATAATGTCCAGTCAAAATGATTAATATTCGAAAATATTTATTACTTTAGCCAAACTGTACTAGCTATTATGAATAATGACTGGTTATTGTAATTAATTAATCACTTTAACTAGCGAATTTAATTATTATACATAATGTCTGCATATTATACATAATAACTGATCATCTACTTTGGCTGTGAGATTTGAATATCCCAAACCTTAGTCTATGTTACTACTGCACGTACTCTATTAATCAAAACTTCAAAAAACATTACCAGACACACTTAACTATTGGGTTACTATTCACTGGTAGACGTAGTTTCCTCGGCTACCTAGAAAAATTCTTCGCCTTCCCTGGAATAAACTTATTTATAAAACGTCTATTTCAAAGAACATTTACAAAGTCATGTACTTAAGTAAATGGAATTTTAAACAGGTGTATGCTGTTCTTTAATTCCTATGTTTATTATGTGCCTATACAAATCATCAGAAGTTGACATAATTCACTAAAATAATACGGAAGTCTTGGAGAAGTGTCATCTTCGTACTATTTCTGATGTGTCCAAAGAATGCAACATTCAGTTTGCAACTCTTTCATTCCCCATTCATTTAAGAAAATCTGAACTACCTACTTAGAAGACTCTTACACTTTCAATCGCTTAATACAAGTGTTAAATAATTCAACAATCTTTCTTCGTGCTTTGATCATCCATACTTCTGCACTTCAGCTTTACGATTCCTCAACTTTTATACAGCTTTTTTTATCTCGTTAAACTCAATATCACCATCAGTTTCTTTCCTTATCTCCTCCGCATTTTTCTTGTGTAAGTGTTCAGTCAGCTCAAGCACACCCACGCACTTTCAATGACACCGTTCTTCATTTTTCTCTTTCCATATCTTTTGATTCACATTTAAATATCTGCTCAAAACTTCTACATACCAAATTCTAACATCATCAACTATCAGTTTTACTAATTTAATTCTGGACGTTGCCACTACGTTCAACTTCGTTCTCCATACCCACTTTTGTCCTGGTACACTATAGTCCTGCATCATAAACAATCAAGTCAACCATGCTTTAGATTCACCTCTGTGGAATGTATACATATGTACACTTTTTAAACCATGTTTTAGATAGAGAACACAAATATTCACCAGGTGTTCACCATTCTCATTTACTTTTATAGCTCCAAACCTTCTTAGAACGCGTTCCGTATGTTCTTTCGGTACACCCACCGATCCAGTCAGATCTTCCAATAAAATTACTTTTGGACTTGGCTTCCATACATTTAATACGTTCTCCAAATCGTTCCAAAATTCTCACATTCTGAGACGTTCTCGTGATAACATAATATGCAATAAAAATGATTTTTCCATACTTCACTTTCTTTATTCATTAGCCAAAGCAGGCTAACACAGAGATGAAAATTATTTTAATTAATAAGCGAGGGTTGGTACTGCTCACACCCATATTATATCTCGGAAACTTTCCCTAAAAATGTTAGTTTAAAACACTATAAAAGTTTTCCCCTGCACTGCCGTCTATGGGGTTTATAATACCCACCCCTATATTTTATCTCGGAAACGGTACATACTTTTAAGTTGGGATTTTCAGGATAATTTCTCTATTAGTTCTAGTTTAAAATACTGAAATAATTTTTTCCAGCACTGTCGTCTAGAGGGTTGATAATACCAACCCCATATTGTATCTGGGACACGGTACATATGATCAAGTTGGAATTTTCAGGATAATTTCCTTAATAATTCTAGTTTAAAACACTGAAATAATTTTTTCCCGCACTGCTGTCTGAATAAGACCACCCGTATAAGTATTTTTTAAAGGACGGTAAGTCGTAGAGAGTTGCTTTAAAAAAAATTATTGTAAACCCCATCATAAAGAATCAAATGATGATATTATTCCTCGGGAAAGTCGGCATCCTGAGTAGTGTTTATTACTCCCGCCCCTTTTAACTAATATTCGACTAAAATTATTAAATTTGAAATTCATTGTTAACAAACAAAATTGAATTTTAAAATCTAGTTACCGAATTAAACAATGTCACACACTTGTTTTAATGTCAAGAATTGCATGTGTTGTATTAATCTATCGTGGAATCATCCATTGTTTAAATTGATAATTTATTGTTTATTATTGATATGTGTTTTTAAAAGCTTTTGATACATTAAGAATGTAGACACAATTTCAGAGCGGCTGAAAGAATGTGTGTGGAAAGATATCCTCAACGTGCCTGTCAATCCTTCAATGATTTTTGGAGATTGGCAGCACGTATTTGTACCAAAGGGCAGGTGCAATGGACTTATAATTGCGTAAATCGAACTATACGACAGGTACGTAATGCCATAGAGCCTGATGTTCTGGCTGCAGTAATTGTTGATCCGCATGTTTCACGAGATCACTTTTTTTTATGATTGTGGACCTGAACAGGCTAAATTTAGCCTATCGTGCTAAAGCACTCAGGAACACTTAGGAGGATGGATAGAGGGATAATGAATTGCCAATAGATGCCTATGAACAGCTACCTTAAATTTTCTCATATCATAAGTGAGAGGAAGGCAGGAACTAGGGAGATCATTCCAGAATTTAAAAGCCATGTAGAAAATGTGGATTGCGCCCGTTTGGTACGACAAGTGGAGATTTGTACTGGATACTGATGATTTGAATGAACGAACTGAGTATTTCTCGCAAAGATAGCCCGAGATGCAAGGTTTGAAATTTGCCAACACTCTATATGCAGAATTTTAAAAGATCACAACTTTCACTCATACCACGTTCACAGGCACCAAGAATTTAATGACAATGATTTTCAAGCTCGAGTCATTTTTTGTAATTGGTTATTAAATAAAGGTCCATGCTTTCCTAGGATAGTTTTATGGACTGACGAAACTACTTTTAAAAGCATTGAAGAAGTCAATATTCAAATGCACATTACTGGTCGCAAACAAAGCTCTACTGGCTACAAACTATTGACAATCAACATCTTTGAAGTGTTAATACGTGGTGTGGTATCCTTGAAGGAAATATATAGGCCCTTATTTTTTCAAAGAAACTGAATGGGATACGATACGCGGAGTTTTTAAGTAACGGCTTGATCAACTTGCTGAAGAATGTCCCTCTTTTAACGTGAGCAGAATGTGGTTTCAGCAAGACGACTGC
Organism: Vesta saturnalis; assembly: GCA_036346205.1. Lineage (NCBI taxonomy): Eukaryota > Metazoa > Arthropoda > Insecta > Coleoptera > Lampyridae > Vesta > Vesta saturnalis. The sequence continues at coordinate 1,052,979 of JARFJB010002461.1, read as the reverse complement.
CCAGCTTATTTATCATTGGTCGCCAGGAACACAGTAAATCAACATATGGATGCCATGATCACCAGATTGTATGCCCCTAGATTTTTTCCTTTGGGGTCGGATCAAGGATATTATTTATAAAGAAAAATCAACAACGGGAGATGATATGAAGCTGAGAATTCGCAATGCTTGCCATTCATAAGCATCATAGAAGTACTTAGAGCCACTGATAGTGTAACTAGAAGAGCTCAACAGTGAATGGAAGACATTTTGACTCGTGAAAATCCGACTTCTTAATTTTGTTTGTTGACAATGAATTTAACGTTTATTAATTTTAGTCGAATATTACTTAAAAGGGTGGGAGTAATAAAATATTTTTTTCTATAAAACTTTTTTCTTAACGATCGTTTCAACAATACCTTTTACTACACTTAAAATTTTGGAGGCATTCTGGAGAAACTTCACAGGATGCTGACTTTTCCGAGAAATAATATCACCATTCAATACTTTATATGGGATTTATTATAATTTTTTTTTAACTAACCCTCTATGATTTACCGCTCTTAAAAAATAACTGATAGGGGTGGTCTCATTCATACGATATGTGTCGGAAACGGCACGTACTGTCAAGTTGGAATTTTCAAGATATTTTCTTAATAATGCCGTCTAATGGGTGGATAATTCCAACCCCTATTAACCCTTTGGACCACACTGCGGCAAATTTTTTTTAATGTTCTTAGTTTTTTTGTTAAGGAAATTATCTTGAAAATTCCAACTTGACAGTATATACCGTTTCTGAGATATGTACAGGATAATTTTTTTTAATTGGCCCGTTGGACGTTTCTCAACTGTTAAAAAAAGTAGAGAGCTGGAATTTGGCGCATGGCCATAGTTTCCGACGATCTATCTTTCTAAATTTTTTTCATCATAATGGCACTTCCGGTTATGCCGGAAGTGACCATAAGCTTTATTTTTTTTAATAGAACCATTTGTTTTTGTTACCGCCATTAGATTCCTTACTCAATTTTCTACATGTTGTGTCTATCTTATTTTTATTTAGTTGCCATGGTTACGGAGACAACAACTTTTATGAAAAAATGTCGACTTGCAAGGGTGTATTAGAAAAATCATAACTTGTGAACCATTAATTCTACTGAAATAAATAAAAAAACTCATTAATTGCACAATAATTGCTGTATCCGCTGAGTGGCTTTATTAGAAAAGTCACAATAATTTCGTAAACTTGAGGAACTTCAAATACGGATAACTCATTTTTTCAAATGGATCTTACTTTCTTATCAGCTAGTTGTAGTAAATTCAAAGATCGTATCCTATCATTATCAGTTTCGGAAAAGCAGTTTATGTAAAAGTTGGAATTTTCGATTTATTATAATTAAATTTGGCTTTAAAACCCGTCTATTGTAACCTGCGTCAAGTTTATTTAATTTATTAAGTGAGCATTTGACATTAAACATGCAAATCACGTTTCGTTAAACAAACAGCTGGTTTTCATTGGTTTGTTGTTTGCAATGTAATAACATTATTACAAAATATCCTATATTTAGTGGAAAAATATCCAGATGTACCGGAAACGACTCCAAACAAGTTCAGAACACTACACAAGAATTTTATTTAGTTTGGCAAATCAACTTGTTCAAGAAATGTCGATCCTTGAGTTCTAACAGAAGATAACGAAATCAAAATTTTGGCATATTTTGAGGTAAATCCTCGTTCTTCTATTTATGCAGCTTTCGAAGATTCTGGTTTAACTTATTCGACAATACAGAGAATTCTAAAAAAACATAAGAAGCATCCGTATTCCTTCATTCGTCTAAAAAGGTGAAGATTATCCGAAGAGGATTCAATTTTGTGAAGACATGATTGAAATTGAGGTTTCTCAAGTTTACGAATTTATTGTGACCTTTCTAATAAAGCTGCAGAATTTAGCGACCACTCGTCCTTGTGCAATTAATGGGTTTTTTATTTATTTCAGTAGAATTAATGGTTCAAAAGTTATAATCATTCTAAATAATCCTTGCAAGTAGTAATTTTTCCATAAAAGTTGTTATATCTCCGTAACCATGGCAACTAAATAAACATACGCTAGACAGAAAATGTAGTACATTGAACAAGAAATCTAATCTCGGTAACAAAAATATATCTTTCCATTTAAAACAATAAAGTTAATGGACACTTCCGGCACTACTGGAAGTGCCATTGTAATGAACATATTTTAGAAAGATAGATCGTCAGAAACTATGGCCGTGTACCAAATTTCAACTCTCTAATGTTTTTAGGAGTTGAGAAACGTCTATGGGCCAATTAAAAAAATTACCCTGTGTATATCTCAGAAACGGTATATACTGTTAAATTGGAATTTTCAAGATAATATCCTTAACAAAAAAACTAAAAACATTAAAAAAAATTCCCCGCACTGTCGTCGAAAGGGTTAATAATATCTACCCCCATATTATATGTCGGGAACGATACTTACCTTCAAGTTGAAATTTACAGGATAATTTCCCTAATAAATTCTAGTTTAAAACACTGAAAATATTGTTGTGCACTGCCGTCTAAAAGGTTCATAATACCACCCCCCTTATCTATATCTCGGTAAGGGTACATACTATCAAGTTGGAATTTTCAGGATAATTTCCTTAATAATGCTAGTTTAAAATTCAAAAAGAAACTTATCAACCCCCACGTTTTATTTCGGAAACGGTTCATACTATTAAGTTGGAATTTTCAGAATAATTTACCGAACAATTTTAGTTTAAGAACCCTGAACTAATTTTCACCCGCGTTTCCGTCTAAAGGGTATTATTACATACAAATCAGAAATAGTACATACTCCCTGATTGTAATTTTCTTGAAATTTTCTCGTCAAAACAAACATCCAATTAAATCCATCCATTTTTAGTGACATGTACAAAATTAACCAATCACAGCGATCTTACACTAAAACAGCCCATGGGTAATTATTACTTATATCATTTCGGTTACTAAGCACTACAACTTTGTTGTCAGTTATTATGCCTTCCATACTTGTGTTTTCGATTTATTTTTGAATATAATATCGCTAGAAATAACAATATGTATCTAGTTCATTTATTGAGTAGTGTCGACAATGTCAAACATGTTACTGTACTGTCAAACATGTCATCATGGAAAAAAATTGTAACCAAACATAGTTCAAGCACTGATAAATAACTCATAATTTTATCACAATTTTCTGAAGCACTGCTTTTGGGTAACAGCTCTCTGTCTTCAGCATCGGGATGTTACTAAGCATCGTACTTTCGAAAAGTGTTATAACATTATTTCATATAACTATCAATTCCCATCGCATCGCTCTATTTTATACCACTGTTTTACAAGCGAGGAAAAATCTGTATACTTTTTATAACTGAATAAAGCCCTCTATCTAGTGGTCGGCGGTGTAGATTGACACACTTCAGACCTAATGTTATTCTGGAAATAATCTTGAGGCATGTATCCCTCCCTACAATTTTTTATTGTTAAAATGTGACGAAGTACTATTTTTTTTTTAATTTTGCTAATGATAAATGCTTTCGACTTAATAATTCATAAAAATGCCCTCGAGCATTTAAAGACGAATTTTGCATAAAGCAGTTTGTCACATTTTAACCGGCAAAAATAGGTGGTCTTGGGTTATAACTATTGATAATTTCCCTAATTATTCTAATTAAAACACTAAAAAAAATTCCCCCGCACTGATTTCTAAAGGGTTGATAATTTCCACCCCTATATTGTATCTTGGAAAGCTTAGAAACATTAGGGAAATTATTCCAAAAATTCCAACTTGATGTTAGTGTTTCTAGATAAAATATAGCGGTTGGTATTGTCAGCCCTGTAGAATTCCCCAGGTACCCTATGTTGAAAAGTGTAATTTGACCTTATTTGCAATAATGCAAATCTAAGAACAAAATAATCCCTAAGTGATTTATCCTGACTTTACTGACAATAATGCTACTATTACTCAAATTAATTGCTTGCCTTACTTTAACTTTCCTGGCAATAATTAAAACATTACAATTTATTTACAAGTCTGATATTGAATTACCCGAAAACCTCAAATCTGATTAAACGAAGTGGCCGTCTAGTGGTAGGGACGTTGTGCTATTTGAATTCGACAGACAGGATGAAGTAAGTGTTGCATCATGTGGGGCAGGTAAAAAACATGAAACTACTCAAATTAAAATTAACGAGCTTTGCGCAGTGGTGGTTCAGCCCGTTAATGTACTATTGTGGGAACGAACTACTAATAAAACCCACTTTATTCATAAATAAGTAATTGCACAAGTACATTAATAAATCAAGTAACACAAAAAACAATGAAAGAGTTAAATATATAACAAAACACCATTAAATCAGGTTAAAGTGCGTGCAAAAGTATAACGTTAAGAGAAAAATGAATAAAAAGCAGTTTAGTTATACATAAACACAAGAAAAAACCATGTAGTCACATCCACAATTGTGTTATAAATAATCAGTATAAAAATTATAATACTAAACATATGGCCCTTTAAAACCAATCATGCCGGTCTTTATGTAAATAAGCATATAAAATAATAAGGCAAATTACGGTACATATAAAATACAACAACAGTAAAATTGCACAGGTGGTAATATGGTAAAGGCAAGGACAAAAGAAAATAGACAAGGGATTTACACGTACACAATTGTCCAGTGACCCCTAAAGCACAAAATTCATACGTACAGTTACAATAAATTACATATAAAGAGAAATTGGTTCACAGGCAAACAATTCTTCTTAACAAACTGACACCAAAAAAAACTCATTAAAACAAAGCCTTACAAGGGTAAGTTATAAATAGATCATAACATCGTGACCGATATATAACTTTGAGTGCGTTGGAAAAATACCTTTCTCAGGTTACACATTCATCTATATAACAATAATAACAATAAAAATAAAATGCGAGGTGTTTAATGGTCATCTGGAACCGAGAGTATGTAACCACTTGGCAAATGCCCATTACAATTAGTAACCAAGGGTTATCCTATTCCCGTTCTCCAGGACCACCTCTACACAAATATAAATATAAACAAATAACAATGCTAATTCACACAAATACAAGAGTGGGGGAGCCCTGTACTGTGTTTTATTTTAGCAGATTTCAGTGCGAATGAGATACCTTTGCAAGGCAATGCTCGATTTTTAATACGTTATATAGTCTTACAGAATTATTTGCTCCCAGCCTTAATTTATATTAAAAGACCTACTTACACTTATATATTCCTTTAATTGATCACAGACACAAATCGTTAACATACGTGGTTTAACTTCAAAAAGGGTGACTGTTATTTATAGATTGATATTTGAAAATGACATTAAACTAACACCTGAAAGAAAAGACAAATTAGCGTTGGCTAATTCAAAAGAAAATTTACCCGCAAGAAATATTTTAAAACCAACTGTTTACAATGAAGGTATTTAATTAGCCAACTCGATCTGGCTCCGTCGACACTCTAACGTAACTAACCTTTTTCCCCCGATTTCAAACTAACTACATTTACTCCCGCAATCAACCCCCATTTTTCAAAAGTAATAAAAAACAAAAAATTATGTTGGAACAGTTTCATATTAATTATTGAACGACATCTTAATTTTAAAAATATGCATTCGTCCGTAACAAGCGCTACATTTAGGACTCAAGTTTCAACGTACCAAACAAAGACGTCGTTGATTGCAGTGTGTACCGACGTAATTAATTACTAACTAGTGACATTTTTACATCAAGGATGTGCGCATAAGAATTTCCAATGATTCGTTACGCCCCTTCATTAAAGTAGCTTTTAAGCGTACACCTGCTAGTCAAACCTCAAACAGATGTTTTTCAACCCTTAGCCAAATATTAGTTACAAAAATAACCATGCTCAAATAACGACTTAATACTTAATAAAATATGTTAAATCCTATTAATTAACTTTCCTATCGCGGTAACAATTTCGATTTGACAAATGTTTATTACAATAATAACATTTTCGCGGTCCGCTACCTACAACCCTTTATGCGGTAGTGTGGAGGAAAATTATTTTATTTTTTTATATTGGAATTATCAGAAAAATTATGATAAAAATTCCAACTTTATGGTACCGTTCCCGTAATGTAATATAGGGGACTGCAATGCGGAATAAAATTATTTCAAAGTTTTAAACTAGAACTATTAGGAAAATTATCTTGAAAATTACAACTTGATCGTAGGTACCGTTTCCCAGATATAACACGGGGGTTCTTATTTTAAACTATAATTATTAGGAAAATTCCAACTATGGTAAGTACAGTTTCCGAGATATAATACGAGGGTTTGTATTATCAACTCTTTAGGCGGTAGTCCGAGGAAAAAATTTAAACTATTAGGGAAATTATCCTGAAAATTCCAACTTGATAATATGTATTGTTTCACAGAAATAATATGGGGGTGGGAATTATAAACCCTTCGTGGTTGTGGTGCAAATCTAGACCAACATAGCTCACTTATTAAATAAAAAAACTTTTCATCTCCATGTTTTAGTCTCTTTTGTTTGAGATATAAATCTATTCTAAGTTACCCGCCACTAGCAATTTGTGCATCTTTTTTTAGCTGCTGTAACTGGATGCTCTTTTCACATCAAACAGATTACGTGGTTACACATTTAAATTTAAATTTATTAGCCAATGTAATTAAAAAACGTACTGGTAGATACGAAATCATTGATATGGAGTGATTTTGATAGCAGTATGGGCAACTAAAAATAGAACATGACATTTATTTGTTATAAAGAAGGCGTATATGTTCAAATATAAATTATACAGGATGTTTCATTGCACATACTTTAGTATGTCGAAGACATAACCTATATTTAATGGGTCTCGGATTCTGTGACTTATTGTATTTAATTTACTGTGTTTTACACCGCATTCACTAGTTTATAGTAAAGCTTGTGTAAACATGAATAAGAGTTTCACCGTAGGTATGTTACGCCATTGGTTCTTATATATCATTCATATTGGGTATTTTCTATTTTAAGTAATTACTTTCCGTTTTATTGAGATAAATAATTATCTAACTCGTTCTGATATACGTTTATTTACTTATTTCTACACTGAAATTGATTTAATCACTTATAATTCTGTAAATTCTATGTTTAAAATCATTACTAACGCCATCTAGCGATATGAGTATGTAATTTTGGTAACATTTCCGGTAAAGAATCAGAGTAATTGTCTCTACCTTTAAAATAATTAAAATTGAATCAGGATATAATCTAAGGCATTGCACATTGAATAAAGGATAATAGGAGTTTTTGTAAAGGCATCGACAACAGTAAATACTCATTTCCTTTACTTTAATTTGAGAGAGGAGCCCAAGCGGTCATTGTGCAGTGTGTGGAATGGCACTGATATTTTCTCTATAGGATATAGAAACCCGTCCTTTCTTCCCGTCGATCTCTGTCCATATAGACACGGTATGCAACACTCGATGTAACATTCCACTTAGCCCTTCATTTAAGGGAAACAATAATGGTCAGTGAGTCATTTCCAAGTTTTCTTTGTGCCAAAATATCCCATTTTATCTTGCACCCGTCGCATTCCTCGAGGAACGACCCAGAGGAGACCCCTGACGGTTATTCTATATATTTGGCCATCTCGTATGCGTACTCACGGTAAATCTTTTGGTCCTCGTTAGTTTCAGTTGACTTCAAGAGTACCTTTCATATATGTTGTAATTTCGTGACCGTCAATTGAGCTGACAATATCCAATCGTTTTCTAAAGATCCCTTCCATTGAAACTTCAACGATGAACGGATTTATGCTCAAGGCATCAACATGTACCATTCGTTTTCCTAATCTAAGCACCACCGTAAAAGTGTATTCTTGAAGTTGCAACCACCACCTTCCTTTTCTTGGGTTTATATCCTTTTTAGTGCTGGTTATCTTCAGTGCATTACAATCCGTCACTACGATAAATCACTGACCCAGAAAGTATACCCTGAACTTTTTAATCGTCCCGACAACCGAGAGAGTTTCTAAACCATGTGAGTTTGCTGTTTGCTCTCGCTGCAGTAAACCAGCAAGACCAATTGTGCTGGCACTTATGCTTGAACGCCAATAACGGCCTACTGGTTAATGTCGACTTTAGAGTTTCGAATGTTGCTTGTTTTTCCGCAAGCCTTTTCCATGTTTGGCCTTTCTTTGTCAAGTCAGAGCTCTGCAAATTCGAGCATAGTCTTTAACAAACTGGCGAAAGTAACACGATCCCAGAAACTGACTAACATGACGGACATTAGTCTGCATTGGCAAGTCCTCCACTAAAACTGTCTTCCTTCCTCCAGGTCTAGGTTCCGTAAAAGCTTTAGCACCAATTCTAGGTTATGCAACCCTTGCTCTACTGTAGGCGTATACAATAATATGCCGTCTAAATACACTGCAAAAACACTTCTGGCAGGTGTAAGAACTGTGTTCATCAGCCTTTGAAAAACTACAAGTGCATTAAATAACCCGTGCCTTCCGATGTTACGCAGGATGTATATTTCTTGGAACTCTCCGCTACTGGTATTTGATGGTAACCTAACCTAAGATGGAGACTTGTGAAGTACTTACATCCGTGCAAGCGATTGAGCTGATCATCAATCCGAGGCAGAGGATAAAAGCCCTTTACATTGTGGTCATTCAATTTGCGATAATCTGCAAGATGCACAATCCGACTCAGAATCTCGGATATTCTTGCTAACCAACAATTGGTCTAATATAGTGCGTGTTTTTCCCATTCGATTCGGATATACGATAAGGCTGGTATGTGAAAAGTTTCGCCTCTCTAAAATTTATAGTCAGTTCGCTAAACTCCGCACAACCTAGTTCCTACAATGCTTGGGCAAAGCGATCCCGATACTTCTCAAGAAGAGTTCGGTGTGCTTCGGTTTGTTCGGTGCTTATTAGTTCAATCTGAATACTCTCGATGGGCAACTCAGGTAGTAGCATGACCAAGTCCTCGCCATGATCGCACGCGTTGCCCATAGCGGTATTTTTTAATCGCATCCAAGTCGCGATATGATGTGCCCTTATTTACGTTCATAAAGGTGAGGGTACTGTCATTCTTAACAACTAATGGATGTGGTAGTTTCGTAACTTCACCCTCAATACGTTATTCAGATACACACGAACATAAAGAAGGTTAACGACGCTACCGCTGTAACGGGTATTCGCGTACGCCTGACTCAACTCAACGCTTGTCACCTAATCAATGATCTTCTATCGCGATTATTCCAAATTTGGCAACATGACCAATCCTAAAGCTACAATTCTTTCAAACCGTAAGCGAGGTGAAACGAGAAAATTTTTGGGAACACGAACAAGAAAATACGTCATTAGCAAAAACTTGCATCGTCAAGCTATCACAAAAAAAATTGTAACCTAATCTGTTTTCGTCGCCAATAAACTTTGGATAATTGACTCTACTTTAACATATAAAAACAACAGTCTACTTATAATATTTTATCAGCGCTCAATTCTCAGTATCGGAACGCCAACATTCTTATTGCTTATTGTAATGGCGTCGCATATATTTCAAGTACGTAAATCACTTTTTCCTGCGCACATTAAGTATGTATTTCTTTTTAGGTTTCACAACGAATTATCCAAGACAACATAATGGCAAGACCTCAAAATGTAAAGTTGACATATTGTGGTAAACGCGGAAAATCTGAGTTTTGCGATTTCACCTTTCGGAAAGATCTATAACGACTAATTTGGCAATTTAATGCGAAAAATGAATATTTTACTTTGGACAAATTATATGATCACGTTAAAACAGATTTCAATTTTAATGTGTGACGAACTACAATACTTAGAATTTTGAAATCAAGAGGTTACAAACATAACCGTGTCAATGTACAGAAAATGAAACAGTTGGTTGTAGCCAAAATTAGGTTTCTGAAAAAATTTTTGCAGTTTGCATTTATCAAAATGGTTCAAATATCCATTGTTGGGGGACACGATTCTGACATCAAAAATGAGTGAAGGTAAAAGGTACATATGTTGCACGCGGGGTGTAATTTCGGGTTTTTGGAAAACTTCGACTATCTACTCGATTCGGGGAACGAGGATCAGGATTATCGTAAATCTATGAATGGAGACCGGTTTCAAAATTAGGTGATTAAACCGCTAATTCATGCGCTGTCCGAACTACCCGGAAATTGTGTGGCGGTTATAGATAACGCATCGTATCATTCAGAGCAGTTAGACAAGCCACCCTCATTTTCTAGTAAGAAAGATCAGCTGCTGGAGTAGTTGGTTACGCACGAGGTCGAGACTGGGGGCAAAATTATAAAAAATCTACTGTGGAACTCTGGACCTTTTAGGTCCAGAGGGAAAAATTGTGAAGTTGATAATATTTTGGTTAAGCATTGTATGAAGTTTTACGATTGCCTTCTTACCATTGTCAATATAACCTTGTTGAAATGGGATGGGGTTTTTGTCAAAACTATTACAATAATTAAATAAGTTTTGAACCTCTATAGAAAGATAAGGTTCAGAAATTATGCCTTGAGACTTTGTCCAAATGTTCTACAAGGTGGCAAAATGTTTGTTCCCACAGGGAAAAGATTATTTCAAACGGTTGGGAGAAACGTATCAACTCGCGTGCGTGTGCACGTGCGAGTGCGTGTGCGCGGGTGCGTGTGTGTGCGGGTGTGCGTGTGGCCGTGTGCGCGTGTCTGCGTGTGCGCGGGTGTGTTTGTGTGTGTGTTTATGTGTTTATGTGTTTGTGTGTTTGTGTGTGTGTGTGTGTGTGTGTGTGTGTGTGTGTGTGTGTGTGTGTGTTGTGTGTGTGTGTGTGTGTGTGTGTGTGTGTGTGTGTGTGTGTTGTGTTTGTGCGTGTGTTTGTGTGTTTTTGTGTTTGTGTGTTTGTGTGTTTGTGTGTTTTGTGTGTGTGTGTGTGTGTGTGTGTGTGTGTGTTTGTGTGTTTGTGTGTGTGTGTGTGTGTGTGTGTGTGTGTGTGTGTGTGCGTGGTGCGTGGTGCGTGCGTGCGTGCGTGTGTTGTGCGTTTGTGCGTGTGTGCGTTTGTGCGTGTGCGTTTGTGCGTTTGTGCGTGTGTGCGTGTGTGTGTGTGTGTGTGTGTGCGTGGGTGTGCGTGTTTGTGGGGGGGGGTGCGTGCGCGCGTGCGTGCGTGCGAGCGACTGAGCGCGTGCGTGCGTGTGGCGTGCGTGGATGTGTGCGTGCGTGGGTTTGTGTGTGTGTGTGTGTGTGTGTTACTATCCACGATAACTCCTGAACGAAAATACCGTCGTACTTAAAATTTTGTATTTAAGCTTGGTTTCATTTGGCTTAGGTCTGATTAGATTTTGGGAGAAATCCAGCTACGAAGAGGGGGGGTTTATTACGTGCAGTTTTTTGTTTTTATCAAATATTTCTAAAACAGCTGCATATTTCAAAGATATAAAACAACCTAGATATAGACCTTAAACATATCGTTTAATTATGTTCTATACAATTTTTTGATATGACGTGTAATTTAGCGTCAAGAAAGGTAGAAATTAAATGCTAGTTCAAATTTTCTGAATAACAATTAATTTTATAATAAAAAGTGTAGTATTTTTCAAAGAAAATTCAATTTTACATAAATTTTCTCTATAAAGTTTTTTAATATAAGTAATATAAGTAAGTCAAAAAATTAAATAAATATGAATGAAAATGGTTATACTGCATTATTGATACCTTATAGAAACGGGCGGCTTTGGAATTTTGGAAGTTAACATGTATATATTAATTTCTATCTGACATGAAGTTTTAAACGTCATTCTGACGATTTTTTTGTTTTTACATTGTTGCCTGTTTTCGTTATGATCGTATAAAAAAGAGGTTGCATAGTTACCTTAAAAAAATTATAATTCAAATTATTTCATTTCTTTTAAATTATTAAGTTATTATCTAGATGTCTATTAACCTCTCTGACATGAAGTTTTAAACGTCTGCTTGACATAAATTATTGTTTCTGTTTTTACAATGTTGCATTTTTTCGTACTTAACATTATAAAAGTGGTAATTAACCTTAAAAATAGGTTATTAAAATTATTTAATTTAATTTCCATTTTGTAGGTTGGAAAGTCGTGTGGTGTTCCACACCAGATATTTTTTAATAGGTCACTCGAAATTCAACAATTTTCGTGCAGTCTCACTTTAAAAATAGAACCTACAATTTTCAAAGGTCAAACTACTGTAGTAACTTTTTGTTCTTTTGACAGTATTACCACGCTCTTCTTAAATTTCCATGGCCTACTCTAATCCATTAACGTTGTTAATGTCCACATGTATAAATTTTGCGTTTAATAAATAATTACATAGTGAAATGGGAAAATAGTAAGAATAATAAATGATAGATTTAATGCTTAAATAAGTAGATCATCTACCGTTAAACTAAAAAAGAGAAATTTGTCATTGTTAGAAGCTATAACTCCTCAATATTAATTGTCCTCAACTCAGTAATAGAATTATTTTGAAAGTTAATCCCTTAAACTGTAATTCGTTTACAATTGATCAACGTCAATTAAGCGTAATTGATAGATACATACATTCATGCTATTAAATATTTATAAGTATTTTACGGGATTTAAACTAAGCTTGCTTGAATAACAACATACCAATCATCACAGATTTAAAACAAATAAGTAAGATGACGTCTATGGTAGAAAGTTGGTCTAGAGTAAATGTTTATTAATTATCAGTAGCGTATCAATTGGTAAACACTTTCAAAATCGTTATTTAATCTTAGCTAATAAACGTTATGAGTTATTTATTTCTCAAATGTATTATTAGCAATCATTTATATATGGACGTTTAAGCATTTACCTACACGTAGACTATTAGATACCAACTTCTCAAAATGATTATATATGGAAGTTAAAACGGCCATTTCGTGTACTTCATTCGTAAACTGAAATTAAATTTTTTGAATCTCCCTCGTGTATACAACCCATCAAAAGAAATTCAGAACGACCTTCTCAAGGTAGGTATTTTAATCTTTACAGTAACCTTTAAAAAAAACGCGTCTACCAAGGTCTTTGTATTCTTTAACCGGTTTTCTACAAGAATCTACTAATGTTAACAACCTTTTCATCACTTGCATAAATTAATATTAAGTATTAAAAGGAAAGCATACGAAATGAACCAAATCACCATACGATTATCACATTAATAAAAAAAACTGAGTAGGCGATGAAGCGTTAAGAGAAATGTTTTTATATTATATTAAATTTTACTATGTAATTAAGAGTTGTTTGCTGCTATAAATACATTTTAATTAATACCAATTTAGCTATAACTGTATATTGGCCGAGTTTGTTTATATTTACCCAAGTCTTATGTAATGTACCTACTTATAAAGAACTAAATATAAACCTACATTTACATTTCAGTCTGTAAAAATATTATAAGTATTAACATTTAACAATTTAGTGATATTATTTTAATTAATTTTACTCTAGATTGTTAAGAGATTAAATATTATTAAATCATCTATAAGGTAACATTCTAAAACACCTACGGGCAAAAGCCAACAATCAAAAATGCCACAATCAAATAATATGACAAAATGTAATAACAGTATTTTTTAAAGAGCATTTGTTTGCATTATCTATCTATACAGGGTGGCCCACTTAAGCGGGATTGCTCCATAACTCCCTTACTATTACAAATACGAAAAAATGTCTTATATAAAAGTTGTCCACAGTCATAAACTACACATTTTAAAATTATTTTCAGAAATGGCAAACTTCCGGTTATACCGGAAACTCTTGTCAACTTCGTTATTTTAAATAGAACAACCTATATATTATTACATTTTTGAATTCCTCGTTGAATTTAAAGGTCACTTTAATAACCATACTATGGGTCTACGTCGCATTGCTTCTGAGTTATTTGACATTTTGTAGAAAAAATGACGTTTGCGGTGCCTCCGAAAACTTTCAATATCTCGAAGACGGATACCGGTAGAGAGATGTGGCTTTCGTTTTTTACTTCCGAAAAGGGTACCGCATCATTCTCATTCATTGCCAAAAATCTTGCTTTTAGAATTCAATAATTTCTATCGCTCCGAAAATAATTTTTTTCAAACATGGGTAACTTGATTTTTTTAAATGGAACCACCCATATTTTCTTACATCAGCGGATAGGAAATTAAATTTCCTTTCCATTGATGTAACATTATCGATATTTTGGAGTGATAGTTTTCGAGATATTCACATTTTTATCTAATTTCAGTTTATTGCGCATTGCCGCGGTGTTTTGGAAAACGTTTTGTCAATTGTTTTAAACAACTGATAAGAAGTCTTGCTTTTAGAATTCAATCATTTCTATCGCTCCGAAAATAACTTTTTTCAAACACGGATAACTTGATTTTGTTAATGCACAAGAAATAAACAATAAATACTCAAGAATTAAGAACACAAAACTCAAAAGAAATACACAATAAATACATAAGGATTGCACAAGTAATACAAAATAATTACTTAAGGCTTACACCAGAAATAGAGAAGAAATGCACAAGAAATACACAATAAATACATAAGGAACGATCAATAAATACATAAGGACAATTACTTAACGATTACAGAAAATATACAAAAGGAATGTACAAGAAATACAGGTTATCCTGTTTACACGTTCCCTCGTTTGATACTGCACGCGTCCGGTGTTTGTAAAACGTTGTAACAACTATTGAAAGGCTGTTTCTCGGACAACAACATTTCAATGGAAATGTCTTGTAGAAACACTTAAACTGATACACAAGACAGCAAAGCACAACAGAAGCTCGAGAAACTGACGTTTCTTATCATTTGTTTAAAACAATTGACAAACGCTTTACAAAGCACCGCGGCAATGCGCAATAAAAACTGAAATTAGATAAAAATGTGAATATCTCGAAAACTATCTCTCCAAAACATCGATAATGCTACATCAATGGAAAGGAAATTTAATTTCCTATCCGCTGATGTAAGAAAATATGGGTGGTTCCATTTAAAAAAATCAAGTTATCCTGTTTGAAAAAAATTATCTTCGGAGCTATAGAAATTATTGAATTCCAAAATCAAGATTTGGCAATGAATGAGAATGATGCGGTACCATTTTCGGAAGTAAAAAAACTAAAGCCATATTACTCTACCTGTATCCGTCTTCGAGATATTGAAAGTTTTCGGAGGCACTGCAGACGTTATTTTTTCTACAAAATGTCAAATAACTCAGAAGCAATGCGACGTAGACCCATAGTATGGTTATTAAAGTGACCTTTAAATTCAACGAGGAATACAAAAATGTAATAATATATAGGTTGTTCTATTTAAAATAACGAAGTTGGCATGACTTTCCGGTATAACCGGAAGTCCGCCATTTCTGAAAATAATTTTAAAACGTGTAGTTTATGACTGTGGACAACTTTTATATAAGACATTTTTTCGTATTTGTAATAGTAAGGGAGTTATGGTGCAACCCCGCTTAAGTGGGCCACCCTGTATATAAATGCAGAAATAAACCAAGAGATACAAGTTACAGCTCGTAATTATAATACTCAGTGGATTTTTATGTGGCGACACATATTTTCAAAAAATATCTGGTGTAGAACAAAACACGGCAAATCAAAAGAAATGAAATAATTTTTTTAGGATACTTATGCATCCCCTTTTTTAACACGTTCATACGATAATAGGTAACGTTAAACACAAAACCAATAATCTATGTCAAATGAACGTTTAAAACTTTGTGAGATAGAGGTTAATAGACATATATATATATATATATATATATATATATATATATATATATATATATATATATGCTAACTTAAAAAAAATCCCAAGCCGCTCGCTTCTATAAAATACTGATATTACAATTGTAACGTCCCCCAGGTACCCTATCTTGAAAAGAGTAATTTGAACTTATTTGCAATAACGCAAATTCAAGAACCAAACAATCGCTAGGTGATTTATCTTGACTTGACTGACAATAATGTCACTATTACTCAAATTAATTGTCTGCCTTACTTTGACTTTCCGGGCAATAATTAAAACATTAGCATTTATTTACAAGTCTGATATTTATTACTCGCAAACCTCAAACCTGATGAAACGAAATGGCCGTCTAGTGTTAGGTACGTTATGCTATCTAAATGAGGTAGTCTGGATGAGGTACGTGTTGCATCATGCGGGCAGGTAACAAAAAATGAAACTACTCAAATTAAAATCAACGAACTTGGCACACCGGTGGTTCAGCCCGTTAATCTACGATTGTGGGAAAGAACCACCAATAAAACCCACTTTATTCATAAATAAGCAATTGCACATGTACATTAATAAATCAAATAACACAAAAAAAAAACAATGAAAGGGTTAAATATATAACAAAACACCATTAAATCAGATTAAAGTGCGTACAAAATTATAACCTTAAGAGAAAATTAATAAAAAGCATTTTAGTTACACAGAAATACAATAAGAAAGCAGGTATACTCACACTAACAATTGCGTCATAAATAATCAAAATAAAAATCATAATACCAAACGTGGCCCTTTTTAAAAACCAATCATGCCGGTCTTGAAGTAAACAAACACATAAAATAATAAAGCAAATCACGGTACATATAAAATACAAGGTACTAAAGTAAATGCGAGGATCAAAAGAATTTAAAAGGAATTTAAAAATTACCTAATTGTTTAGTGACAATTAAAGCACAAAATACATGAGTCACATTGTAATAAAGCACATAAAAAAGAGAAATCAGCTCGCAGAGAAATAATTCAACTTCAACAAACTGAAATCAAAACTCATTAAAACAGAGGTACGTTCTAAATAGATCACTAACATCGTGACCAATATATAAGTTTTAGTGCGTTAGCAACATACCGTGCCTCTCTCTCCCCGGTTACACATTCACCTATACAACATACAAAAACAATAAATATAAGATTCGAGGTGTTTAATGGTCTGGCTTGGGAGTATGTACCAACAGGGAATTGCCTTTTACAATTAATAACCTACGGCATTCTATACCCATTCGCCAGCCACCTTTCCACCATTATAAATATAAACAATCAACAATGCTAATTCGCACAAATACCAAAGGGAGAGTGCCCTATACTGTCCTTTTATTTTAGCAGATTTCAGCTAAATGAGTGCGCGTACGAATAAGATACCTTTGCAAGACAATGTTTGATATTTAATATGTTATCTAGACTGGTAAAACTATTTGCTGCGAGCTTTCAGTTATATAAAAATACATACTTACACTAGAATAAATAAATTTTATTTAAAGAATACGTCTTCACATTTTCTTATGAATTTAATCGTTACTCAGATATTGAAAAAAATTGAACTTAAATTCTACTTACGGAACTTTTTGCTGCAAAAAATACACACTCACGCACACCCACTCACACACGTTCGCACACCCACACATAATCAAAGAGGAAAGAAAATTTAATCAAGTTATGATATAAGTTGATGAAAAAGTTTAATGTGAGATTGATAGAAGCATTCGCAAATACCTTGATATACCAATTAAAGATCTAACAAAGCAATAGTTTTTTATGAATAATAATAATGTAGTACGTTTTAAGTTTTAATTTAATTTCAACTACATATGTTAAATTATTATAGTGCTGTGGTAACTTAATTATGGCATTTTTCACTGTTAGCCTTAGACCGTTAGAGGGTGTTCTGATTTGTCATCTTCAAAGCAGTTTAATAATATTTAATTTATTAAGGATCTAGTTATTCTTTACTTTATACGTTTATTAAACTGTTATATTAATAACTTATGTTTACGTTTTCAATTTTTCATATTTCACAAATTTGTTTTATCATCTTAAGCAATTCGTAAAGATATTACCACTAACTGAGGACAATAACTGTAATTGTTATCTAAACATATAGAATAGTATAAAATATAAATATCTGGTCGGAACACCATACGAACTTCCAACCTACAAATTAAAAGGAATGAAATAATTTTAATTTTTTAGATTAATTATGTAACGTCCTTTTTATACGTTCACAACGAAATTAGGCAACACTGTAAAAATAAAAACAATAATCTATGTCAGACTGACGTTTAAAACTTTATGTCAGATACAGATTAATAGACATAAATACATGTTAACTTAAAAAGAATTATAAACCTGCCCGTTTCTATAAGATAGCAATAATACAGTTTAACCATTTTCATTAATATTTAATTAAATTTTAAACTTACCTTGCATTATATTAAGTAACTTTATAAAGAAAATTTATGTACAACTAATCATTATTCAGAAATTAAAAAAATTTGAACTAACACTTAAAATTATACCGTTCTTTGCCGCTAAATTATGCGTCGTAAAAAATTTCATGGAACACAATAAATTAATCGATATGTTTAAGGTTTATATGTAGGTATTTTTATATCTGTGAAGTATTTGATAAAAACCAAAAACAGACCCTAATAAGCCCCCCTCTCCACCGCTGAATCTTACCTAAAATCTAATCAGCTCCAAGCGAAATGAAAGAGCCTAAAATACAAAATTTTAAGTACCGACATATTGTGGTTCTGAAGTTATCGTTGATACTAACATGCATCCACATGCGCACACACACGCACATACGCGCGCCCGCAGACACGCACGCACACACGCACCCACACACGCACGCACGCACCCACCCAAATTAACTAATATTTTTCTCATAATAAAATTTAATAATAATAATACAATTGGTAATAATTTGTCACATCACTAATTTTACACACCGACGATTATTCCAGATCATGTCGACAATGTACAATCGGAATGTAGATTATTTAAAAATAAAACCATAAGATTTTATAGTAATAATTTAAATTATTAGTTTAAAAATTATTATTAATTTTAATTATAAAAAGTATTATTAAAATACCATTAATTATTTATTATTAAATTATTGATACTAACTACTGTTGATCATGTTACCATTGTAAACAAGCAATGCACATTGTTTAAAAATAATACCAAATGTTTGTATTCTCATTGTTTAATTGTGAGGGATATTTAAACATTTAGTGTCATTGGTTAATTTTTCCTGTTTTGTTGTTATAATCATGGAGTTTGAATATTTGTTTGTAGAAATGTGTGACATACATTTAATGTATGATTTAGCAAACTGCAACAAGGCAGCAGCAAAACGATTGTATCAAAACAGGTTTCCTAATAGACGTGTGCCAAATGAAAAGACCTTTGAAAGACTTCACAACCGATTTGGGAAACAGGTTCATATGCTACTGGGCATCATGAACCTCGTAGACCAAGGGGTACAAGGACTACTGAATTAGAAGAACGTGTTCTAAATAGTGTGCAAGAATCTCCGGATAGTAGTACACGTTCCTTGGCAGTACAGGAAGCTGTTGGAGACATGACTGTGTGGCGGATTTTAAATGATAACTGTCTTTATCCTTATCACCTACAAAGCGCACAGAGGCTGACTGCCGATGATTTTCCACGTAAATTGGCATTCTGTAACTGGTTTCAGACAAAATTAGTTGAAGACCCTCCACTTTCGACAGTCATTCTGTCCACAGATTAAGGTTCTGTTAACAGGAATGGTGTTAAAACTATCATAACTAGCATACCTGGAGCAACGAAAATCCTCATCGTACTGTTTATAAACATATGTGGTTTCAACATGATGGAGCTCCAGCATATTTTAGCCAGTTGGAATCAGATTTCCTGTGCGAAACTTTCCATGAAAAATGGATAGGCCGCGTAGGGCCAGTGCTCTGGTCTCCTCGATCACCTGGCTTAAACCCGTTGGATTTATACCTGTGGGGTCATTTGAAATTTGTTTATTCAACTCCAGTACACAACACTGAAGATCTTCAATACATAATCCAAAATGGATATCAAGAAATTAGGAATACTCTCGGAATTTGGACATCTCTTATAAAATATAACTCTTAACTTTGATAGAAAAAATACAATTAACGCAAGATTATTACAAATTGTTTTTGTTATTATTTACTATTAAATTTTATAATGAGAAAAACATTACTTAATTTGATGATGTTTTCAAATATTAGCATTAATAATAAATAAAAACAATTTACATTCAAATTAATTGAACGTTACGTAAAGTGGAGGACATGAAAACCGCGCAAAACCGATTTTAAGAACTAGAATGTCATTTGGTCAAAAATAAAAGGTTTAAGATTTTAGCATATAACATACATTTTGATAAAACGAATACTTATGGAGATATAAAGGTTTGAAAAATAAATATGGCCGTCATTTTTTGCTAATTTTAGGACTTTATTATCAAGACCCAAATACTGGTTATTTAACCCGATCTTGAGATATAATTTCTACCTTCCTACCTACATGTACATATGTAGGTATAGAAGGTTATGCAATCGACTTTTTTTTCACTCTCGCTAAATCGACTTATTACCTCATTTTACAACTTTTAACCAAGTTTCGCCAAGATTGGTCATCATATCTGAATGGCTGTGTGTTTGTGGGTGTGTGTGGGTGTGGGTGTGTGTGGGTGTGTATGTGCGTGCGTGTGTGCGAGTGCGCGTGGGTGTGCGTGTGTGTGTGTGTGTGTGTGCGCGCGTGTGTGTGTGTGTGTGATCGCGCGCGTGTGTGTGAATGTGGATGTATGTTAGCATCCATCCACGATAACTCCAAAACGAAAATACCTGATCTGCTCTTGATATATATATATATATATATATATATATATATAACAAAATGGTGGATAGAACGAAGGAGAAATTGCCACTTTTTCTAAATATACCGGGTGTCTCGAATTGCAGTGTCTGAACTTTAACAGCGTATTCTGCGTCCAAAATAAGGCCTAATCTCCTATATAAACATATGTCGAGAAATGCTTCGTTTTCGAAATACAGGGTGTTAAAAAAAACATTTTTTATCATATCTTTCATATCTCTGTTAAATTTAATACACATCCTTCGAGCATCATAGAACATTTTTTGATGTAAAATATTTTTTAAAATGTGTACCAGTGGCGTCCGTACGATATTTGAACTGAATATTGTTGAAGAAAAATATGGTACACCACTGCTTTTCTGAAAATAAAAAGGGTTAGTTAAAAGTATGGAGACGGCGATTTATTGTCGTTAATATTCATTTTAGGAAATTATGTTCAATATAAAAGTTTGTTATGAAATTATTATCTACATTTGAGAATACTTGAATTATTTTTTTCTTCAATTGTTTTTAAGTTACGACGTTATCGATATTTTTTTGAAATGACAACCTATATTTCTGATTATTGATTTCGATAGTACATTCTATTCTCTTTTCAACGATATACAATTTTCAATATGTTACATTTGAAAAAAATTGACAAAAAGTACCTTAATGTTCAAATATTAAAGATCCATTAAATTAGGAGAATTAATCTAGATAGACAAAAGCGAGGCGATAAACAAACTCGAGCGAGGTAACTTTATCAGTGGTTATTGTTTATGTCAAATAGTTGACATATTTCAATTGTGCAATTTGTTGCTGTTAATATTAGCAATGGCGAGTTTAAGTGAACGTGAAAGAATTGAAATACTTATGATGCTGGGTTATGGAAATAGACGCAGAAGTTTACAAGACGCTTGTAATTTATTTAATGACACGCATCCAAACAGAAATCCAATTTCTAAATCCGTTGTTGGTAAAACCTTAAAACGCTTTGAACAAACCGGTAGTGTTAAACATTTGCCAAGGAGTGGTAGACCTAGAACAGCGAAAAGCGATGACAAAAAACTGAATGTTCTATTGGCCGCATCTGAAGATTCCCATTTATCAACCAATCAATTAGCGGCCAATCACAATATTTCACAGTCATCGGTCGTTTCAATTTTAAAAAGTGAAAAGTATAAACCTTATAAGGTACAACTTCTACACGAGTTGACGGAAGATGATTTTGATAGGAGACTACAATTTTGTGAAGAAATGTCAAATATTTGCAATAATAATGCAAATTTCGTCAACAATATTCTTTTCTCTAACGAAGCTACCTTTTGTCTTACTGGTGAAGTAAACAGACATAATTGCAGATATTGGTCATCGGAAAATCCTTTTTGGTTTATGGAGCACCATACGCAGTACGCCCAAAAGGTTAATGTTTGGGTTGGCATTCTAGGGGTCATATTATCGGTCCCTTTTTCATCAATGGCAATTTAACTTCGGCTCTGTATTTGCAGTTATTGCAAAATGAAATTATACCTGCTTGTGCTATGCTGTATCCAGATGAAAACAATGAACACCTTCCCAATAACAGTATCTGGTTTCAGCAAGATGGCGCCTCACCACATTATGGTGTAAATGTTCGTCAATATTTGGATAACGTCTTTCCAAACAGATGGATTGGGAGACGAGGAAGTATTGAATGGCCAGCTCGTTCGCCTGATTTAAGCCCTTTAGATTTTTTTCTTTGGGGATACGTAAAAAACAGGGTTTACAATGATAAGCCCAACGATGTCGAAGATTTAAAAATCCGAATTACCAGAACGATAGAAGAAATTCCGAGAATTTTACAAAATTCTATTCAGGGTTTTGTAAATCGATTGAGTCATTGACAAATTAGAAATGGAGAACAATTTGAACACTTACTTTAATTTAGTTAGTTATTAATTTGTTTTTAATGATAAGATTGTGACTGATAAGTTTATTGCAAATAAATGAGTCTAGTTACCGGGTTAATTAATTCTGCTAATTTAATGGATTTTTAATATTTGAACATTAAGGCACTTTTTCTCAATTTTTTTCAAATGTAACATATTGAAAATTGTATACCGTTGAAAAGAGAATAGAATGTATTATCGAAATCAATAATCAGAAATATAGGTTGTCATTTCAAAAAAATATCGATGACGTCGTAACTTAAAAACAATTGAAGAAAAAAATAATTCAAGTATTCTCAAATGTAGATAATAATTTTATAACAAACTTTTGTATTGAACATAATTTCCTAAAATGAATATTAACGACAATAAATCGCCGTCTCCATACTTTTAACTAATCCTGTCTATATATATATATATATATATATATATATATATATATATATATATAAACAAAATGGTGGACAGAACGAAGGAGAAATTGCCACTTTTTCTAAATATACCGGGTGTCCCGAATTGCAGTGTCTAAACTTTAACAGCGTATTCTGCGTCCAAAATAAGTCCTAATCTCCTATATAAACATATGTCGAGAAATGCTTCGTTTTCGAAATACAGGGTGTTAAAAAAAACATTTTTTATCATATCTTTCATATCTCTGTTAAATTTAATACACATCTTTCGAGCATCATAGAACATTTTTTGATGTAAAATATTTTTTTAAATGTCTACCAGTGGCATCCGTACGATATTTGAACTGAATATTATTGAAGAAAAATATGGTACACCACTGCTTTTCTGAAAATAAAAATTATTTTTGAAATCTCCATTTGATTTAGAGCAAATTTGATCCCTTGATTTTTTTCCGTACGACGCAGCGTTTTCGCGTAAAAAAATAAAAACTATTTTCATGCATGGCCAAATTGCTAAAATTTTTAATGTTAATTTCAGTGACAAAACTTGCAAAACGGTTTACAAGCGCAAAATGCGCGGGAGCCCCATCCATTTGAATCAAGATTTCGTTTCTAAGATTTAGGGGAATATCTTCTAGATATTCAGATAACTCATTTCGCAGGAAATCATTAAATAATTGTCCATCTAGGAGTGGTGGTAAAATAAATTCCAGATTCGTAAATTGTGGTAAGTTGCTGAGCAGCTTCGTCAGTCCATAATTTTTTTTTTTCAAGTTCTCATCTTCCTCTACTTTGCATATAAAAATCAATTGCAAAAACCAACGCGTGTATCGGCATCACCAGGTTGCAAATTTTGAACTGGCTGCATCTGAAATGGCTTCCTGTGATCTTGCCTCAAAACACGATGAACCTAATTTTTAGAAACAAAAACGGCGTTACTTGTAAATGGTGAGCTGCCCTTCGTAGGTTTAATGTTCTATTGTTGTCAAACTTATTTAAAATTACGCTTCGATGTCGTTCATTTCTCCTGCCTTCATTTCTCGGATTCGTTTTGAGTCCGAAATGCCTGAACATTAAATGTGTTTTATTGAAGACTTGTTTGCAAGGTAACCTTCTATTTGAAAATCCTCGTTGGTATTTCCGTACTGCATTTGCATTTCCGTTACATATACCATAAACGAAATTAATCAGCATACTCAAAAGTTACTGAATAGCACCATTTTCAAATTTCTAGTTAGACTGATAATTAGCTTATTCGTGCAAACTGTAAGTATCTGAAGTTTATTTATAATAATTTACTTCTACTGTTATAAAAATATAAAAATTCAATCATGGCATACCAAGATTCGACAGTAGAGGAATGATGGTCAATGCAGTACACGCGTTGTTCAGAAATTATGAACTCAACGGGAATGCAAGAAATGAATATCGAAAACCTACATATTAGATTCAAAACACAATTTTAAAAAAGTTGGAGGTGCTCATTTTGAGCAATTATTGTAAACTTTAGGGACCACATTAAAATTCTTTATTCGTTAATGAACAAAATAATTTGATAGTTCTCTGTAAAATTTTTCATGACCTACGTTAATGAAAGTTTGGCCGTGCATGAAAATAGTTTGTATTTTTTTTTCGTAAAAACAATGCGTCGTACGGAAAAAAGTCAAGGGATCAAATTTGCTCTAAATTAAATGGAGACTTCAAACAACATTTTTACTTTCAGAAAAAACAGTGGCGTACCATTTTTTCCTTCAATAATATTCAGTTAGAATACCGTACGGACGCCACTGGTAGAGATTTTACACCAAAAAATGTTCTTTGATGCTCAGAGATGTGTATTAAATTTTATAGAGATGTCTAAAGTGATATGAAAGATATGATAAAAAATGATTTTTTTTCTTAAAACTTTAACACCCTGTATTTCGAAAACGAAGCATTTCTCGACATATGTTTATATCGGAAATTAGGACTTATTTTGGACACAGAATACGCTGTTAAAGTTTGGACACTGCGATTCGGGACACTATATATATATATATATATATATATATATATATATATATATATATAATGTGTCTACTTAAGTTGAAAAAGTTCTGCATCGTCTAAAATCCAAAATGCAACCTTCACACAAAGTTTATCGAAAACCAACACATACGAATAGATACTTGAACTCTCTCTCACATCACCATCCTGGTCAATTACGTAGCGTTATGAAATCCTTGATATACCGCTCTTACCACTTATCTGACCAAAATTCTAAAACGGAAGAGATGAAGACTATTAATAAAATACTAATTCAAAATGGATACAAAGATCAAGAAATATTAAAATTATCAACCAAATAGAAAGACCAAGAAATAATAACTTGTCAAACAATGAACGAAAGATTCCTGTTATTCTACCTTATATAAAGGAATTACAGACAGAATAGCAAAGAAATTTCCCAAAACGACTTCAGACCGGTATTCAAACCACATTCAACTTTGTCCCAACTTTTAAGAAACCCCAAAGACAAAATTCCTAATGAAAGCCAAGGAGTGTATGAGATACCGTGCAACAACTGTCGAAGAACTTATATAGGACAAACTAACAGAATATTATATGCGAGAGCCGATGAACACCAACTAGCAATTAAGCAGCACAATCCTCATCGTCTTTAGCTGCACATCATTTAGATACAGGACACCAAATTAATACCAACAATATCCGTTTAATTGCACCTCTATATACCTTACAAGAAAGAATTATTAGAGAAGCAGTTGAAATTGAAAGAAGACCAAACGCCCTCAATAAACGAGATGACACTTCTAGAATGCCACAAATTTGGAAGAATGTCATTAAACAAGTTGATTCTACATTTCAACCAAGTCCAAATCTTCCAGAAATTTCAAACACTTATGCTGCAACTATTCCTGGCGTCCCCACGTCTGCACCTTCTACATCATGTACTCGACCAACTACCCGAAGTCAAACACACTCGTCCAGATTAAATTTAAATTAGTTACCTTGTTTCATATTCTGTATTTTTAAAATAGTTACCTTATTTCAATCTCTGTAATTGTCAAATAAATTCTTGACAAAGGGAACAAAGGACGTTCCCGAAACGTTGAATTAATTTTACGTTTATTTACACAAGTTTTAAAGAAAAATTGTCTTATTTAAATATATATATATATATATATATATATATATATATATATTTTTTGTGGTTAAAATTCACGGGGTATATTTTCAATATAAATCGTGCCTCGTACCAGGCTTATGGCGATCAAAAAGTTTTAGAGATACTTTATAAAATAGCAGAAGACATTGTTTTATACGCTGTAGTGAAGATGAAATTCACCACGTGACGTTGAGGCTCCAAATTAATATTTTTATTAAAGGTGTTTTTATTATGCCATACTCAAAAGTACACACATTTCGGATTTAAGAGAGAATTTACTTTAACCAACAGGCAATAAAATGATCATACGATTTGAAAGGGCCGTACTTATAAATTTCTTATTTTAGAGTGTTTAAGAAAAGTGTACATTCGATCTTGGACAGAAACATGAAATAGTTTAAGTATAGAAAATACATAAAACGTTGAATAAAAATTTTAATTACTAAACTTACAGTAGGTTTATATTAGGACAAACACCCTGTATACTAGCTTTTAAGTACTTATGGTTATCTTGAATGTGCCGTTTTAAAAATTATAAATATTTATCGTTGCAATTCATATTGTTTTTTAGTTTTAAAGATTTTATTAAAATATACAAATAGTACAACGCCCGGTATAATAACATTTGAGCTTATTCAGATTAGTTGCTAAAATAACTACAAATAGGCCTCAAAACTTTCAAAACGGATTAAATTGTTCAAGTTATTTAAAAAATCTACGTAGAGGTCTTTCTAATGCAGAGCCGACTTACGTATTTTGACAGACTGTATCTCCTATCACAGACATACGATCCTTTATATATCAATATTTTATTTATAATGATGGTACCTTTAAAATATTCAAATTTGGTTGAAATTCACGGGGGCCTATTTTCCATGTAAACCGTGCGTTATTCTTTCAATACTGAAATTATCTCTCTTATCTATTAATAATATGACAACCATTCAATTTATTAATGTTTATGAACAACCTTGCAATTTAAATACGAAATAAATGCATAATAATTATTTATTTTAGAAATAGGAAAATCCATACAAAGAATATATAGTAAACAAACATCATATTATGTAAATGTAAACTTTCACCATTATCACACATAATAAAATACTTATCTTTTTTGGGCTGACGTTTGTTTATGTTTTCATTTTTCAGCTTTGAAAAAATTGTTTACAACATCTTTAATAATTTTTAACAAATATTACTACTGACGAAGATAACTGTAAGTTAGTAGATTGTATGGTTTAAAATACACCATTAAAAAACCCAAATAAGATCAGTATTTTATTAAACATCATATTAATACAGAAACAAACATAATTACATTTTCATTCATTCTACTAAAGTTTCGACATATTCATCTTCTCTTGGTAAACATTTAAACGTTCTTTTGCCAAACTCCTGTAATACTTTCCGTATCATATCTGGAGTAATTTTTTTGGCATTGTTCAGAAATAGTCCTCACAAAATGATTTACATTTTCAAAGGTCTTTGTTGATAAACTTGCTGTTTAAGTAACTCCATAAAAAAGTCACGGGAGTTAAATCGCGAGACCTGACAGGCCAAAAAATCTCTGAATACCTGTGAATCACCTTTCCATTAAACATATTTTCAAGGAGTACTCTAAGATTTACTGTACTGTGGATGGATGCACCGTCTTATTGGAACCAAATTTTCAGACGTTCTTGTAATGGAAGTTCGTCCATAAAGTAACTGACTTGATTTTGTTATAATTGCAAGTAATGTGCGGCAGTCAAGGAATGTTGAAAAAAAAAAGGTACAATAAATTTATTTTTGTACATACCACACCACACATTCGTTTTAAGCGAATATTGGTTACGATTTTTTATTATAAAGTTTGGATTAATATTAGACGACCAGCGACAATTTTATGATGAGACGGTTCCGTTGGAAGAAAATGTTGCCTCATCGGAAAAAATACGTTTTGTTAAAAACGGGTCTTCTAACTTTCCTTAAATCACAGCGCAGGACTCAAATCGTCTATCGTAATCACTTTCTTGTAATGTGTGTACGAATTGCGGTTTATATGGATAATATCTATTTCTTTTTAAAATATTTGCCACTGTATCTTTACTTACTGTAATATTTTGGATTCTAGAGGCTCTTTTGCGCAATGATATTTTTGGTTCTTCTACAATAGAAAGCATCACTTCAAATGCAGAGTCTTCATTGGCAACCAGTTTTCGGCGTTTTTTCTTAAAATTATTTTCAATACTTCAACTAGTCTTGAATTTATTTAATATTTTTGTTAACTGTTTCTATGCGGATGTCTATTATTAAAAATATCTACTGCTTCTCTATGTGTTTTATAGATGTACTTTATAAATACCAACGCACTCTGACATTCATTGTCAGTCAGTGCATCATAGATTACGTTAAATTGTATAAAGCCAGAATACTCAATACCTACGGAATGTATGAAAAATTAGTACATAATCACAAAACCTGAATTTTCATTCTTAATGGTTGTTATTGCATATTTGACTTCTTCTTCAGGACGCTGCAGGTCCACAGACGACGCTTTGATATTTCCTCCTCATTTAATCTAACTAAACCAAAAGGTCATTCCATATAACAACGAAATCGAAAAGCCATATTTGAAACTAACAGATCAACTAACGTTAAAAAGTCAAACTAAGTTTGTTGAAACAATTGTGTTGACGTGACAACCGTAAATATTAAAACCAATGCCTACTTTTGATTTTATAAAACAATATTATTAAATGGAGTATAATATATATATTATAATATACATATATAAATTAAATTATTAATATATTATCATATTCAGAATATTATTCACAATGTATTCATGTTTAAATTAAGACAATGTAATTCTTTAAAACTTGTTTAAATAATAATATTTAATTCAACGTTTGGGAAGTCTTTGATTCCCTATTGTCAAAATTTTATTTTGACAATACATGATTGAAATAAGGCTTAACTAATTTTTAAATAAATACAGAAATGAAAACAAGGTAGAATACATGTTATACATTTAATCTGACGATTAGTGATTCGTAGTTTCAGTACTGATGAGACGTCAGAACAAATTTCAGCCTAGGAATAGTTCACATAATTTGAAATTTTTAAGATTTGGACAGTAATGTAGAATCAACTTGTTTAATAATTCTAAATTTTGGCATTCAAAGTCATCTCGTTTATAGGCGTTGGTCTTTTCAATTTATTTATAATAATTTTTATTTAAGGTCATAATTAATAACGGATATTTGGAAAATTTGGTATCGACAAATGATTGAAAAGGTATTTTTAAATTAGCTAGTGGATTCATGTCTGCTATATTTCTTTATTTGTCCATATAAGTTTTAAGTTTTCACGTATCTTAAAACTTGCTTTCATTAATTTTCTTTGGGGTTTCTAAACTTTGGACAAAGTTAATTGGTTTAATCCGGTTGAAGCATTTGAAATTCTTTGCATTCTTCATGAACCTTTATAGGTAATAACATGAATTTTCGTTACTTGTTTGAAATTATTATTTTAGATTTTTATTGTTTCTAATTGGAATATTTTTATTTTATCCTTTTAGTATTTTATTAATGTCTTATTTTCCGTTTTACATTTTGTCAATAAGTGAAGGCGTATATAGTTTATAACCTACTAATTACCAGGAGGTATGAGAAATTCAGTAATATTCAACTGTTTCGATAAATGGTTGTATTTCACCATTTGAAATCTTTTATTTGGGAATAACTTTTTTTAGTAATATTTCCTTCTCAAAATATAAATTTATGTTGCGAATGTTGTAATATGTCCTAAGTGGTCAAGTTCCTTTCATGAAGTTCTACAATGATTTTAACATAACGAAACCAACTTTTAGATTTTATCTAAAAATAATGCAAAAGTTTACATGTTCCATATACATGAAATTGGAAGTGGCGACTATAGGTTTCCTTGAATTTCTTTAAATTGCTTGATTAAAATAGTTGATGCAGGCACGATTTTAAATTTGAGTATGCTTGTTATTATGTTTTTTTTATAATTTTTATTTCTTCAATAGGATCTGTAAAGTCTGTATGTATTAACTAAAATTCATTTGAGCCAGGTAACTAAATTTTTTGGGGATAGGGTTCAATTGTTTAAGATTTTGTTGGCAAAATAAATTAAATCTGGGAATATTAATGTAAATGATCAAATTGTAATTATAAAAAATTAACATTGAAACCGACTTTGTTGAGATCTGCAATACCAGTTCGTATTAATACTGAAATAAAGTAGCTAAAATTTGAATTATCTAAATTATTGAGAAATTTTAATTTAGTTTAGTAAACTTATTAATTTTAAAAGCATAGAACATTTATTTCAGAATTGAGTGAATTCGTAAAACTTGTATAATTTCAAGAAAAACTAAACGGCCATCAAAAAAATAATATGGAATAGGTTATGATTGGAATTGATACTTGTGTTTCTGCAATTCGAAATAATTTTAATGTAGGATCTCCATTAAATTTGTACGTAATGCCCCATAAATGATTTCTTGCTTTTTCGAAATACGTTAGACATCTCTGTTATCAAAAGTTGACATGTTCTTAATGTAAATACGATGACTACAATGCAAAATTTCAGACAAACTTTACTTATTTTGTTTTAAAATTTTCATATTTATTTACAATTTCTCGATTAACATTTATTTTAATAATTTATACTACCTGCACCTTTTTTAATTCGTTTACTTTATGCTATACATGTCAACAAAATAAACCAATTCTAAAGTAATTGAAGAAATTATTAACATCAACATTCCAAAACCATTTACACTATCTTGAAAAACAAAAATTACAATTTTATCGAACAAATAATTAACTATTTTAATTTAGTATAGTTAAAACAATTGTTTCTGAATTCTCATTACCTGATCATTTCAAATCCGTAATGTTTCTAAATTTCCTACTTAAAACAAATAACATTAACATATGACTTATTACAAAATTTTCATCCACAAAGAAAGTAGATTGAGAAATCAAGAATCCTTTTACCTTGGTCCAATACAATTTTAATTTTTTCTACATTTCACAAAATTACTTTGATCCAAAAATTCTAGAAAAAACATAAAAACAGACTACTCAAATTAAAACCATGATATTATTTTACAATGGAAAGCAAATTCAACAAATTCAAAGAACCACAACCCTCTTTTCTACTTTGTAAGATTATGAACTAATTGAAAATTCTAAAATTCTACATCTAAACTAAACTAATTCTTCAAATTTCACAAAAAATTAATAATTTCTTTAACCCATTTTATTAAATTTTACAAAATTTCCACCTTCACATCTAACATTTAGGTAGTTAACCTAACTTTCCTAATTTTATGTTTATATTACATATTTATAGTTAAATTCCTTGTTGAAATGAGGAACTCTTCTCTCTTGGAATTAGTTTCGTTTTGTTTCTTTGTCTAATTTTGTAGAATTAATGATAGATTTTGTTGTTTTTTCTATGTAAGTGGTAGGATTGCACTGATTTTTCTTATATTCTGAAGAAGTTAGCAGTTCAGACATCTTGTGGTGATAGTCTTGAGAGTTGACAATGATAGTAGCGTTTCCTTAAAAGATACAGAATCTACGGTAGCTGACGAAATTAGACTCAACGTAGCACACATTCTTCAGAACTGCAAACTTCCCAAACAAGACCTCCAAATGTTAAACCAAATCAAAAATGACGACCAAATATTAATACTACCCGCTGACAAAGGAAACGCTACTATCATTGTCAACTCTCAAGACTATCACCACAAGATGTCTGAACTGCTAACTTCTTCAGAATATAAGAAAAATCAGTGCAATCCTACCACTTACATAGAAAAAACAACAAAATCTATCATTAATTCTACAAAATTAGACAAAGAAACAAAACGGAAACTAATTCCAAGAGAGAAGAGTTCAAGAATCCCCAAAATATACGGACTCCCAAAAATTCATAAGGAAAACTGGCCATTACGCCCTATCGTCAGTGCATTCAATTCTCCGACTCATGACCTTGCTCGTTATCTAGCAAAAGTTATTCAACCAATTTGTGAAAATGCTGTATCCTACATCAAAACTCTTATGATTTTCTAACACAATTTTAAATTGTACCCTTGGCTCCAAATGACATTTTAGTTAGCTTCGACATAACGTCACTTTTCACCAAGATACCTATTGAAGACACGATGAAAATTCTAGAAGAAAAACACTCAATAAACCAAGACATACTCAAATTGATAAACCACTGCATGCACTCAACCTATTTTACATACAAAGGACAATTCTACAAGCAAATTCAAGGAACACCTATGGGCTCGCCACTCTTCCAGCTTTTGCGAATGTATATATGGAACATTTTGAAACCATTGCTTTAAATTCTGCAGATTTAAAACCTAAATGTTGGTTTCGTTATGTTACGACACATTTGTAGTTTGGCCCCATGGAAAGGAAACTTGGACCACTTTCTAGGACATATTAACAACATTCACGACAACATCAAATTTACTATGGAAGTTGAAGAAAATAATTCACCCTTTTTGGACACCCTAATAACAAGACTTCCTAATGGTAAATTTACACACAAAGTTTATCGAAAACCAACACATACGAATAGATACTTGAACTCTCTCTCACATCACCATCCTGGTCAATTACGTAGCGTTATGAAATCCTTGATATACCGCTCTTACCACTTATCTGACCAAAATTCTAAAACGGAAGAGATGAAGACTATTAATAAAATACTAATTCAAAATGGATACAAAGATCAAGAAATATTAAAATTATCAACCAAATAGAAAGACCAAGAAATAATAACTTGTCAAACAATGAACGAAAGATTCCTGTTATTCTACCTTATATAAAGGAATTACAGACAGAATAGCAAAGAAATTTCCCAAAACGACTTCAGACCGGTATTCAAACCACATTCAACTTTGTCCCAACTTTTAAGAAACCCCAAAGACAAAATTCCTAATGAAAGCCAAGGAGTGTATGAGATACCGTGCAACAACTGTCGAAGAACTTATATAGGACAAACTAACAGAATATTATATGCGAGAGCCGATGAACACCAACTAGCAATTAACAGCACAATCCTCATCGTCTTTAGCTGCACATCATTTAGATACAGGACACCAAATTAATACCAACAATATCCGTTTAATTGCACCTCTATATACCTTACAAGAAAGAATTATTAGAGAAGCAGTTGAAATTGAAAGAAGACCAAACGCCCTCAATAAACGAGATGACACTTCTAGAATGCCACAAATTTGGAAGAATGTCATTAAACAAGTTGATTCTACATTTCAACCAAGTCCAAATCTTCCAGAAATTTCAAACACTTATGCTGCAACTATTCCTGGCGTCCCACTCTGCACCTTCTACATCATGTACTCGACCAACTACCCGAAGTCAAACACACTCGTCCAGATTAAATTTAAATTAGTTACCTTGTTTCATATTCTGTATTTTTAAAATAGTTACCTTATTTCAATCTCTGTAATTGTCAAATAAATTCTTGACAAAGGAACAAAGGACGTTCCCGAAACGTTGAATTAATTTTACGTTTATTTACACAAGTTTTAAAGAAAAATTGTCTTATTTAAATATATATATATATATATATATATATATATATATATATATTATTTGTTGTGGTTAAAATTCACGGGGTATATTTTCAATATAAATCGTGCCTCGTACCAGGCTTATGGCGATCAAAAAGTTTTAGAGATACTTTATAAAAATAGCAGAAGACATTGTTTTATACGCTGTAGTGAAGATGAAATTCACCACGTGACGTTGAGGCTCCAAATTAATATTTTTATTAAAGGTGTTTTTATTATGCCATACTCAAAAGTACACACATTTCGGATTTAAGAGAGAATTTACTTTAACCAACAGGCAATAAAATGATCATACGATTTGAAAGGGGCCGTACTTATAAATTTCTTATTTTTAGAGTGTTTAAGAAAAGTGTACATTCGATCTTGGACAGAAACATGAAATAGTTTAAGTATAGAAAATACATAAAACGTTGAATAAAAATTTTAATTACTAAACTTACAGTAGGTTTATATTAGGACAAACACCCTGTATACTAGCTTTTAAGTACTTATGGTTATCTTGAATGTGCCGTTTTAAAAATTATAAATATTTATCGTTGCAATTCATATTGTTTTTTAGTTTTAAAGATTTTATTAAAATATACAAATAGTACAACGCCCGGTATAATAACATTTGAGCTTATTCAGATTAGTTGCTAAAAATAACTACAAATAGGCCTCAAAAACTTTCAAAACGGATTAGAATTGTTCAAGTTATTTAAAAAAATCTACGTAGAGGTCTTTCTAATGCAGAGCCGACTTACGTATTTTGACAGACTGTATCTCCTATCACAGACATACGATCCCCTTTATATATCAATATTTTATTTATAATGATGGTACCTTTAAAATATTCAAATTTGGTTGAAATTCACGGGGGCCTATTTTCCATGTAAACCGTGCGTTATTCTTTCAATACTGAAATTATCTCTCTTATCTATTAATAATATGACAACCATTCAATTTATTAATGTTTATGAACAACCTTGCAATTTAAATACGAAATAAATGCATAATAATTATTTATTTTAGAAATAGGAAAATCCATACAAAGAATATATAGTAAACAAACATCATATTATGTAAATGTAAACTTTCACCATTATCACACATAATAAAATACTTATCTTTTTTGGGCTGACGTTTGTTTATGTTTTCATTTTTCAGCTTTGAAAAAATTGTTTACAACATCTTTAATAATTTTTAACAAATATTACTACTGACGAAGATAACTGTAAGTTAGTAGATTGTATGGTTTAAAATACACCATTAAAAAACCCAAATAAGATCAGTATTTTATTAAACATCATATTAATACAGAAACAAACATAATTACATTTTCATTCATTCTACTAAAGTTTCGACATATTCATCTTCTCTTGGTAAACATTTAAACGTTCTTTTGCCAAACTCCTGTAATACTTTCCGTATCATATCTGGAGTAATTTTTTTGGCATTGTTCAGAAATAGTCCTCACAAAATGATTTACATTTTCAAAGGTCTTTGTTGATAAACTTGCTGTTTTAAGTAACTCCATAAAAAAAGTCACGGGGAGTTAAATCGCGAGACCTGACAGGCCAAAAAATCTCTGAATACCTGTGAATCACCTTTCCATTAAACATATTTTCAAGGAGTACTCTAAGATTTACTGTACTGTGGATGGATGCACCGTCTTATTGGAACCAAATTTTCAGACGTTCTTGTAATGGAAGTTCGTCCATAAAGTAACTGACTTGATTTTGTTATAATTGCAAGTAATGTGCGGCAGTCAAGGAATGTTGAAAAAAAAAAGGTACAATAAATTTATTTTTGTACATACCACACCACACATTCGTTTTAAGCGAATATTGGTTACGATTTTTTATTATAAAGTTTGGATTAATATTAGACGACCAGCGACAATTTTATGATGAGACGGTTCCGTTGGAAGAAAATGTTGCCTCATCGGAAAAAATACGTTTTGTTAAAACGGGTCTTCTAACTTTCCTTAAATCACAGCGCAGGACTCAAATCGTCTATCGTAATCCCTTTCTTGTAATGTGTGTACGAATTGCGGTTTATATGGATAATATCTATTTCTTTTTAAAATATTTGCCACTGTATCTTTACTTACTGTAATATTTTGGATTCTAGAGGCTCTTTTGCGCAATGATATTTTGGTTCTTCTACAATAGAAAGCATCACTTCAAATGCAGAGTCTTCATTGGCAACCAGTTTTCGGCGTTTTTTCTTAAAATTATTTTCAATACTTCAACTAGTCTTGAATTTATTTAATATTTTTGTTAACTGTTTCTATGCGGATGTCTATTATTAAAAATATCTACTGCTTCTCTATGTGTTTTATAGATGTACTTTATAAATACCAACGCACTCTGACATTCATTGTCAGTCAGTGCATCATAGATTACGTTAAATTGTATAAAGCCAGAATACTCAATACCTACGGAATGTATGAAAAATTAGTACATAATCACAAAACCTGAATTTTCATTCTTAATGGTTGTTATTGCATATTTGAAAATAGCTTTTAATTCTAAATAACTTTTCTTTATAACATTCTTCCGTACTGTCAAAAATAAAGGTACTTTACTCTTGAGCAAAACTCTCATTTTTTGATATACCTCGTATATGACTGGGAAATTTTGATAACTGAAGGTTACATTTTGGATTTTAGACCATGTAGAACTTTTTATGAAAAACAACTTTTTTTCATAAAACCCCCCCCCCCCCCCCCCCCCCCCCCCCCCCCCCCCCCCCCCCCCCCCCCCCCCCCCCCCCCCCCCCCCCCCCCCCCCCCCCCCCCCCCCCCCCCCCCCCCCCCCCCCCCCCCCCCCCCCCCCCCCCCCCCCCCAAAAAAAAAAAAAAAAAAAAAAAAAAAAAAAAAAAAAAAAAAAAAAAAAAAAAAAAAAAAAAAAAAAAAAAAAAAAAAAAAAAAAAAAAAAAAAAAAAAAAAAAAAAAAAAAAAAAAAAAAAAAAAAAAAAAAAAAAAAAAAAAAAAAAAAAAAAAAAAAAAAAAAAAAAAAAAAAAAAAAAAAAAAAAAAAAAAAAAAAAAAAAAAAAAAAAAAAAAAAAAAAAAAAAAAAAAAAAAAAAAAAAAAAAAAAAAAAAAAAAAAAAAAAAAAAAAAAAAAAAAAAAAAAAAAAAAAAAAAAAAAAAAAAAAAAAAAAAAAAAAAAAAAAAAAAAAAAAAAAAAAAAAAAAAACAATTACAATTTTATCGAACAATTATGATCGGTAACCTTATTTTTAACTTTAGTTATAGGTTAAAACAATTGTTTCTGAATTCTCCACTCTACGTCGATCACGTTTCAAATCCGATAATGTTTGCTAGAATTATTACTTACATGTAAACACAAATAACATTAACACTATGACTTGTTAGTCACAAAAATTTTCCAAAGCAAGAGTGGTAAGAGGTAAGAGAGTGAGAAATCAAGAGCAATACCTTTTATACATTTCTCCTAGATACCAAATTTTCAATTTTTTTCTACATTACACAAAAGATTCTAGCTTCTGATTCGTCTAAACAAAATTGTAAACTTAACTAAAACATAAAGTATGCTATATCTTCTTTAATACAATTCGGATTTGATTTTTAATTACAGATTTGGAATCAGGGCAAAATTCCACATAAAAAGACATCTCACAAACCCTATTTTGCTTTGATAATTTTCGTTCTGACAACTTATAATCTAAATTTACTAATATCAAAAAAATCTTACATCCTACAACTAAACTAATTACATATTCAAATTCCACATAAAAATCATAATACATTTATTTCAACCCATTTTATTTAAATTTTACAAAATTTCCACCTTCACATCTAACATTTAGGTAGGTAGTTAACCTAACTTTCCTAATTTTATGTTTATATTACATATTTATAGTTAAATTCCTTGTTGAAATGAGGGAAACCTACTATTAAATGTTTTAATAATTTATTTTAAACTTATCTTACCCTATGAAAACTACAATTTTGTGAAATCCTTACAAATAATACTTAACCTAACTTAATATAAATTTACTTTTAATTTGTGTAATAACTGTCTATAACACTTGAAATGTTTATAAAATATGTTCTTATATCTGTCTCTAACACCAATACTGTTCACTTGTACTCCACTCCATAGTTCTTAATTTTGTCATTTCACATTTTCACATTATTTAACTATTTTGGCAATTTTTGTATAATATTTGCAATCTATATTAAATATCACACTGCACAATTGTTGTTCATGTTCTTAATTATGTTTTTAAGCAACTATCACTTCTTATGCCTGTTTTATATACTTTGTCTTTGAATTACAAATATACTATGTTCGTATCATACCCTTTCTTTCATATTTCAAATAGTTTATGCATTGTACCTAATACTATACATTCTACATATTATAATTATCATACTCCATGTGATCAATATCTGATATGTGTTCAAAATATTAAAATTCATTGAATAAAACGCGAAATTACATAAATATGTTACACGAAACTAATCGCACCCATTAATATTAATCATGTTGACCTTTCTCACATGCTACTGGTATAGCTCACTGCTTTTATGAAAGTAACAACCTTGTGCAAACCCTCAAAACCTGTTTTGTCACATCAAAACCATAATTTTGCACTCGTAACTATTCTCTCATTGAAAACGAACTGTATACTTCCACAAATTTATCTAACTTGCCTACTATAGAGAAATTCAAACTCAATAAACTCTAGCCCCTTTATTATGCCTACTTCTAAGCATCTCAATATATATATATATATATATATATATATATATATATATATATATATATATAAGATATATAGATATATATATATATATATATATATATATATATATATGCAGGGTGTCCCAGGAGTTCGAGGAACCTCCATAACCCGGTTACTGCTTGAGTTATCGATTTACGTTTTTTTTTTCAACGATAGCTACGGACATTCTGCACAATTTAAAATTATTTTCATCATTTACAAATTGTTTGTATACAGGATGGCGCACCAAACTTGTTTCTTTAAATGCAAACCCCTTATATTTTAGCATAATTTGAAAGCCCGTTTGATTCTGATCAAAATGGGCTTAACGTTAATTGGCGAATTATGAACCGTTTAAATTTTATAGTGGAAAATAAAGTGAAAA
The DNA here is from genome assembly GCA_036346205.1 of Vesta saturnalis. Classification (NCBI taxonomy): domain Eukaryota; kingdom Metazoa; phylum Arthropoda; class Insecta; order Coleoptera; family Lampyridae; genus Vesta; species Vesta saturnalis. The sequence goes on along the minus strand of JARFJB010002461.1, from coordinate 1,014,015 downwards.
GGTGTTGTTGCGAAACATCGCAACAACGCAATTATATATTTTGTTTGTAATAGATCAACTCTCTCAAAGTCAGTGAAAAAAAAAAATGAAAAAATGTAACAAAGTTTTTTTTTATGTAGTTTTTGTTGTAATAAATTAATTTTAATTACAACTGGTCCTTCGTATTTATTATATTGAAAGTTCGAAGAAGTAGTTGACGCAAACGGGGAGCCTTAACTATCGAAGGAAGTATTAATTTAAAGGCACCGTTTTCGCGCATGGTCTTCATCGAGCCGGATCTCCACTCAAAAATCTCCCACACAAGTAAAAAGATCTCAACATTTTCCCTATCCCCTGGCACATGGTTGATTTGAAGTTCCAGTTACGTGTAAACTCCTATTAGCTGACGCCCTCCGCATATGCCCAAGTCAAATCCACACTACGAAAGATTCCAGTAAGTTAAAGTGATCATTTATTTGGATTAAAACTCTGAGAAAAAGGTTAGTGAACTAAATTGTTTACATAAAACTATTGCAAAAACTCTCAAATAGTAAATACGCATTCACATTTATTTAACTCTGTTATTTATTGTTTGTTTTGAATTGTCATGGATTTCAAACAATTAAAAACTACTCGCACAAGTGCTAAAAGCAAAATCACTCGTATTCAGAATTGGGTGCAGAGCTATCAAAATTTGACATTAGATGTTCAAGAATTTTCATGTAGACAAAAAAGATTGGAAGCCGCGTTTTCTGAATACGAATGTGCTCAAGACGAGATAGATTCATATTTATTAGAATTTGAAGATAATTCAGATGTAGAAGATCGTGAAAAATTGAAAATCAGTATTTTACAACGTTAGCCCTTATTGAAAAATGTATACAAAAATTATCTCCTCAAAATGTCACTGTAAGTCACAACAATGATTCAATTAGAAATAGCTCGCATATACACAATTCGAATATAAAATTGCCACAAATTAATATTCCCAACTTTACAGGAAATTTGCACGATTGGAAGCCCTTTTAGATCTCTTTGATGCGTTAATAATAAACAACCCACAATTCTCAAATGTGGAACGTTTTATTATCTAAAAACCCTGGTAAAAGGTGAAGCTTTGAGTTTAATTGAATCATTGTCATTGACTAATGAAAATTTCTCTACAGCTCTTTTATTACTTAAGCAAAGATATGAAAACAAAAATAAGATTGTTAATTCCCATTTCGAAAATTTGTTAAATGCCCCTTGTATAACAAAATGTAATTCACAAAATTTGAGACAATTGGTTACAACCTGTAAGAAAAACCTAGAATCACTAAAAAAACATGAAGCTCTCTGATAAATGTAATTTTGAATCATTACTTATTTTTCTTTTAAAAAAAAAACTAGATTTCGGCTCTAAGAAATTGTTTGAGGAAGGTCGTGATTTAAAGACATTGCCAAATTTAGCAGAATTTTTTGAATTTCTCGAAAATCGTTGTGTAGTGTTAGAAAACATTTCAGGGAATGAAACACTAGTCAACTCAAAATGTAGTAAAGTAACACTATACTCGAAAAGTGACAGTTACGCTCTCTCGTGCATTTTTTGCGATAAATCTCATAAAATTTACGGGTGTCCACAATTTTTGGAAATGTCTCCTCAAGAAAGATTAAAGTTTGTTCAAAGTAAAAAAATGTGCTTAAACTGTTTAGGCACAAAGCATACAGTGGAAAATTGTTCTTCAAGTGCAACTTGTTTTCATTGCTCTAAGAAGCATCACACTGCGCTACACATACAAAATGTCCCCTTCAATAGTTCAGGAAAATTAGGTTTTTCTCAAACTCATCATAAACCCACAATTTCTTACTCAAATGCACAAAATAACGGTTTCGGCCGTAATGTACCAAAAAATGAACATTCTGTGCATTCAAATAAACCTCAGTCATCAAACAATCACCCAATTTCAACTCCACTTCATTATCAAGACATAAACAGAGCGTCAACTTCACAAGCAAATCAGCAACCGGCTGAAAATTTATCCAGTTTTTCCGCTCTTTCCCCCCAAAAATTGCCACGTATTACTAGCCACAGCTCAAGTAACTTTGTTTACTGCGCAAGGACGACCTATCCAAGCAAGAATACTACTAGATAACGGAAGTCAGAACTCGTTTTGTACTCAAAAACTGGTTAATCAGCTCCGATATAAAACCTTTAATACAGCTTTGAATATTTCTGGAATTTCTCAAAACAAAACTTTCTCAAATAAAGCGGTGAATATGTATATACACTCAAACGTAGACCGCTCTAAAAGATTCAAAGTTTCTTGTGCTATATTAGAACAGATAACTCATAAACTTCCACAAATAAAAATTCACTCGGATAAGTTACAAATCCCAGATCATATTAAGATGACTCTAGCTGACCCTCATTTTCACACTCCATCCGATATAGATTTGCTTATTGGAGCAGATAGTTACTACACACTTCTCACGTACGGCATAGTGAAATTAGGCAGAGGTTATCCTACTTTGTTAAATACGCATCTGGGCTGGATTATATCAGGAACCGTTCCTAAAAATATACATTTGAACCATCTACTTCAACATCCTATTCTCATCATTCCACTAACCACTCAAATGATACAGATGAATTAGAAACTCTCTTAACAAAATTCTGGAAAATTGAAGAACTCTCCGAACCTCCCTTGCTCTCTCCAGAAGATAAAAAGTCTGAACAAATTTTAATACTACTTCTCGCATCCTTAAAATGGACATTATCAAGTAGATATTCCTCTGAAATCTACAAATGAACATCATAAACTCGGCGATTCTCTTTCTTTATCGCAAAAAAGATTCTTTTCTCTTGAAAAACGATTTGAAAAAGATCCCTCCCTCTTTCACGAATATAAAAAATTCATCGATGAATATGTGTCATTAGGTCATGCAAAATATGTTCCGCTATTTCCGACTAACAGTAGGTTAGAAAGGAAATACTTTATTCCTCATTTGTGCGTAATCAGAAATGAAAGCGTCAGCACCAAGTTGCGTGTGGTTTTTGATGCGTCTTGTAAAACATCTTCAGGACTCTCATTAAACGATGTTACCTTAAAAGGATTTCAAGTTCAACCAGATTTATATGACATTTTGTGTAGGTTTCGCTCGTTTAGGTTTGTACTCACCGCTGACATTGAAAAAATGTATCGGCAGATTTTCACGAATCCTCGCCTAAATTTTCTGCAAAACATTATTTGGCGTGACTCACCTCGTCAATCTTTAAAATGTTTGGAACTTCAAACCATCACATACGGAACAAACTTTGCTCCCTATGCTGCCACTCGGGTTTTAAATGATATCGCTCTCAATAATTCCGATTATCCCTTAGCATCAGATGCTCTGCTTACTCAAACTTATGTGGACGACATTCTGTCGGGATGTGAAACGGAAAAAGATTTACCTAAACTTTATTCTCAATTAACCTCTCTTCTCTCTAAGCACGGGTTTCACTTGCACAAATGGTGTTCAAACTCAAATGATTTCTTAAAAAATATATCTCACCCTCAAACCACAGAAGTTGACTTCAATCTGGAAAAATCCCATGTAAAATTCTCGGCTTGAAGTGGAATCCCTCATCAGACAATTTTCAAATCTTTATTCCTTCACAATCTCTACAAGATTGCCCCATTTCGAAAAGAAAAATTTTATCTTATCTCGCTCAATGCTTTGACCCTATTGGATTGGTGAATCCTCTTATAGTTAAAGGAAAAATTCTTATGCAAAAATTGTGGTTACATAAGGTAGAATGGGAAGAAGAAATACGTGACATTTCGATTTTAACAGAATGGAAAGCTCTCTGCGAACTCTTTTCTCGATTAAAAAATCTCACAATCTCTCGGTGTTTATTTTCTAGTAAAAATATTGCAAATGTAGAATTTCATGGGTTCTCTGATGCAAGTAATCTTGCTTATGGAGCTTGTGTGTATATTAGAACCATTTACTCAGACAACTCGGTGTCTTGTAATTTATTGTCATCTAAATCGCGCGTAGCTCCAATCAAGACAATTACAATCCCCAAACTCGAACTTTGTGCTATGCTGTTATTATCAAAATTGATTAATAGAATAGTGTCGATTTATAAAAATAAACTAATTCCTACCTCTGTCACACTTTGGACAGACTCGCAAATTGCATTATACTGGTGTAAAAGCCACTCAAGTCGATGGGCAGCATTTGTGTCGCATCGAGTGTCTGAAATTCAAGAACTTACTCATGACTATAAGTGGAATTATGTAAAATCAGCGGATAATCCCGCAGACATGCTGTCCCGTGGTCATTTGAACTCTGATGATTTAACTTTTTGGTTTAACGGGCCCAAATATTTGCTCAATCCTAAATTTGAAGCGCGAAATGTAGAGAATTTTCCTTTCTCGGTTGACAATCCTCCTGAGGAAAGAAAAATATCTTTAATCGTCAATCAATTTTTAGAAAATTTTTGGAATTCAATATTTACACGTTTCTCGTCATTTTCTCGATTGCATAGAACAATTGCATATGTGCTACGCTTTGTTCACAACGTCACTCGTTCTCAAGCAAAAACAACAGGCCCTTTGACTATTTCGGAGTTGGATTCCGCGCTAACTGTAATTATAAAAAAGGTTCAACAAGAACATTTTTCTTAACAAATCTTGGAACTTGACTCAAACAAAGTTCTATCTCACAAGCAACTTCGCTCATTAAAACCCTTTTTGGACAATCTTGGATTGCTGCGTGTGGGTGGTAGGTTGGAAAATGCAGAAATTTTGTTTGAACAAAAACATCCTCTTCTCCTGCCCTCTAAGGATCACGTTGTTTCTCTCTTATTGAAGTTTGAACATCTTCGATTATGCCACGCTGGCCCTCAGAATGTACTTTCCAATGTTCGATTACGGTATTGGCCACTAGACGGACTGCGTCACATAAAACGAATTATTCGGAATTGCACTATTTGTTTTCGATTTAATGCACAATCAGTGCAACAGATCATGGCTAATTTGCCAAAAGACAGAGTGACTGCCACGACCATTCCAAAAGTCGGAGTCGATTTTGGTGGACCGTTCTTCATAAAGTCCTCCCATCTACGCAAGGCACCGGTAATGAAATGCTACATAGCTATATTCGTATGCATGGCGATTAAAGCAGTTCACATCGAGCTAGTGTCAAATCTGTCAACTGAGGCTTTTCTAGCCACTCTTAAAAGATTTATATCTCGAAGAGGAAATCCGTCGGTCATTTATAGTGATAATGCCACTAATTTTCTGGGTTCGAAAAATCAGTTAAAGGAACTATACGATTATTTCCGAAATACGGATGTGAACACTTCTATTCAAATTTACCTTTCTCAAAATGAAACCAAATGGACGTTCATCCCCCCCCCAGATCCCCTCATTGGGGAGGACTCTGGGAAGCCGCAATAAAAAGTGCCAAATACCACATCTCGCGTGTTGTGGGCACTACTCCACTTACTTTTGAAGAATTTGCCACCATATTAGCTCAAATTGAAGCTATTCTCAATTCTAGACCCCTCATTGCTCTCTCAAACGACCCTTCAGATTTTCAAACACTCACTCCTGGGCATTTTCTAATAGGAACTAGCCTCTCATCATACCCTGAAAAAGACATTTCCAACTCAGCAGAAGCCAAGTTGTCCTTTTGGCAGCGATGTTCAAAACTTCAGCAAAATTTTTGGAAAAAGTGGTCAGTTGATTATCTAAACCGGTTACAAAATCGGCCAAAATGGATGACTGAGACTCGAAATTTGCAGCAAAATGATTTAGTCTTGCTGAAAGAAGAAAACTCTCCCCCTCTGCATTGGCCAATGGCCAGGGTCTTGGAAACATTTGAAGGCGCCGATGGAAAAGTCAGAGTTGTCCGCCTAAAAACACAAGAGGGAGAATTCACTCGTTCCATTACAAAAGTGTGTCCTCTTCCACAGGCAGATTGTTAATTTCTCTTGCGAAAGAAAATGTAAAAATATTCCTTTATATATATTTGTTGTTTGTTTTGTTTATTTTATTAACGTCCTCGCATTCCCGTTCTCTCAGTAACAAATTTATCTCGGACTTAATCCTAACTTGTTCAATAATCTCCGGTCTCTTACGCCGAATTATTTAGTTAACTTCCTGATTTTAATCAGTTGTAAATTCATGTAGATATTCAGACTTACAATAATAATTTTTTTTGCCAACACACTATTGCGGTGGGGGCAGTATGTTGCGAAACATCGCAACAACGCAATTATATATTTTGTTTGTAATAGATCAACTCTCTCAAAGTCAGTGAAAAAAAAAAAATGAAAAAATGTAACAAAGTTTTTTTTTATGTAGTTTTTGTTGTAATAAATTAATTTTAATTACAACTGGTCCTTCGTATTTATTATATTGAAAGTTCGAAGAAGTAGTTGACGCAAACGGGGAGCCTTAACTATCGAAGGAAGTATTAATTTAAAGGCACCGTTTTCGCGCAGGTGTCATGTTTGAAAAATCATCATGACTTTACTGTTGGAAATAAATCATCAATTAAAGTGTCCAGTGATTTTCCATGCCCTGAATTTTTATATTAGTTCTTATTAATCAAACACTTCGCATTCCCGTATACAGGGCGTGACCAAACGCAAAACCGTGAATAACTCAATTTTTTCAAATAGAACACCCTGTAGATTTTTATACTGCTAAATAGCACTTTTGATAAGCTTTTCAGGGATATACAGTTTGTGGTTTCTCTAATCTTGCTGGGAGCATGGTATTTTCTGAAGCGATGATGTCTGGTTCGTTCTTTTACTAACGCTTCGCTAACTGTCTTTGCGATTTATGATATTTTTTGGCTGTGTACTGGAGATGTTGATCCTGATTGGTAGTACGTTGTTATCACGAGCTGTGCAGATAAAGGTTAGGTTGTTTTCCTTTAGTGCTAGCTGGTTCATCGATATTTCAAGCTTTCTGAAAATTTCATTGACTTCGGGCTGCTAATTCTGTATTATAAATGTTTTGTAGGTAACTGTGGTATCATATTAGTTGAGTTGAATGGCCTAGTTCCACAGTTTGGAACTATGGTATTGCCTTCAAATCGAGAAGCAGGCTCAGGGGAATACTAACCTAAACCAAACCACTCAAGAAGATCAGAATTCCGTGAATTGTGTATACAACCTACCATACGAATGCGACAGAGCATACATAGGAGAGAGCAGTACACCACTCAAAGTGAGAACTCAGGAACATAAGAACAACATTTTCAAAGACGAAACAGAAAGATTAAAAATCGCCGATCATGTGGCAAAGGATGAGGATACAACTGGCCGGAAAGTCAAGGAAGCCACGTACATCGCACTAGCAGAACGTCCGATAAGCCAAACTAGTGTAGAAATGAAACCCATATAGATCCTAATAATGCGCGAAGAGCGTAGTCGCAATACACCGGCACAATCAGTTACGGCGCAATAAACTACTGCGCAACTATGAAAAGGTATATATATATATATATATATATATATATATATATATATCGCCTACACAGTTGATTTAATAAAAAATCTACAACGAGGAGCATCTTGTAAAAATATTTTTGTATATACTGGGTGTCTCATTTTCGAGTACTACACTAAACTTGTGTTTTTTTTAATGGAACGCCCTAGGGTCTACCACTAACGGTTCCTAAGTTATTGACATTTCTATGTAAAAAATTAGTCAATTAAGTAGGCGCCTGTTCCGCCATCTTGAAGGATATCGGAGTGAAACTTTGGGATTTGTTTTTTCAACCTGTCTAGTTTTAACTTCTACATTCAGATTGCAGACTCTTTTCTTTGCATATACAGGGTGGTCCATTTTGCTCAATGTTATTTTTCTCATTTTTTAAATGGCACACCCTGTATTTTATTACGGATTTGAATAGCATTTTCACGGGCTTTCAATAGATACTCACTTTTCATTACTTATTCTTAAGTGTTTTTGAATTATTTGGTGATAAAGTTGAAAATTGTAAACATGTTTTATTTTTGTTGAATGTATCAATATAAAATAAATAAAGGCAATATCATAATTCAAAGAAAAACAAAAATGAAACAATGGTAATTACTATAAAACCGTGAAGCTATAGGTTTATGACACAATTCAACATTTTGTCCTATAAAAGATTAATAATTATTTACTGGTAGAACTGCATAACTATGCACTTTAACTTAAAACTTAACTTAAACTTTAAAATGGAAGTAAAGAACAAATTTTATATTTTTTACATAGAAACGTCAATAACTTAGGACCCGTTAGTCGTAGACCCATAGTACGTTATATCATTTTGCTCAGCATTTAACAGAGAATTTAAATATATAGGGTGTACCATTAAAAAAACATAAGTTTAGTGAAGTACTCGAAAATGGGACACACCGTATATACAAAGATAATATTACAAGATGCCCCTCGTTGTTGACTACAATAATCTGTTATAAATCAGTAATCAGTAATAAATGAATTCGACTCAACTGCGAAATCAGTCCTTCTCAGGACTAAACAGAGGACAAAAGCAGAGTCCGCTTCCGAAACGTCGCACTATAAAAGCAGACACTGTGGAAATAAGGTCGATCAACTCAACTAATATGAGACTACAGTTACAAAACACTTATAATACAGATTTTTTTTAAATGGTGTATTTTTCTATTTATATTTTATATAAATCTATACGTTTCGATAACAATTACAGTGATCATCTTCAGTAAATGGTAATATCTATAAGATATTTCTTTGCAACCTTCCTGTGACCTGAATATTGTTTTAAGCTGTTCTCGTCTTCGGACATTGCTCTTTTAGTATCTGAAGCCATCCTTATGGGCATGGATTTATACATTCCCAAAAAATAAAACCGTATAGGTCATTCTCGTTCTTGACCGTGGATCAATAGGGCTTGTTCTGATCCATTATCTTTGAAAAATAAATCTTATACCAAATGAAAATCTCGACTACGTTAAGCTGATAAATAGTTGCTTGACAACGAAAATGCAATGAAGTGGCTACAGTCGTAAAGTCGTAAAGTTTGGGCTTTAGCTAAAGCTATCAGTAAAAACTTTGCTACACCTTCATTTCTTCTCATGACATCCTTTAAAGGATCTGTAGTTGCTGATTCTGTAGATGCTTCTAATATTTATGTGAATTTATTTACATCAAACTCGTTTCTTAATGATTCTGGAAAAGATGTGCCCCATGTGAACCCTTCATACGCTATGAAACCAATTTTTTTCCATGCAAGTTCCTGTAATCGATCATCAGTAGGTTTCACCCCAGCTGATCCCCAGACTGTGTCTCAGCTACTATCTTAGAGAAACGTTCCCCCAAACTAGTGCCAGTCCTATCTGAACTCTATTCCACCTCTGTGTTCTGGAGAATTTTCTTCATCATGGAAGTTATTAAACGTTCAACTTATTCCCAAGAAGGGTGACAAGAGAAATTCCTCTAGCGATCACTTCCATTTTGTCTGATGTCAATGAAAATGCTTTCAATCAATAACAACTCTAACTTAAAGTTATTAAACTCCTTAATAACTACCAATATGCTTTTAGGTAAAGTCATTCAACAGGGGATCTTCTTACATATGTGGCCCAAGTTTGGAACAATACATTAGAACAAACCGGTGTAGTACTTGTATTCGCTTTAGATATCTCAAGAGAATTTCACCAAGTTTTGCATAAGTGTTTACTTGCTAAAGTGACCTCGTTTGGGTTAACTAATACGCTCATCAACTGAGTTTCCAGTTTGCTTGATAAAAGAACAATACGTGTCGTAGTTGATGGTTTATTTTCAAGAATTTGGCATTAAGGTGGGCGTGCCACAGGGATCAGTAACAGTTCCTACACTTTTTCTACTATACATAAATGAACCCCATCAATTGCTTTGCTGATCACAACTCTCTTCATTGTTAAATTTAATTCAGACTGTCACTATGTTAAGAATGACGTATCTTCAAGTCTATCATGCGTTGACCATCTTCTGTCGCCTACTAAAGCAGCTGCTCGTAAAATAGGCGGTTTGAACAGATCTAAGCAGTAGTTTTCTTTCCGACAACTCTTTCTGCTGTACTGGGTGTTTCCTAAGTACGGTACATAATTTCAGGAGTGTATTCTGCCACTAAAATAAAGGCAAATTTGCTTATAAACTATGTCTCAAAAATGCTTCGTTACGGAAGTACAGGATGTGAAAGTTTCATTGAAAAATTACATTTTTTTTAATATTTCCATAACCACTTGAGACATTTCAATAAAATTTTGCAGTGTTTGAAAGTTAGCAACGGTGCGTATTTTACGCTAAAACCGGCGGATTTACTATAATCAGTGGCGTGCAGGCAGGATAATCGTTGCACAATTTGAAAGAAAAAAATGCGGTACACCACTGTTTCTAATCTTTTTCAATTTTTTTTGGATTGCCTGTTCCATTGGGACGAAAAAATGGCTCTCGTCTTTTTTTCCTAAGACTAGTCGTTTTCGAGTAAAAAAATAAAAAAACATTGTAGTGCTCCGTGATGTAATAAGTGCTCATGAATGAGTCTCGTGGCAAAATTCATAATAAACCTATAAAGAAACTAAAGTTTTTTCATTGCTTTTAATTATTTTTAAACTGTCTTAACACTGTACAACAAAAAAGTTATTTAAAATTTTTTGTCAAATGCTACGGCTTCAGCCTTAAAAAAAAGGAATATTCGTATGAAGGTATGAATATGTATTTTAATATCCAGTTGCCTATTTGGTAGTGAAATTGTTGACATTTTACTTGTCACCGTATTTATCTTTGTGTAAAGCATTCAAAACATAAAATGAATAACTTTACTAACGTTGAATTGGCTCAGATGCATTTCATTTATGGCCTAGCAAATGGAAATTCAGTAGAAGCTCGGTGAATTTATCATGAACGTTATCCGAATAGAGTAACGCCATGGGCTAAAATATTTAGAAATCTACTCGCCAGATTGAGTGAAACCGGCAGTTTTAAGCATAAGTCGGAAGTTCCTGGTAGACCTCGAACAGTGACAACGCCTGTGCTAGAACATGTTATACTACGAGAAATAGAAGAAAATCCTTCTACTAGTACCAGAAAGATAGCACAACAGCTTCAAGTAAGTCCAAAGACTGTTTGGAAAGTTTTGAAAATTTCTTTACTATTTCCGTACCATATACAACGAGTACAAGCTCTGTTGCCACGCGATTTTCAACCAAGGCTAAATTTTAGTAAGGGGATACTCCATACAATGGCTCATAACAACATTTTTTTGAGTACAGTTTTATTTACTGATGAGGCAACTTTTTCGCGAGAAGCCTTAAGAGAAGGTCGCTTTCAGCAAACATTTTCACTAAATGTATGGATAAGCATTATTGGTGACCATCTTATTAGACCACACTGTTTACCCACCCGACCACACTTTTTACACACCCGACTAAATGAATGGTAATTCGTATAGTCAGTTTTTAGCCGACGAACTAAACGTTCTATTAGAAGAGGTGCCTCTGCAGGTGAGAGCTAATTTATGGTTTATGTACGACGGTGCCACTGCTCATTTCAGCCTTGTTGCACGTCAATACCTCGACAACACTTTTCCTAATCGCTGGATTGGTCGCGGAGGTCCTCACGCTTGGCCACCTCGCAGTCCCAATCTGAATCCTTTGGACTTTTATTTATGGGGTCACCTCAAGTCACTCGTGTATAAAACACCTGTATTAGATGAAAATTATTTAAGAAATCGAATAATTCAAAGTTGTAATGCCATAAGAAATGCTCCAGGAGTTTTTGAACGAGTGAGACGATTGGAATCGTGCGTTTTATCAGAAGGTGGCCATTTTCAACATTTACCTTAATTCTTTGTCAGTGGTGATTATTTTTATGATTGCTATTTGTAATTAAATAATAAAAAAAAATGGCGTTGTATTCATTCATGAACATTTAATTACGATACATTACAATTTAAGATAACTTTTTTGTTGTACATTGTTAAGACAGTTTAAAAATAATTAAAAGCAATGAAAAAACTTTAGTTTTTTTATAGGTTTATTATGAGTTTTGCCACGAGACTAATTCGACTCATTCATGAACACTGGTTATTACATCACGGAGCACTACAATGTTTTTTTATTTTTTTACTTGAAAACGACTAGTCTTAGGAAAAAAGACTAGAGCCATTTTTTCTTTCAAATTGTGCAACGATTATTATGCCTGCACGCCACTGATAATAGTAAATCCGCCGGTTTTATCGTAAAATATGCACCGTTGCTAACTCTCAAACACTGCAAAATTTTATTGAAATGTCTCAAGTGGTTATGGAAATTTTAAAAAAATTGCAATTTTTCAATGAAACTTTCACTCCCTGTACTTCCGTAACGAAGCATTTTTGAGACATAGTTTATAAGCAAAGTTGCCTTTATTTTAGTGGCAGAATACGCTCCTGAAGTTATGTACCGTACTTAGGAAACACCCTGTATAAGGTTTATATTTCACTTCGTTTAGAATATAATTTTCACCTCTAGTTTGGCGCTCCCCAATACGCTCTCGATATCGTTGGCCGTATTCAAAGAAGAGCGCCCTTAACTTCTTTCATACAGTCCCTTAGCATAGAAGAATCGTTTCAATTCTTTCTTTGTATTGCCTTTTTAAAATGGCAATTGTATTGCTGAATTACAATCTTTGATACTATCTCGGGCCACCTTTATAATCAGTTTGCTCATTTACATCGTCAATATAAAGTACAAATCTCAACTTGTACCAAACGGACGCAATCCACATTCAGGACTCCTAACTTTGGAACGATCTTCCTAGTTCCTGTTTTCCTCTCATTTATGATAGGGACACATTCTTCGCAATTCCCATACACGTCCTCTTAAGTCTTCGGAGTGCTTTAGCACGTTAGACTAAACTTAGCCTATTCATGGCCACAACTATTGAAAAGAAAATTTCACGTTTTTCAAAAACCATGTTTTCCAGAGGATATCAAAACGAATATTTTGAATTTTTTGATCCAATAATTTTTCCGGTAGTAAGGAAATTACTCTTTAAAAATATCTGGTGTAGAACACCATATGACCTTCCAGCCAGCACAGTGGAAAATAAAAGAAATGAAATAATTTTATTAACATTTTCTTATGATAATTATGCACCCTCTTTTATAATAAGTTCATTATGAAAATAGACAACATTGTAAACGCAAAACCAATAATCTATGTCAAACAGACGTTTAAAACATCATGACAGACAGAGGTTAATAGACACACCAACTTAAATTAAAAGAAATGAAATAATATTAATTTAAATTTTTTTTTAGGATAACTATGCAACCTCTTTTTTATACGTTCACAACGAAAACAGGCAACATTGTAAAAACAAAAACAGTAATCTATGCCAGAATGACGTTTAAAACTCCATGTCAGATAGAGATTGATAGACAACAAAAATACATGTTAACCTTTTCGATACCGTTCGGAATCTACGAGATCTTCCTGAAAAGACGCGGTAAAATTTTAACGTCATCACATAGATTTCTATGCGTCATCATAACCTAAATATAATTAGTTTTGCGTGCTTTCGCCGTTTTTGCGTTTTTGGTGTTTTAACAAACTGAAATTTGTTTTGTTGTTGTGTACAGTATAGTATAGTGCATAAACAGACTGTATTACCTAATGTTAGTCACATTGTTAGTGAAGTTCCGTTAGTGTTGTTTTAGGTTTATGTGTAGAACGATAAGTCACAACAAATAATCCTACTCGAAGTAAACCTTTTATTTATGTATTTAATAAAATTAATAATAGTTTTTAATTGCCTTTATTGCTCATGTTAAATTTGTAATCGTAACAACCTTTTCTACGTCTACCTAAAGGTGTAAAGTGATTTTGCGATGTAGAATTAATCTATTATTTTACTATTGTACTATAGGTACGAGAACTGTATTATATGTGATTTATGTATACATTTTAAATCATTATAAACATGTAACTTCCAAATAGTTTCGTAGATGATATTCTCAAATTAGATTAAATAAGGTTAGGAAATATTCCTTAAAGTGTCTGTCACAATGATGTTAATGTTAATGTTAGTGTTAAGATGTTAATGATAATCATATTAACCAAATTATTAACAGTCTTGCAAATTTAAAATTCGCGGTGTAATATGGGAGGAGCTACATTTAATCAGTTTCACCAACTTTAACCTACAATCGCCTACAATTTTTGTTGAAGTGTAGAAGAATTTACATTAATAGTATTATAATAATGGAATCGTTTTATCTGAAAGAGTAAGCACTAAACAAAACACTAAAACAGGAAATGAAGTGAAATGAACTTGACAGCTAAGCAGGTCGAATGACGAATACGCGAATTTCCGTTATTTCAAATTTGAAGTATATGTTCCATCAAAAATTTAAGTCACACAAATCGCATGCGTAAGAGATCGCATTTCTATTGGTAGATGTTAGTCGTGATGTTAGGAAATCCAGAAATATTCTGTACTGTTAACATGTCCACCTAACATAATCATTACCATTAACATCATTGTGAACAGTTGCTAACAGACAGCATTTTCTGTACTTTAACATTTTAACTAACATTACCACTACCGTTAACATTAACATCATTGTGACAGGCCAGTTAGTCTCACCATTGTAATATGGTATCACCACATTTGTTGTAGTTTTTATTTCTTTTTATTTAATTACAGCTGTTTCGATGCAGTTATTGCTTTCATTACATTATTTTCAAAAGCTATCAAATTGATTTCTTTATAATTGTCAATTTTATAGTTTGTAAATGCTGTAATTACGTCAATCCATCGAAATAGCGGTGGTTAATAGACAAAGCTTGGAAAAGATTGAATTTGAATTTACCGCCAAATTACAAATTATAACACTAGCGCCAAGTGTCTGATCAAGGAAGTATTAACCCATTTTCGGCCATTGTTGCGTAAACGCAACAGTCTCTTTGGCTGCGTTTAAAAAAAAACTCATTACATTATACAATTTTATTATATCTTTTAGGAATAAATACAGGTGCAATAATAACCACTAACATATTTTGGTTTAGTTTTAGTTAGATTTGTTACCTGGCTAATCTTAGAAAAACAGCAAGTATTTTTCAAATATTTTTTTCACCCTGTATTGTACTAAATTTATGTGTTTTGATATATGCATATTGGGGCCAATACTTTATATTTTATATAAATTTGAGAAAATAAGTCTTATGTCAAACTGGGTTTTTAAAACACCGCCCTAAATTTTAGTGTTGCGTTTACGCAACAATGGCTGAATACATGAAGTCTCGGTTGAATTTTCCTGTCCAGACTTGTCAAATAGCAATCGTTATTGTTATTTGTTAGGACTTGCAGTTTTCACTTTGCATTGACCGCGAGCGTACGTGAACTAGAATTAAGTGTAAAGCAACGTTTATAAGTGCCAAAATGTCAAAATTTCTCCCACAGAAAGAATTAGAGCTAGCTTTAGAAGAAATAGTAGAAGATTTGGAATGTGACAATCGTAAGTAGGATATTACTTTTATATGCAAGACATTTTTATATCATATGTTTTTGTTTTTTAGAAATAGATGCTGTGTATATTCCGCCAAACGTGGACGAGCTTACAGATGAAGAGAATTTTTCGGAGGATGTAGAAAGACAGGAAGAAAATAAAAATTCCGATATCGCGGGAACTTCTGAAATTCACACCAATGAAAATGACTTGTATGATGATTCTGATGAAGAAACCTTGGCTGTTAAAAGACAGAGGATTTTAGAGCAAAATCAAACCAATTTGAATCCCGTCTGGAGGTCTGGAAATTTTTTACATCCAAATGTTCCGAAATCAAAGGAAGAAGAGATGGCCGAAGCTCTAAGAAATCAGTTAGAGGGTTTGTCGCTTTTAGAAATATTTTTTAAGTTTTTTGACGATACAGTTTTGGATTTGATAATACAATTTTCTGAAAAATATGCCAGAGATAATAACCGGCACGGTTTTTACCTACCCAGAGAGGAACTGTTGAATTTTTGTGGAATCTTTATTTTGTCTGATTACCACAGGCTGCCTCAAACTGACATGTATTGGTCTATGGAAGAAGATAAAACTGTGAATATAGTTAGAGACTGTATGAGTCGAAACAAGTTCAGAACCATAAAACGCAACATGCATTTGAGTGACAACACGAAACTTGACAAAAATGACAGGTTTTCGAAGCTTACTCCATTTTTTGATGTCATGAATGAAAAGTTCTTACAATTTGACGTTTTCTCATTTAACCTGTCAATCGATGAGCAGATGGTGCCCTGTTTTGGTCGCCACTCGTGCAAGATGTATATAAAAGGGAAACCGAACCGATTTGGATTCAAGCTGTGGTGCCTTTGTTCGGCCGACGGTTTTTTGTTCAAATTTATCCCTTATGCAGGAACAGCACAAAAAAAAGTGAACTTGGTCTTGGTGCTGGTGTAGTGTTTGAATTATTGTCTGTAGTGAAAAGTTCTTCAAATCACAATATTTTCTTTGACAATTTTTTTTCATCGTACAAATTGTTCGTTCTTTTGAAGCAAAAAGGGTTTTTTGCTACGGGTACGATCAGAGAGAACCGAAAAAGTTGTTGTCCCTTAGTGTCAAGCAAGTCCCATTCAAAGAAAGACAGAGGCTCATATGACTCTTTGAGGTTTCAAACCATTCTGCATTGGTAAAATGGAATGATAATTCGATTGTGATAATAATTAGTACACTACACTACAACGTACAACCTATCAAAAGTGCTAAAAGGTATGACAAAAAAAAAAAACAAAGAAGTGACAATTCCGCAGCCGGCAGCAATATCGTTATATAATAAACACATGGGAGGCGTTGATTTACACGACAATGGGGTCGCCAATTATAGAATAAGTGTCATGGGGAAAAATGGTGGTGGCCATTATTTGTAAACACTTTGGATAGCACTCTGGTCAATTGTTGGAAGCTTTACAATAGAGTAAATGATAAGAAGATCTCGCAGTTAGATTTTAAATCATTTATAGCGGTACGACTTCTCAAAGCTAAAACTGGAGTTGCAAGGCCGCTTGCAATAGAACCCCCTATCGAACTTAGACAAAATCAGGAAACTGGAATCGGCCATATAATTATCAAAACTCAGACAAGGAGAAGATGCCGGATATGCCATAGCCAAACTATATACATGTGTCAATGCTGCAATGTTTTTTTACATAGTACTTGTTTTGCTGCATATCATTAGAAGTGCATGCTTTCGGCCAATGTTTGCGTAAACACAACACCATTTTTTTTGACAACCCTGTATTTTTTTGTTTTTCTATTACAATATGTATAGTCATTAACCATTTTTACGTAATATATTTTTGATTTTTTCGATATTTTTTGTCTATTTCAATGATCGGCCGAAAATGGGTTAAACAATGTTTCACCTTGAGCATAGGAGTTTCATTTCTAAGGGGGGCTTTTCTGTGATGTTAACGTAAAAAAAAAGCCGCCCGCTTCTATATAAATATCGATAATACAGCTTCAGCATTTTGAATCATATTTATTTAATTTTTACATTTATTACGCTTTACATTAAAAAGCTTTGTAAAGGAAGATTATGTATAGCTCAGGAATATTAGGTTTTAAACATAAAATCCTTTATAACTAGCTAAAAATTTCCATATGAACTCAAAACACTTAAAATAATAATGTTCTGCAACTCCCCACTCCTCCGCCGCTTGCGTTCCTCGCTCTTCCGTCCCGCCCGCGCTTTTGGAATCAAGTAAATAACATGCGCCGCGCACGCAGTCGGCCTTCGGCTTTGTTGTAGTTAGTACGCGTCACTTTTGCAACGCTCCGAGTGATCGCGCGTCCCGCAAATGGTATTTCCGCCTTTACGTGGCGTGATATTTCGATTATATAGCTGGTTTGAAGTAGTAATGAACAATGAGTGAATGTTTATTGTGTAATCTTTCGCTTGAAACTGGAAAGGTAGTTACAGTGAACAGAAGCATTGACACATTAATAAAGGCAAGCATAGCCCGGGAAGATGGCCTTGAAAATACGTTAAAACAAACAAATCCGCTTACTGTGCACGAACAGTGTAGAAAGAACTATACTCGGCCATCATCTATTAAAAGCAGCGCTAAAACTAGGAAGGATAGTAATGTGTCCCATACATTATTGACGCGGTCTAGTGTACCTACGTTTGACTTCAAAAAATGGTGCATTATCTGTGGAAATGAAGCTGAAATAGAAAAAGAAAAAAAGCGCCCTCAAAAATACAGACGTACAATATGTGAGGTTAGCACTTTAAATCTAATAAATAAATTGAACTCAGTAGCTGACAACCGTTGCGACAATTTAGGTAAGGCAGTCAAAGAAAGAATAACAGGAATTATTGATTTAGTTGCAGCAGGAGGTCGTTATCACAAAGACTGTTATGTATCTTTTTTACAAATTCCAAGTGACGGTACTAAGCATCCGTTAAATAAAAAAGAACTAACATTCCAGAAGCTTTGTACAGAAATCGAAAGCGGCGATGAATGTCAGTATTTATTATCCGATATTAATGAACGCATGTCTCAAATTCTCGACGGAGATGATGGATATACTACTCAATATCTAAAACAAAAACTTATTGAACATTTTGGGATCAATTTAATAATAACCAGTTGTCCTAAGCGCAGTCCTGTCGTCTGCTTTCGTGAATCTGTGGACAAAATAATTCACAAAAATTGGTACCAAGAGATACGATCTGATCAGTACGAAGAGCGTCTCAGAATAGTATCGGCAGCAGCAGCTATAATTAGAGAGGATATACGTTCTCAACCTTACGATTTGACATCCTATTCTGTTGATGGCGAGGATATTGGAGGACAAGATGTTATCCCACAAACGTTACAATGTTTCGCAAATATCGTGATACAATCAAAAACCGATTCTACAAGTGCACAAAGAAAACGCAAAAGTATTAGTGAAGCGACTATTTCAGCCTGTCGGCCTAGGTCATTTATATCGCCTATCCTTTTAGGTATTGGTGTATATATGCATCGCCATTTTGCCTCTCGAATAATAATTGATATATTATGCAGTTTGGGTTTTAGTGTATCATATGCAGATGTGCAGAAGTTTGAAAACTGCTTAAAAGCAGCACCTGAAGAACATACAGTAGAAGCATTCATTCAATTTGCTTTCGATAATGCAGATTTTAATATACGTACCGTAGATGGCAAGAACACGTTCCATAACATGGGCGACATAAAAATAGAAACCCCAAAAATACAGAAAGCTGAAGTTGTAAGAGTGAAGAGGAGTGATTAGAAGCCTACAGAAATGAGCGGCCGTATAGAGATTTTGACTTACACTAAACGTCAAAAAAAAAAGGACTGACACAAATAAGTGTGCGAGACCTAGACATACTAAAAAATGAAAAGTTTTCTATTCAATTTACACTCTTGGATTACCTATGGATTTCGGGATATTGGCTACAGCTATCTCCAGTACCTAACTGGAACGGTTA
This sequence comes from Vesta saturnalis, assembly GCA_036346205.1. Taxonomy (NCBI): domain Eukaryota; kingdom Metazoa; phylum Arthropoda; class Insecta; order Coleoptera; family Lampyridae; genus Vesta; species Vesta saturnalis. Next base: position 994,556 of record JARFJB010002461.1, on the reverse strand, counting down.
CATGCAAGTGGGACTGCAGTCTCAGACTAATTATGAAGTCAGTAATGTAACTTATCTACCTTTCATAAATTTGGATTCTGGCAATTTGTCGTGCATTTATTCAGCATTGATGTACGCTAGATCACAATGTAATAAAATAAAACAAACGACATGTTTAATTACATTTGACCAGCCTTTATATGCCAAAGCCACTGACATTTTGGCAAGCTCATGCAACGATGATTTCAAGAATACAGTGATTTTACTGGGTGGATTCCATATGATGTCATATTCAGGAGCGATTGGGCATATAATGTTGGGTAGTGGTATCGAAGAACTTTGGGCTACGATATATGCGAAGAGCTCTTCGAGCGCATAATTTGACTCAAGTGGCATTGTCTTTTTTGATCCTAGAAGAAGACACTAATTTGACTTCTTAAGAAAAAGAAAACCTATTGGAAATTTACAACCAGTTTGATCTTGGGGAGATCACCGAGATTGAAGTGAGAAAATCGTTACTGGTTGAAAAGCTTTCGAGTACATTCGCACAAGCTTTGCACAGTAAAGAGAATACCTCACGAACAGCGCGACTGTGGGTCCAATATTTTAAACTGGTGTATATTATTCATTGTTATCTAAGAGCCGAGAGAACCGGAAACTTTGAACTTCATTTGCAAAGTGTACGAGAGATGATTCCGTTCTTTCACGCTTCTGGTAAGTATAACACCATTGACTTTATTATGATTTTTTTAATACATGCAACTTTGTATTTACAAACATCCAAATTAATATTTTATTTTTAGGTCACTTGGTTTACGCAAAATGGGCAAGGTTCCATTTTCAACAAATGGAAGACCTTAAAGAAACAATACCGAACGAAGAATATGATAAATTTGCATCGAAAGGCTACTTCACAATTCGGAGAAGTGATCGTTTTTGGGCTGGAGTTTCGGCTGATCTTGCCATTGAGCAAGGTCTTATGCGTTCTATGAAAACTAAAGGAGGACTAACTACAGGTAAACTTACCTTGATGAAAGGAACAGAGTGTAAGTCGGCTGCAAGATATACTTAATAAGCAGTAGGTACTTCTTGTGTCGTTTTTGTCTTTGGCCACTGGATTACTCGGTGACGAAACCATAAACTGTGATAGAGCTCTGGAGATTGGCCAGGAATCTATGAAAAACGTTAATGGCAATTTCAAGGACATAATACTTAAGAGAAATGACAGAGTCAAATCTTTGTCTGCTATGAGTCGCAGTATAACTGTGCGCAATGCCTGCGTGGAAGTGAATCCACAACAATTATTCAACAGAATATTGTGTGTGATGAATAGCGAAGACTGTCTTAAGGAAGCTTTTAAATATGAACTCGCGCCGAAGCCCCCCTGTCTATTTGATGATGTTTCATTGGGGAAGACAAACAAGGCGGAACTAGCGAAGAAACTTGAAACTTACTTCCCCTGCTCATCTACCTCAAAGTCGGACACGTCTCATGTCCTTGACGGGGGATATCTTATTCACACGGTAAATTGGCCACCACGTCCTGCAACTTACGAAGATGTATGTAATGCTTACGTGTCATATGTTCAACGGAAATTCGGAATATCTAGCGTTACAATATTTGACGGTTACAGAGGAGACACAAGCACAAAAATTGAAGAACAAAAGCGCCGATCCGCAGGTAAATTGTGTGCAGACTTAAAAGTCGAATTCCACTTACCGATTGTGTCTGGGAAAGACGAATTTCTTTGTAATCCAAAAAATAAAACAACTTATAGACTTACTGATACAAAAGCTACGGGAAAACGAAATGGTTGTACACCAAGCTGAAGCAGACGCAGACACACTGATCTCAGAAACGGCGATTGGTTTATGTTCCGATAATCCGTCAGTTACTGTAGTCGCGACAGATACTGATATTTTAACAGTATTGATAGCAAGATCAGACGAGAGTAATGCCCCGAAACTGAAGATGCTAAAACCTGGAAGTCAAAAAGGGAGAGTAAATACTACGACATTGCAGAAATCCAAAAAAATATAGACCCTTTGAAAGATGTATTACTATTTGCACACGCTATGTCAGGCTGTGATACGACATCAACGTTTTTCAGAAAAGGTAAACTAAAAACCTTCCAATGTTTAAAAAATGCAGAGTTGCGGACAATCGTTTCCGTATTTAACGACGCTCGAGCCGAACACAACGACATTGCCAAAGCTGGGGAAGCGTTTGTTTTGCAGATGTGTAATAAATCTGACCTCAAGAAGGATTTAGATGAGCTAAGGTACTTTTTGTTTAATCAGAAAGTTGCCAAGCAGACCATCCGCAGGTAAATTGTGTGCAGACTTAAAAGTCGAATTCCACTTACCGATTGTGTCTGGGAAAGACGAATTTCTTTGTAATCCAAAAAATAAAACAACTTATAGACTTACTGATACAAAAGCTACGGGAAAACGAAATGGTTGTACACCAAGCTGAAGCAGACGCAGACACACTGATCTCAGAAACGGCGATTGGTTTATGTTCCGATAATCCGTCAGTTACTGTAGTCGCGACAGATACTGATATTTTAACAGTATTGATAGCAAGATCAGACGAGAGTAATGCCCCGAAACTGAAGATGCTAAAACCTGGAAGTCAAAAAGGGAGAGTAAATACTACGATATTGCAGAAATCCAAAAAAATATAGACCCTTTGAAAGATGTATTACTATTTGCACACGCTATGTCAGGCTGTGATACGACATCAGCGTTTTTCAGAAAAGGTAAACTAAAAACCTTCCAATGTTTAAAAAATGCAGAGTTGCGGACAATCGTTTCCGTATTTAACGACGCTCGAGCCGAACACAACGACATTGCCAAAGCTGGGGAAGCGTTTGTTTTGCAGATGTGTAATAAATCTGACCTCAAGAAGGATTTAGATGAGCTAAGGTACTTTTTGTTTAATCAGAAAGTTGCCAAGCAGACCATAAAAGATAATTTTCAGCTTTCATCTTTGCCACCTGCAAAAGATGCTACTCGACAACACTCGTATCGTGTATACTTATAAGTGCTGCGATGGTTGGGAAACTGTCTTCCACCGTGTGAATTGGGTTGGATAAGGCGTGGCCCAACACTTATTCCAATCACTACAGAGCTTCTCCCTGCGCCTGATAATTTACTTGAATCTCATCAGATGTGGTTGTAAAAAGGGATGTTAACGTTGGTGCGAGTGTAGAAAAGCAGGTCTTATGTGTTCGCCAATGTGCTGCCATTGTATTGGCCAATCGTGTGAAAATTCACCGGACTTAATACATGATGATGATGTGATTTAATAAATAATCGATAAATTGTATTCTTTCCTTTCTAATAAATATTTACAGATCTATTTTACACCTTTGTTTATTATTTTAAGTACACTTAACCCATTAACGCCCACGGTATTCGATTTCAAAAAATATAATTTTTTTTTCAGAAATTTATTGAAAATGTTATAAACAAAAAATTAAATGTAAGTATATATGTCAAAAACAGAACAGAATGAGTACAATGGGATCTACAGGGTTTTTCTTATTCTACTGTGATACTTAGGAAATTAGTTTAAATGAAATTGTTTAAAACACTCTCGCTCAATACAAAGGGTTACTTTACATTTTTCACAACTCCATCGAGCTCGTTGGTGACACTGGACACATCTTAATTGTTTAATAATTTTTTTGGGAAAATGTCCTCCTTCATCTTTCTTTACACAGGACAAAATACTACCGCTCGGTCGTGATTTTGTAAAAAACGGATTTAGTATAACAACGTAAATAAATAAATCAAGAAGACTACTATGTGGATCTTCTTTTGCCAGTAGATATAGTCTCCACACGTTTACAACACTCATGTTTATAAAATAGGTGAAAAGCACCCACCACCATTTCTTTCCTCTAACGCCCGATTCGGGAATTGTTAAGTGCCTGGTCATGCAAGTCCACACCACCCATGGACTTATTATAACTTTTAAATAAACCAGGTTGGGATATCTCCACTTTTGCTTTTGCTGTAGTAGACCAACGTTTTACCTGCGCCAACGGCTCCATTGAATCATAGTTTGTGCCCATTGTCACAACATTGTTGTCCTTTAGTCGTGTAAATAAGATACCTTTCTCTTTGTCATATTGATGTTCATAATAACCTCTTTCTCGTTTTTGAAATTGTTTGGGACTTGTTAGCGGGCTTTTTTTTGTTCTATTGTCTCTGACGGTTTCAGTAGCTCGAATTCCTTTTTCTTTCAATTGTAACCTGTAAAGAAGTTGTCAAAATATAATTTGTGGTCTGATGGGCAAGCAAGTTTTGTTGTCATATTAAGGACTACTTGTGATCCCAATGGCAACTTAGTTTTTTTCTTGCCGGCATCTTTGGCCCCACAGTAGATGTCAGCAGCATAACAATAACCACTGCCACTACATAATAACCAGTTCTTGTAGCCAAATCTAATTGGTTTGCTTTTTATAAATTGTTTGCTGAAGTGTCGGCCAAAAAATTTAACCATAGATTCATCAACACATAAGTCTTCATGAAAAATGCCCCACTGTTGGAAGTTTTGGTTTAGCTGCGTTAGCAAAGGCCGAAGTTTCGCCATTTTGTCTTGTGATGCTATGGTATTATGGACAAGGTGAATGTAACGTTTTATTTCTAAAAATCGATTCCTAGGCATAGCCGAACATACAAACGGAACTGTTAAATCTTCGTCAAGGCTCCTATACATCCTTTCACTTGGGAGTTGATGATATCCTGTAAGTAATAGGATTCCAAAAAATATTTTTATATCCGATTTAGATACAAAGAAACCATGGTTGTTTTGTTGGGAAGAGTACAAATTGGTCTGAGTGAGTATATGTTCAAATATTTCATCAGTGAACAACTTTTCAAATATCTCAACTTCATTTAAGTTTTCAAGTTCGTGTTTTAGAAGTTCTAATCTATCTTTGCACCCTGTCGTTCCTACTATACTAATGTTTGTAGTAGCTGTTGTCCATTTGGGAGTATGTAATTTTTTTTATTTGGCCCACTTTCCAATCTAAGTGACAAAGGCACATTATCATCCACGTCGCTTTCTTCATCTGATGAGTACCAAACTTCAATTTCTCCCACATCGTCAGGTAATTCAAAATTATTATCTAAGACATCGTCTCTTGAATGTCTTCTTCATCAGTTAAAATATCTTGGTCTGGAGGTATAATAACAATATCCACTCCAGACTGAGAGGTAGAAGTACGAATATCTTCTAAAGCTGATGGTAAGCACTTATATCTCTTGCCATAGAAAGAACGAACATCAATAGCTTCGAAATCATTGTTGGAATTCATATCTGCAATAAAATTACAAAATATGAAAAACACCTATAGGTGCCCGTTGTACTCATTTGAGTACACTTAACTTTCATACAATACCCCGCAGTCTTTATTTTTAAATTTAGATATTTACATACTTACTTACACCTTTTATTTAACTCCTTTTGTTTCAATAAATATTATTTGATTGCCAAAATAACTTAATAATTAAAACTTACCATAAATTAATAAAATGATTGCACACCTTTAAAATATGGTACGTGTTGAGACATGAAACAACTAACGAAAATAAACAAAAGTTAAACTTCTATCAGATGATTTGATAATTATGAAAAAGTAGCAACTATTATATGAAAGATGGCATTACTAAGCCACTTGAACTGCTGTACTCAAATAAGTACAATGGGCGTTAATGGGTTAAGACGATACGTTTGTAAAAAAATATGTATAATTTGATTTTTGAAATTTTTTTAACACCCTGTATATCTTATGACCCAAGAGGCGGAAGTTTAGGGTGTTTTACTAGTTGTTAATTATCAAATACATCGTAAGCATACCAAATTTCAGCTAGTTTTGAAGTTCCTTTAAGAAGATACTCCTGTAAAGAAAATATGTATGAATAAAGGTTTTTTTTAAACCCTGTATATCTTATGACGCAAGAGATTGACGCTTGGGGAGTTTTGACTATTTGATAATTATCAAATACAGCATCACTATACCAAATTTCAGCTAGTTTTGAAGGATTTTATGTATTTGGTCAATTTTGGTCTAATAGTCCTGAGCCTTTAAAAAATACGTCTACACTTTTTTTTATAAAATTAATCGTTATTCAGATAATGAAAAAAATTTAACTGACACTTAAATTCTACCTTAAGAATTTTTTGCCGCTAAATTACGCGTCGTATCAAAAAATTGCATAGAACATAATTAATCGATATTTTTAAGGTCTACATTTTGGTATTTTTATATCTTTGAAATATGCAGCTGTTTTAGAAATATTTGATAAAAACCAAAAACTGTCCCTAATAAACCCCCCCTCTCCGCCGCTGGATTTCTCCCAAAATCTAATCAGCTCGAAGCTAAATGAAAACAAGCTTAAATTCAAAATTGTAAGTACGTAGGTTTTTCGTTCTGGGGTTATCGTGGATACTAACATACATCCACACAGACACACATCCAGAGATGATGGCCGACCTTGGCGAAACTTGGCCGAAAATTGTAAAATGAGCTAATAAGTCGATTTAGCGATAGTGAAAGAAAAGTCGATTACATAACCTTCTATACCTAGATATGTATATGTAGGTTGGATGGTAAAAAAATTAATGATTATGCCAAACAACTTTTTACGATCGGAAATATTATAAAATAAACCGGATTATAAGAATATGCTTAGAAACAGATTTTAAAATACTATGAACTTTTCCATAATTTCAAGTAGTTTCAGAGTTGTTCCTTACATAAGTCATTAACACTTTTAGGACTTGCGATTTGCAATTTAATGACCAAACGGTGGAAACACTATCAAAAAATCATCCCCAAACCTATCTAAATTACTAGTTTTCAAGCACGTCCAAAAGATTCTCACATACTTTCGGGGTTAATGGGTTAATCTTTAATAAATTGGCACGCGCGAAGGCGAAGAAAACACAGTTCAATTAGGATCTAAATTAAAATTAATCACTTGTAATATTCCCATGTAAATTTCCATTTTTTTTTACATTTTAAGGCACATTATTTAAACCAACATAATAAAATTCAATGTCAAGTTAGTTTAAGTTGAAACATAATAATGTGGCCAAGCAATAATATAATTAATTAAGACAGCAAAATCACGAGAAATTTCTTCCTCGTAAAAAATAAAAACGTCCCAAATAAAGTGTCATTGTTTTTTTTAACCTAAACACATTTTTGATGAATGGATTTTGAAAAAATAAGTAAACATTCTATTTTTAATTTCGACGTCATGCAAAATTACTTTATGCATTTATGATAAATTTAATTGTTTATTACCGGCTTTTTATAATCAAATCGGAGGTTTTGAGGGTTATTAATATAATTAGCAATAATTATGCAATAATTATGAACCGCGCACACTTCCTGTACTACGGGAAGGTGGGATAATAGCGTTACATTTTTTTTTAAATCCCGAATATTTCTCTTTTTATGGTCCTGTTTGTTCCCATATTTGGATTACACATGCCCCTAGTACTTACTGTTCATATCTCTCATTCAAATCGGTTACGACATAAGTTGTAACAGAGTAATATTTTTGTTTCTTAAAAATTGGAAATACGTTGTTGCCCCTCTATACGGGGGTGAGTATTAGAGATGTGCAAGTGATAAATTGCGCGATGCTTGGAAATGTTTGCGTGTTGCACTATAATTAAAGCGTAATACACTACATAAAATGCGCTGAGCATAAAAATAAACGCGTGATGCACTACAATAAATGTACAATGCCTTAATTAATATGCACGATGCAATTTTTTAATTGCACTTGACACTTCTTTTTTTGCGTAATGCTTTTAATTAATTGCGTTATAGTAATATTCTTAGTCAAGGTCCAGGTTTCAGCAGCGTATGTGGGAACCGGTAATATGTTTTAGTTGAATAGTCTTGTTTTTAATGCTTGCTGTATTTTGCTTTTTAATACCGCTCGCCATGAGTTAAACGCAATCCAGGCTAACTTAGCTCGCCTGTTTATTTCATCTTCCTGACAGTTTCTCTGTAAGCTTATACCAAAGAGCAATAACTTTATCGCTCTTTGCTTATACTGACCCAAATATACAGGGTGGGTGTCTACTGCGTGGACGTAGGATTGCTCCTTAACTATTAGAGATATCAAAACTAATTTTGGCGTGGTATTACACGATCATTGGACCTAAATTCTAAAAATATTTAGGTATATACAGGGTGGTTGGCAACAATATATCAACCCAAACCTGTTTTTTTTAATGGAACGCCCTGTGTATTTTTGGATTCACTGTTACATTTAGAATAAAAGTATAGAAATTTGTATCTGTATCACTAACCGTTCTGCAGATATCGTCACTTTAGTACCGTAAAGTTGGGTGACTTGACTGCTATTTTGACTTGAATTCAATAATATCTGCCATACCCATTAATATATGTCATAAAACAAAAAATATGGCGTTATGCCACTTTTTGCAAAGAATAGAACCTGTATAAACGATTTTTGTAAAACTTAAAAAAAATGTACAAAAAAAATAAAAACCCTGTTTTTCTCGTCACCCTACCTGTTGGGTGATTTACCTGGCAACAGTAGTTCCAAAAATAAATGTCACACTCTGTCAAGTCACCCCTACGATTTCAGGTCACCCAACTCTACGGTACCAAAATAGAGTTAACTTTGGAACCACGATGCGAGCGTTGTCACCACGATTTTGTCATTCTGTTTATAACACCGACTATTAATAACAGTCTACTAACAAACAAACTGGGAAATTTTTCGAAAACATGTAAAACTATACAGAATGATTAACTTACGCGAAATGTAATTTTTCTCAATTTTTTCAAATGCAACACCCCGTATATTTTTTCACATTTCGATTCCCCGTGAAAAGTATATACTAATTGACAATAGGTTTCATAGCCATAAGACGGGCCCTTCATGAGATATTGACGCTTTTACGTAAAAATATTCTAAAATACAGATTTACTATGACAATAGAATTCAACAAAACAAATCAAGTAGGCTAGCCGCTCGTAATAAAGAGGAACAATTGCATCTATTGTTTTGAAGTTTGTATAATCATTAAAATATTGTTCCATTAGTTTGTGTGTTTTTGGATTGTCGTTGTGTCAATTTTTGTATAAAATGAATTTTTCCAAAGAATAAATGGTCGATATGATCTTTATTTACGGTGAAGCTCAAAGAAATGATTTTCTGGCTACCCTTTTGTACTGTGAACGATACCCAGAGAGAAGAGAGCGCAGAAGGAATCGTTTATGAATGTAGCTGAGAGATTTATAAATTCTGGAAGTGTGTGTTATCCCAAACGCGCAACAAGCCCAAATGAAGAAATTGAGTGGCATCTCTTATAGAAAATCCGCAAATTAGTACCAGAGAGCTAAGTACATACATAGACCTAAATAGAAATACAGTTCGCAGCTTTATTTAAAAAAAACAAATTGCATCCTTATCATATCGAGCAACATCAAGCTTTAAGTGAAATAGATTTTCAAAATCGTGAATCTGTCTACCAATGGGTAACTACTAAAGTAAATGTAGAACCCAATTTTGTTAATAACATTCTATTTACGGATGAGGCAACTTTTCACAATAATGGCAATATTAATACACATAACTATCATCAACTGATGTTGATCACCAGCATCGATGGTCAGTTAATGTGTGGGGTGATATAATCAATTTTAATGTGGTTAATTTGTACGATGTGGTTTCAACTGGATGGCGCCCCTCCACATTATGCAATCAACGTTAGGCAATATCTCGATAGAGATATTGCCTAATGTTTCTCCGATGAGGTGGATAGGACGAGGTGGTGTGCAAAACTGCCCCCTTGATTTCTTCTTTGGGGCTACGTTAAAGAAAAAGTTTACCAACATCCTCCCACCACAAGCGAAGATATGAAATATAGAATTAGAGGTGCGTTTCAACCCATTTCGCCTCTAATATTGTTGCGAGTGAATTTTTCGTTTACCGAGCGAATTGCAAAGTGTTTAGCTAGGCATAGTTAGCATTTTGAAGATTTAATTTGAATTTATGTCGATAATTAAAAAGTTTCTTATCCTCTGACAGTTGGCGTCCTGGGTAACGAAACGCTTCGTTTCCTAGTATTACGTATGGTTTGGGTTTCGCCGTTTTCTATTATTGGTCGATATTTTGGCATTCGAAATATTCGATTCCTCGGCGTCTACCATAGTTAGTAATAGATAGAAAACGTTTTCTTGTAATTGAAATACAGACACCCACTTTTTTCAGGCGCTTGTATGGTAATGTTTACCATCTATTGCCGCAACACAGGAAAATTCCATGTACTTTCAAATTTCTTCGAGCACTCTTGACGTTGTTGGTGTGTTGGTCGTGGCATAAAGGTTTGGAGAGAGCTTCCCATACGATGCTGCTATCATCATTAATAATGTTGCGCACAGTAGAGTGACCTAGTCTAAAGCTGCGCAACAAACTCTCAAAATATATATGTAACAATAAAGAATGCCTACTGAAAATGTTATATTATTTATAAGTTAATGATACAAAAAAGGTTAGTTTTGAATGTATTTTTCATTTCAAGCTGATGTCTGTAAACAGCGGCGGAAGACTTTAAGAGATGGTTTTCGAAGAGCGGCGAAAATACCACTATTATGAAGATGATAATAACGATGGACAGATACTTGAAAAGGAAATAACTGGAAGTAGATGTAAACAGTACGAAGGTAATGGTGTTTAGAAGGGAGAGAGGAAGAAGGAAAGACGAGGAGTGGAAATGAAGGGAGGAGGAAGTGCAGCAGGTAAAGGAATTCACATACATAAGAGTAAGAAACGGAAATAAATTAATAGGGCAAGTGGGGAGTGTGGGAGAAAGATTGTTTGGGACGGACTTAGGAAAAAGGAAGCTACTATTCAACAAACTAATAAATAGTGTGGTGTATGGGGACAGAAGTGTGGGTGTGGAAGGAGCATAAAGAGGTGGGGTACTACAAGGAAAATACTGAAAGTGAGTATTGGGACTGGAAAAAGAAACACCGGGTATATCATCAGAGAGAGACTACAAGAAGAAAAATAACGGTAGAAGCGGGAAGCAGAGCAAACGAGTACGTGGAGGAAAAGAGAGAACGAACGAAGTATAAATTATTACAAGAATGATGGAAAGAAATAAAAGAAAGGAGACTATAGTATGGACAAGAAAACAGAGAATACTATGAAAGAAGAAGTGGAGATATTAAGAGGAAAAGGAGTGAAAGTGAGAGGGGACATAATAAGAAGGAGCAGGAATGTACAAAAACAAGAAAGGTGGACATAAATAAAATAATCAAAATATAATTTAAACTATAATAGCATTAAAGGAGGACGGATACCAGAATATTTGAAAGGAGAAAGGCAGAAAGAAAAGAAAAAAAAGATAGCGAGGTTCAGATGCGGAAATGAAGGTCGAGGAAATAAATATTGGAGAAAGGACTAAGAAAGCAAATATAGGTTATGCGCGGAAGGGATAGAAACTATGAAACATATGATGAAAGAATGCAGGGAATTACGAGAAGAGGACAGGGCGGTAGAAGAAATATGGAATAGAAGGAAAAGATAATAGAAGACGGGGGAAGAAGGTAGTCAGTAGCAGATGAAATTGTGAATATGTAATTAGATAATAATAATGGTAATATGCAATACTAATTATTTGCAACATATCTGGTAACACTGTAGTGTTACCCTTCCAACCTACAAAATGGAAATTAAAAGAAATTAAATAATTTTAACAATTTTTTTTAGGTTAGGATAATTATACAACCTCTTGTATAACAAGTTCATTACGAAAATAGACAACATTGTAAAAACAAAAACAATAATCTATGTCAAAAAGACGTTTAAATCTTCATGCCAGACAGAGGTTAATAGACATAAAATGCAGTTAAAGCTTAACCATTTTCATTCATATTCAATTAATTTTTGGACTTACCTTGCGTCATATTAAGAAACTTTATAACTTTATGTAAAATTAAATTTTCTTTAATAAATACGTCGACACTTTTTCTTATAAAATTAATCAGATATTGAAAAAAACTGAACTAACACTTAAATTGTATCTTAGGAATTCTTTGCCGTTAAATTACGCGTCCTATCAAAAAATAGTAAAGGACATAATTCGATATGTTTAAGGGCGGTATCTAGGTATTTTTATATCTTTGAGATATGCAGCTGTTTTAGAAATATTTGATAAAAGTCAAAAACTACCCCGCTCCAAGCGAAATGAAAACAAGCTTAAATACAAAATTTTAAGTACGTAGGTGTTTTCGTACTGGAGTTATCGTGGATACTAACATACATCCACACAGGCTCCACATCCAAACATCATGGCGGTCTTGGCGTAACTTGGCCAAAAGTCGATTTAGCCACAGTGAAAAAAAGTCGATTGCATAACCTTCTATACCTGCATATGTATTTGTAAGTTGGAAGGTAAAAACGAGCAAATAAAGTTTATAAGATTAGTTCTCTATTTATTTTTCATTTCAAGCTGATGTATGTAAACAGCGGTGGACGACTTTAAGAGATGGTTTTGGCAGAGCTGCGAAACATACCACTTAAAGCGGGCAGGCTGCTAAAGCAATCAGAAAGTGGCGATTTTGGAACACGGTGTCGTTTCTTTTGCCATATGTGAAAAGCAGAGAGTAAGTAACCTTTTATATTGAAAACACAATGCGAGAACATTATGTAAGATTTGGCTTTATCATCAGAACACATTCAAATATTAAGGAAGAAGAAAAGGAAGATACAGACCCAGAAGAAGGTCATTTGAATGATACACAAGACTCTCCCGTACAACTACACCACTTTCATATTCTTCTGCATTTTCAAGCACTACCTACAAGTACAAAACTACGCCCTCCTCGGAACAAGAGAAAAACACTAATCCTACGACAACTGAGACATTGCCCCAGATGAAGAATATGTAACTGACAGAAAGCGAAGTCGTTCATAAAAAGCAACTCAATCAAAACGGAGATTGGAAAAAACTGATCTTTTGTTAGAATTTTTCCTCAACATGGGCAAAACTACTAAAACATTTTCACGTTACTGATAAGCCCACGTTAAACATAAAGTTTTTGAAGTTGTGAATTCGGCAGAATTTCAGTTGCCGTCTAATAATGGTTCTTCTGTGCCTATTGGGATATCAATAACAATAAATAATTAACTGATAACATCGCCTGTACCTCCAGTATCAGCATCCGTCCAATTATCATCACAGTACGAAATTATTTCACAATCCATTAATTGTTATTTATGTATCAAGGGAGTTATGAGGGTGTTAAATACCGAGGGCAACGAATTGCAATCTCGAGGGTTGTTAGTTCCTAGGGATTGTAAGTTGCCCGAGGTTATTAACATACATAACTCACGTAACAGATAAATAATTTTATTTCGTATTTCATTATAAATGAAATATGAAAACGAAATTTTGTTGGTTATTGAAATTAAACGAACGCTTAAAAATTAAGTTGGAATTGTTACTATGGATATATCAACTGACAAGCTTGCAAATATTTGTCAAAATACATTAGAGGGAGTTATAGATCTATAATTCCCTACTATAACTCCCTAGGGAGTTATGAATATGTTTACAGTTACGGTAACTAAGGGTTTATTTGTTTATAATGTATTGGTATGAAATAAAATACTTACTGTTTTTAAATCTAGAAGAAAAATTAAAGAGCATTTAAGGTTACCTAAAAATGTTTCAAATTCATTATCATCTTCCGGAGTGTATAAGTTATCTGTTCATGTGGAAAAGTATACATTGGAACAACAACACGTAACTTTGATACAAGACGTAAAGAACATATGAGACATATGTCTGCAGTAGCTGCCCATGCCTTGAATAATCATCTTATCAATTTGATAATATAGAAATATTATCAAGACAAACTCTTTATTATGTTCGTTTACAACGTGAAGCTATTGCGATATATAAACATCCTAATAATTTTAATAAACAAGAAGAAAATCTCCTTTAAATAGGTTTTGGCATCTTATAATTGAAAAAAGCGTAATGGGACGTCTTAAGTTTTATTTTATTTTTAATTTTAGCTTTTGTTATTTCTAGGTTTTTTTGTTGCTCTTTTTTTTCCTAGACTTTGAAGTAAACACTTTACCAATTATATGTTAAATTACCACAATTAACATAAGTAGTTGAAATTAAAATTAAAAATTACATAAAGCTTTTCATTGTTAAATAACATTGCACTTAATGACAAAGCTATTGGTTTGTTAGATTTAGCTGGATTATTTTAAGTGATGTCATGTTTATATTTGTGAATGCTTTTATCGATTTCAAATTGAAGTTTTTCACAACTTTACACTTGCATCATAATTTGTTTAAATTTGTTTTTTGGTTATGACATTTTTCACCGTTAGCCTTCGACCGTTAGAGGGCGTTCTGATTTGTCATCTTCAAGGCAGTTTAACAATATTTAATTTTTTATTGATCTAGTTATTCTTTACTAAAATTGTATTCCATTGTTGGTTTTCTACGTTTATCAAACTGTTATATTAATAACAGGCTTATGTTTATGTTTTCAAATTTCACAAAATTGTTTCAACATCTATAGTTTAATTTTTAATAGAAAATATTGCTACTGACAAAGATAACTGTAAGTCTTATCGAAACGTTTAGATTGTATGACTTTAATATACAAATACACAGTCTTGCACTAAATATGTCATGCATCTAGTATTTTTTTCGTTTTCGTTTCTTTTTCTTATTTTCTTGTTCATGGCAAATACAGGCACATCAACATCCGACGATGAAATGCTTTCGTCACTATCTGCTGTATACATCACACCGGAAAAGACGCAACCCAAGTTTAGTTCAAGTTCAACAAAGTTTATTAAACTTATTTGGTACATTTAACACTATGATATATATATATATATATATATATATATATATATATAAACAATAATAAAACATAGTAGTAATCGTGGGATAGTTTCTGAAGGATTTAATTGAGCATAAGTGTAATATAGCAACATTTATGGAATGATTATAATGAATAGACAAGTACGTATGTAATCATGCATCAGATTCTACGCTACACAAGGTTTAGTTAACAGTAACTTTATGTAAATGAAGGCTGTACAAGAGAATTTTCACATTTCATGTTTTCGATATGTTTCGGAAGGGAAAATTTCTGTATTTCACAGGATTATGAATATAAAATCTTGGCTTAATAGTATCTTCTGCTTCAATCCTAAAAAGGAGAAATTGTATTAGATAAGATGTGTGTTAGATAGTTTTTACAAAGAAAACAGTGACAACGATAACGTTACAAAGTATGTATTGAAATTACAAAAACATGAGTGTGTGTAGTGAACAATTGTGAGCAAACCTTACCTTGGGTGGTCTAGTTGAAGTTGTGCAAGCTGGATTTAAAATTATACGTGAAAAACGGATGAGTACAAAACAGTTCAGAACTCTTCGGAGAACATACGTTTGGAAATGTTGAGTGCAGCCAGAATTCGAATATCATCTTATTTTGTCCCTAAAAAGTAAAATTAATTAATTATAAGGAAACTTTAATATTTGACATTTATATACAAAATGGGTGATTTTATGTGTAAAGTATTGATTGTGTTTCAAAATATGGCAAGTAGGGTATCGTTTTGAAGGGAATTGCATATAGAATTTATTGGTAATTTTAGTTTTAAGGTATTTGTTTATATAAGTAACATATTTGTTAATTTAAAGTTAATAACATTTAGAAAATGTGTTATCCAATCAGAGCATTTGTTTGTATTGTAAATTGCTAAGTATAAAGCTAAAGTTTAGAAAAAAAAAAGAGTAAATATTTGTAATTTTTCTAATCAGTCCATTATAGAAATTCAAAGGAAGAACATGTACAACTCTGAGCAGGCAGAAGCAATTGATTTTATAAGACTAACCTAAATTTGATCTGCGGTTGATACATATTCGGTTGAAATTTTATAACCTAAAAACAATATCTATGTAAAATTCGGAAATTGTGTATTTAACGATCAATGTTAAATATGAATATTAATTGATTTAAAATAAAATTAACCAAAAATAAAAGTGATTTATTTAAATTTTAATAAAAATAAATAAATAATTAAATCAATTACCACTATTGATGAATTCATGTGCTTGTTGCATGTAATACTACAAATAAAATTAAGTGATCCGATTCCAATTAGAAGCAATGTATACAACTGGTAACGATTCCTACATCATAGATAATTTTTGGTAT
This sequence comes from Vesta saturnalis, assembly GCA_036346205.1. NCBI lineage: Eukaryota > Metazoa > Arthropoda > Insecta > Coleoptera > Lampyridae > Vesta > Vesta saturnalis. The sequence goes on along the minus strand of JARFJB010002461.1, from coordinate 978,304 downwards.
ACATCAAGGAAGATCCACAGCAGTCGCACATGGTAACCAGGGCATACAATCAAGAACAAACTAGACCACACCTGGTGAATACACAATACAAAGTTAAGTAAACTTTAAGTATTAGATTTAAGTTATGTTATATGTTTTCGTATATGTGTAAAGTGTTCAAAGCAGAATATTTGCTAATCCATGATAACGTAATTTATCAAGAAAAAATATAAATATTATTAGGTTATTAATTATGCTTACCTATTTATTAAATGGAGAATATTTTCTTGTGCAAGTTGTCATTTTTCACCAATACATTTATAAGCTCAATATTTAAAGAGGGCGCTGAGTACGTTGAAAATGATGCATGATTACATGTGCAGGGTGCTTAATAAAAATCATATACTTAAATTTCAGAAACTATTAAAATTATTGAATTCATCACAAATAAAACTAACTCGTACTTTCACACATATGTGATGTTTAAAGCAAATGGTCATTATTTATATTGCAAAATTAATTCGTTTGAACCCTATCCCCTAAATGAAGCTAGCCGAGGTAGAAAGTTAAAGAAGCCTATAAATAAGTTACTTTTAAACCCTATCCCCTATAGTATTGCATCATTATTAAATTATAATTGTATATATATATATATATATATATATATATATATATATATATATATAATTTTCAAAACTCTACTTTATAAGATTTTCGAAAAGACCTCCACCTTGCGCAAGGCAGTAACCCAATCTATGATAAAATTCAGTTCGGGTGTTTTCTAACATTTCTTGGATGATGCTGTTTAAAGAGTCCGTAATTTTGACACGAAGTTCGTCCAAATTGTTAGCACGTGCATGCCTGTGCCCATAAATTTGCTGGGATACGTATACCCAAACAAAAAAGACGTTCGGCGCGAAATCAGGTGAGCGAGGAGGATATTTAATAGCACCTTTTCCATAATAATACGGTTAGGGAACGTAGTTTCCAAAAACTGTGGGACTCTTATTGCAGTACGAGCAGGACATCCATCTTCTTGATACCTAATGTCATCAAAATTTATAGTGAAGCGTTGAACAGCTGGTTTTTCAAATTCTAAATATTTGTCTGCATTCAAGTTTCCGTTGATAAAAATGGACCAATTATGGAATTTCCTAAAATTCCTGCCCACACATTAACTTTTTGGGGTTATTGTGTCCGGTAAGGAATACTAACGTGTTTGTTTTCCCGAAAGTAGCCAACACCGACAAACGGATTGTGATGGCCATGTAAGTTAAACGAACACTCGTCGGTAAACAAAATATTTTCAATAAATCTTTCGTTTTCATTACCCCGATTCATCATGTCTTCACAAAATTCCATACGCTTTTGATCATCTTCTGGAAAAGTTTCTTGTATAATTTGCAACTTATAGCAACGGTATTTATTCCTTTTCAACATTGCGAACTGTTCTTGGTTCAATACTCATTTCTTCAGCAATTTATGTGCTATTGCACGGGAACTTAGTTTCTGCTAAACTACACCGTGCAATTTCTTGGAGTTCGCGCTCTTCGTTTAAGTTACGACCAGGATCATTACCATCAATGCTACTGCGTTTTCTACAATTATTTAAACATCCACATCTTTAAAATTTACAAACAGTACGCATAATCGTACTTTCTGATGGAATTGGCCTGTTTTCAAAGGAAAAAGCAAACCTGCCCATTATTTCTTGTGCAGTGCTTCCTGAATAATACCACTTAGTAATCTGTATTTTTCTTCAGTGGAATACATGAGTATTATGTCGGACTTGCAAAAACACTGATTTTCTATTCTCGTTGACAGTAGCAATTCAATGTGTCATTGATACTAGCCTACTCAAAAATCGCATGTATGGCGTATTTTTCCATACCTGTATATATGCGCACGTTATAAATTCTTATACACAAAAAAACAGAATTGCAAAAAAACTACGGCGGCGGTCTACACAACTAATTTTTTTTGTGTTTTAATTATTATGAACAATTTAACTCATGTGTAAAAAATCATATGTCGCAGTGCAATTGTCACTTTGACAGCGGCAAAAGTTGCCTACAACTTTTACAGCGACAAATTCACTATGGCGCGTCCAAACCTCCAAATTCAGTGTGGGGCTTATGGAAAAAACAGTGCAGGATTACCAAACTTATTATGCCAATAGATTACTGCCCCCATAATACCGTATTACCGTTATAATAATACTATATCCACGGTACGAGAGACGCAATTTCTAACCTCAAAATTAATAAAAGTATTTGCAATGCAATACAATTTTAGATAAATCTGCAATGTACTTATGAATGTTCCGAAAAAGACCACCCTTAATCTATACAAATCGAATGTATTTTTTAGAAAAGCTAAGTAGGCGTATGTAATGTAGGGGTACATTACATGGCAATATGATAGGTTAGATTACCCTGTACATGGAATTATGAAACAAGCTCTATAAGCAACAGCACGAGCAAATGGTAACTTTATCCTTTACCTACGGAAGTAGTTTGCAGTATATAAACAAAATAACAATTTTATTAAAGTTTGATTATAACTGCATCATTTATTTCCATCCATTGTAATTTAATATAGGAAGTGTGACTATTAAATAACGAGACTGCCGCTGTAAAACATTTTATTTTGATTTAATAGCCACACCTCGTATTTTAGTAATTTTTTGTTGTTTTGCAGTACAGTTTAATCACTCGAATCGATTTCTAGGTCTTCGAATGATGATTATGTAACGTTGATTACAAACTCTGCAATACCATCTTGAGATTATCAGCTATCCACATCTTACCTTCAACAATCTTTACGTGACTTATGTAATGTTACCAATTTTCAATGGTCACTTTTTCGTAACCAAATTTGATTAATTCCTTGATGTCTTTAACTTTAAAAGTCTTGTTACTCATTTTAATATGATGTTTGACTTGTGCCCACAACATTTTTATTGGGTTTAATTCGCACTAGTAAGGAGTCAAACGAAGAACCTCAAGTTTATTCTTGTCGTGTAGATGTCTCACTTGTGCTACAGTAGCGAATAGGTCTCGCTTCAACATGTTATCTTCAATGGGCATTTCTTTCTTACTAAGCCAATCTACAATTTGTTCTTTTCGCCACGCCATTGTTGGAGTCTTCTCTACCTTCTTGCTGTGATAAGAAGCATTGTCAATAACGATAATTGAATTTGGTGGTATGTTTGGAATGGGTTAATTGATAAACTACTTATCGTGTCTACATCCATTTCATTGTGCACATCAACTGTGTTCTTTTTACAGAGTAAAGTAAGTTCCGCGCTAGGAATAAAACCATTATCACCACTAGCATGAACCAAGGTAAATCGGGGTCCCAGACCACTTGGTGATTTTAAACCTGTACTGAGCTCTTGAACGAATGCCTGCCCACCACTTTCAATAGTGATGTCACACCATGGCTGACTTACTGTGTGTCCCACGTTAACCCACGATTCATCGGTGTATATAATATATATTTACCTAAAAAGTGAACATTGTTAAGTATACGAAATACGACATTATTTTATAAAAATGTAATTAGAGATCGAATAAAACGACTAAGTACCTTCTTCTCGGAACTTTCTGATGCATCTTAAGTATTTATGCCTCCATCTTATAATGTCATCACGTTCAACAAGGATACCCTTGCATCGCAAGAGATTGAATAGTGTACTGCGTTTATAATTTGGTAGATCATCACCATTAATGGAAGAAAGGATACTATTGATCGTTGGTGGAATGTTTTCAATGAAAAAACTGTTCACTTTACGACAAATAATTGACTGTATATTTTGGTCATACATGAAGACGATGATTGAGTTGTGCACCTTTTCGTTTCATGCGTTTTTTCGGACTAGCTACTGCTCCCGTTTTGTCTTCCTTTTTGATAGCATAGATACTACGCTTTGTACAACATAAAGCTTTGCTGGCTTCTGTAACAGCTTCACTAACGTTCATTGTGGCCAAGAAATAATTAAGTACATTCATAATGTGGCATTTCTCCTTACGGCTGAAGTGTTTTCCACTATGTTGTTTTATGTTTGCAGGCAGCTGTCATCTCCATATATTCAAAATTCTACAAAATAACCTCCATCATACAACTATAAAACATTACCTTATAAGACACGTAAATGAGATGTAGGCGTTCTGAAAAGAACGAGTTAGCTTAATGCGGTAAATATCGTAGGAGAAGCCAAGGCCGTAGCCAGAGGGGGATCAAGGGGGTCAGAACCCCCCCGAAACTCGGCGGAAAATAACAATTTTTTAAAGGAAATGTAAATTACATCTTACGTAGTTAATGTAATTATATAATTATGTACCGCAAATGAGTGCTTTTTCTTGACTGCCCGTCGCATGTCTAATATACCGGTAAACGATTATACATATTCTGTGAAAAGATATCGGGTAGCGCTGGCGCTGGCTGGTGACGGGTAGACACGAGAGCAATCAGGCTTTTCGAGCTGTTTCAATCCTGCAATGCTCGATTCGAGCATTGCAGAATTGAAGCCAGTTGTCAGTGCGCTGTTATTAGTGTTGGAATGTGACACCTAAGGTAAGAAATAATCTAATGCCTATTTCTTTTGTAACTAATTGTATTAAGAAGATTGACGCTTATTGTGTCATCGTTGTCGCTCACGTATTATATATATATATATATATATCAACCACAGAATAAGTACCTACGGATGCAGAAGCGCCATACGCGACGGTTTCTTTGATGTTTGCAGGCGCTTATTTATGTTTGGCGGCCATCTTGAAAGAAAGTATTTGAGTGGTAAAATACTGTTTATTCAAATATCTAATATATAATAGTAAAATATACTAGTTTTTTTATAAATGTGCTATATTTCTTAATTTTTGATGTTTTACTTTCGCTTTAAAATCTCTAAAATACTTTAGGCAGTAGTAAATACGTAATCGTAAATATAATTTTAATAAAAATACTTTAGGAAAGCTATTGCATGGGTGTATAAATAGTACTGACTGAAAAAGTACAAGTAATTGATTCCCAGTATTGCAATTAAGAAAATTAGTAACATTTTCTATGAATAATGTTTCTAATTTTTCTATGTATTCAAAAAAATTAAAATTTGGTGACCAAACATATCGGAATTTTGATTTTGATAAACTTTATACAGGTTAAAATAAACACTGGAATTGAATACATTTGCTTCCTTATTTGCATAAGTTTTTTACAAATGTTGCATGAATGCTGATTTAAACATTTGTTAATAAGATACCCGCACACATATTTTAAAGCATTGACTGCAGGCATACTATCCCTGTAATCAGTGCATGAGACAGGAAGAGTTATGTAAGATGACGTATCTACATCATTTTTATCATTTAAAGTTTCCTTTAATATTATGTCGTCATTTAGTTTAGAAAGTAACACATCTACATCTTCTCCACAGTTGGCACCTTCTAAAAGTTCAAAAAATTCAAACAGTTTAATTTTGGTTTGGGTGGATTATATATATATATATATATATATATATATATATATATATATATATCAAATAATGTAGGAACAGCCTCTTATTTAAGTCGATTTTTTAAAAAATTTAAAAACATCATATCTTCAAAATGTACAGAACAGATTTTACAATTATCATACAAATATATACACCTCCTTTTCAACAAATCTTCTCTTCTACAGGTGACCATAACTCCAAACATCAAATTTAATTGGTAATTATTCTCGCCTAACTTCATCTTTCGGGAACCTAAAAAAACTCAATTCCTTGTTAACTTGTGATTTATTGGAACACTTAGGTGCTGAACACCAACGAGCACCTTTATTTGCACTCATACTATGCGTTTTTTTAAGGTTTTTTTCAATTTAACTGAATAAATTTGTTTAAATATCAGGAGAAAACATATGCACTGTATTGTATAAATAGTAGGTTTACTTTCTTTCAAGATGGCCGAAATTGCATCTGTGCGTTGCAAATTGGTATCTGCCGAGACGGGTAGTGCCTCTTCTGCATCCGTAGGTATTTATTCTGTGTCTCAACTCCGTATTTATTTTTGTTATTACAGCCCTCAGAACAGAAGGTCATTCTATTCAAAATGTCCACACGAGCAAAGCGAAAGGGAAATACGTTGTTCAAATCCCTGTTCACCTATTGTTATTGACAATTATAGAAATCAGGCTTCAACTTCAACAGTATTAGTACGAGTACCACAAATTCCAATCAATGCTATTCACAGTACTAGTTCCGATGTTGTGGAGGATATTTCGGGAAACCACAATTTGTTAGATGTAGGTTGCTACATGGGACTAAGCAACGAAATTGATGACGATTTAAATTGCAAACTCTTAGATACTCCTTGGAAACTGGAAAAAACCTACAAGCTTCTAATAACAAGTAATAATAAACGAAAACTTAAATTTCAAGTGCATTGGTTTGAACGTTTCTCATGGTTAGTTTACACAACAAAAGCGCAGCAATGTGTTTTATGCAAATATTGTGTTCTGTTTGCGAAAGACTGTACAGGTAAAGATTCACACCAGCAGTTAAAAGCGTTGGTTACTCAGCCACTTAATAAATGGAAAGATGCGATACACGATTTCAAGCATCATAGTGAGAGCCAATACCACAAAACGTGTTTAATATTGGCAGATAGTTTTCTAAAAGTTCATAAAAAATTACAACCAGATATCATGAGTCAACTTGATACTGGACGATTGGGACAAATAACCGAGAATCGAAGGAAACTTGTTCCTATTATTGAAACAATCAAATTGTGCGGACGACAAGAAATGTCCTTGAGAGGGACATGTGACTCAGGTCTGATTAAAATTGATGATCCTGAACCCGAATTTAATGACGTAACCTTTCGAGCTGTCCTACGAATGAGAGGCAGGTGTGGAGATGTAAATTTAATAAGGCATTCCTAAACTATGATGTTAAATGCAACGTACCTAATCCCCACCATACAAAATGAACTTATATCAATCTGTGGGGAAGTTGTTCTGATTAAAATTGATGATCCTGAACCCGAATTTAATGACGGAACCTTTCGAACTGTCCTACGAATGAAAGGCAGATGTGGAGATGTAAATTTAATAAGGCATTCCTAAACTATGATGTTAAATGCAACGTACCTAATCCCCACTATACAAAATGAACTTATATCAATCTGTGGGGAAGTTGTTCAGAAAAAGATAGTTCAAGAAATAAATTCTTCTCAATGTTTTTCAATATTGGTTGATGAAACGACCGATGTTGCTCGACAAGAACAGATGTCAATATGTGCAAGATACACAGAACTTGAAAATAATATATTTATCTTGCGTGAAGAGTTTTTACACTTTTCGCAGTTGCGAGTACTACGGAGAGGAATTTAGCTAACACAATTCTCTCCAAATTAGAACGTTTAGGAGTAGATTGTCAGTACTTAATTGGGCAAGGATATGATGGCGCCTCCGTCATGAAAGGTTGTTTTAATGGTGTGCAAGCAATAATTCGCGAGTCTCACCCAGAAGCACTATATGTGCAATGTAGCTCGCATTCTTTAAATTTGGTTCTATGCCATTCTTGCCAAATTCAACCTATTCGTAATACTATCGGCACTATAAAATCCGTTGGAAATTTTATGAAGTCATCGGCAAAGCGAACCAATTGCCTAAACCACAGTATTGGAAAGAACTTCCCAGAAACCAAATGGCAAACACTCACGGCAATATGTGAGACTCGATGGGTCGAAAACCATAATGGGTTAATCAGGTTTCAGGAAATTTTCAAAGCTATTCTCGATACATTAGAAGAACTGAGCACTGATGTGGATTCTGAAACTTCATCAAATGCAAATAATTTTCTAAAATCTATTATTGCCAGTGATTTTGTCATAAGTTTATGTTGTTTACTATGTTACTTTCATACACACTACCACTCTGCAAATTACTTTAATCTTCGCTGTGTGACTTGTCAGCTGTTCTATAGCATGTCGATTTGATCATAAAAACCATTGAAGACATTCGCCAAAATGTGGATTTAAGATTTGCAAAAATTTTCAAAGCTGCGCAAGATTTATTAACACCCTTAAAGGAAGATATAGAGATTCCAAGATTAGCGTTACGGCAACAGCATAGACTAAACTGCAGTGCAACAGAGCCTGAAACTTATTTCAGATCTATTATGATCCCACTTTTAGATGACTTCCTTGATCAACTTCGGAGAAGATTCAAGGATCATAGCACTACATTATCATCCCTTAACATTTTTATTCCGTCTGTTTTGCAGGAATAACCTTGAATTTCAAATTGACCATTTCTCGCTTTATAAAAAGTATTTGGACTGGAACTGTTTACAATCGGAATTCGACCTATGGAAGCAAAAATGGCTGAATGAACCGGAAATAAATCGTGCCACATCTGGTATTGAAGCTCTTGGAGAATGCAATCAGGTCCTGTTTCCAAATAGCCACAAAGTCTTGTAAATTTTGGCGACACTGCCTCTTACAACTTGCACTCCTTAAAGGTCATATATCTTCTTTAAAACGCCTCAAAACTTATTTGAGAAATGGTACGGGCTAGGAAAGGTTGAATGGGTTGGCTTTAATGTCAATCCACCGCCGAGTCAGTATTGACACAGAGGAGGTAATTGACCTATTCGCAGCAAAAAAAGTTAGGAGACTAAATTTTATTTTGTAATACGTTAACATGATCTGTTCTTTAATTACTTTTTATTCAATAAATGTATTAGTTACATAATCTTATTTTAATTGTTTAAATTTTGCCCCGCTCCCCTGAATATTTTTTCTGCCTACGGCCTTGGAACAAGCAAGCAATAAAAACAGTACACGGAGTTGATATTGATTTGTTATTAAATTACATTTTACGTTTGACAACATCGCTATGAAGACCAAGGATAGCGGTATTTAGAAAAGACTAAAGATAGTAAAAGAGAGAGTTACTCCATAAGAGCCCGTACTGAATTTGGAGGTTTGGACGGACCATAGTGTTTTTTTCACATATTTATTTTCTAGTCAATTATCGTAGTATCCGTCTCCGTATAAATAAAAATGTGTTTATTTGTATACTCTGTTTAACGAACACATTCAGTAAATGCTCCTCCTACAAATTTGTAGGTGCGTGCTGCTAACTGCGCATAAGCCTTGTTTACAACCATCAAAAAATTACTTTCTGTGTAATAAAGTGGTTGAATTTCATTCAACGGTTCTTTAATGTTTGCATATGAATTATTGTAGTCCCTAAAATGTATAATTATGTACTTTTAACAGTAATCAAATAAAAAACATATTTAGAAATATAGGTTTTTAAAATCACACATTTTTACGAATCAAAATTCTCTGTCACCAATGAATCGGTTTTTATACGGTTTGAAAACAAGCATCTTTAGTCTATGGGAATGTTGACATGCTGTACATAACTCGTTAATGGTTACCAATCTGTCAAATCTCATATGAAGTCAAGTCAAATTGTCAGGGCACGTATTTTGGAAATCAAAAAATAACATTAATTTATTTGTTTGTAAAAGACCATAAGTCGGGCAGGTAAATAGTAAACGAATAAAAGTTTAAGCTAACATTATATTTTTATAGGAATTTACAAGTCAACTCCTTGTTGATGTCACAAGTGTTTGTTTATCTAAACAAACTGCAAAATGCAATTATGTTACAGTTGAGAAAACCCCCTTTATTGTTTAATAATTGCCACAAAAACTTTATAATAAGTAGTGTCTCAATTCATAATTCTTCCTGTAGCTGCATTCGTATTTTTTACTGTCTGTAAATAAGGTCAGTCTTGTTCAGAGTCTGATGAAGAAAAGTCATCGCCTAACTGGATGATCAACGGCTCCACTTGAACTTCTACAGGGTGTGGTGCGAAGAGTTTTGATTAAAAGTAATGGCGGATACAGTTATGTTAAAAATCAAATTACGAAGCTGTAGATTTAGGATGACGCTAAGTTAAAATATAATATTGTCCTGAATGTGGCACTTCCGGTTATACCGGAAGTAGACGTCAACTTTGTTATTTTAAATGGAACCTAATATTTTTTATTTTATTTTTTCGAATTCTACATAAAATTTGTGCACAATGTATCAAAAATGAAGTATTTTCGAGATATTTCGATTTTTTTTTTAATTTTGAAAAAATCCTAGTCCACATTGAATAACGATATCTCCATTAATAACGAAGCTAGTGACGTGATATTGTAACCAATAAACAACAAGCTCATTGATATTTCATACAGGGTGTTTTAAACTTAGCCGCCAACATGCACAATTTAAATCATTTATAAGTTGCTTACTTTAAATAGAACACCCTGTATTTTATTACATTTTCCGCTGTATTTTTTAAGCCAATTCGTTTGGTATCGGTATTCCCTATACCTAAACCCAACCACTTTTGAGATATTTCATTATCTTAGTTAAAACATAACAACACTTAATTATTTCAACATTAGTAAAGGGTAGGCCATGGCTGTCAAAGATTTGATAGTTAGAACGTTAATTGTTTATGTTGTTTTGACGGTTTTCTTTATCAGTTTGTATTTCATAGTAAATAATGGCAAATGTAGGATTTACTAATGATGGTTTTTTAAATCTTATTATTATTTACGGCGAGTGTAATAAAATTGTTGAACGGACTTGCCGTGTTTTTGCAGAAAGATATCCAAATCGACCAAATGCAACTGGTGGTATTGTAAGAAGATTGCTTAAAAACTACCGTCAGTTTGGTCAATTTAAGACAAAAATTAATAAAAATAAACCACTAGTGGTTTTGGGTTATTTTACGACCTCTCCATATGCTTCCATTAGAGATTGTGAGAGAAATCTTACTTCGTCGACGAGAACAATTCATCGCATTTTAAAAAAACAAATGGAAACCATTTTCATTTCATTTGGTGCAACACTTACAATTAGGTGATCTTCCTCGAAGAGTAGAATTCTGTGAATGGTTTTTAATGAAGACCCAAGAGGATGAAAACTTCATAAAAAAAGTTATATGATGTGATGAAGCAAAGTTTAGCAAAAATTGATTATTTAATCGACATAATTCCCATTTTTGGTCTAATGAAAATCCACATGTTAGTAAAGAACGTTATAAGAAATAGAGAGGCGGCTTCAGCTTGGTATCAGCAAGATGGAGCACCTCCTCATAACTTTCGGCCTGTTGCTCAGCATCTTAACGACATGTTTGATGATAGAAGGATTGCCAATCAGAGTCCGTTTCGTTGGCCAGCTCGCTCTCCTGATTTGGCTCCTCTAGATTTTGGTATTTGGGGTTACATTAAAAATCAGGTATTTTCCAAACCTGTTACGACAAAGGAAGATATGATGCAGAGAGTCTTACTTGCTTTTAATTCTCTAACACCCGACCATATTTCCAGAATTACAAGACATAACTCAATGAAAAGGATTCATAAATGTTTAGAAGTGGATGGTGCTAATTTTGAACACTTATTATAAAACTTTATTTGTGTAATATTACATTTAGGTATTTTTGTTTGTAAGTTATCTAATTAAATTAATACAAAATACCTAGTCAACGTTTTTAATGATATCTACAATTAATAATCCTTTCAGGCTATTGGTTATCTTTAAGAATTAATAACTTATTAAAAAATAACAAAATATCACCTTAAATAATGGAAATCATGGCCTACCCTTTACTAATGTTGAAATAATTAAGTGTTGTTATGTTTTAACTAAGATTATGAAATATCTCAAAAATGGTTGGATTTAGGTATAGGGAATACTGATACCAAACGAATTGGCTTAAAAAAATACAGCGGAGAATGTAATAAAATACAGGGTGTTCTATTTAAAGTAAGCAACTTATAAATGATTTAAATTGTGCATGTTGGCGGCTAAGTTTAAAACACCCTGTATGAAATATCAATGAGATGAATATATGGAGTTAACGGGCAAGCGCTTGTTGTTTATTGGTTACAATTTCACGTCACTAGCTTCGTTATTAATGAAGATATCGTTATTCAATGTGGACTAGGAGTTTTTCAAAATTGAAAAAAAAAATCGAAATATCTCGAAAATACTTCATTTTTGGTATAGGACATTGTGCACAAATTTTATCTAGAGTTTCATGTAGAATTTGACAATAAAATAAAATATATTAGGTTCCATTTAAAATAACAAAGATGACGTCTACTTTCGGTATAACCGGAAGTGCCACATTCAGGACAATATTATATTTGAACTCAGCGTCATCCAAAACCTACAGCTTCATAATTTCAGATTTTTAACATAATTGTGTCCGCCATTACTTTTAATCAAAACTCTTCGCGCCACACCCTATATAGTGATATCCAATTGCCACATATTTTCTTTCACACTTTGCACGTGTCTAATGGCATTTTTTCCAATTATGTGACGTTACGTTTACAACAGCGGTGCAAAATAATTGGTGCACACTTGCGATTTTAAATGTTTTATTGTTCCTCGCAACTTCACCCTTGATTTGTGCTATATCAGTTCGATTGAGTTTAATTCGCAATGATATGGGGATAAACGCAATACAGTATGATTCTGAGTTTTTGCTATCTCATCGACAACTAATTTAGGAGCAATAGCAGCTTTTCTGAAAAGGTCGAAAAGTTCGTCTTTGATCATATCTGGTTCGTAATCAATGGATTTGCTGGTTAGCCATGCCTGAATGTGAGCTTTTTTTAGTCCTGAATTTGGATTTTTGTTGATCTTTCTGCTATGATAGGAAGCGTTTTTGTCTAAACGTCCAAGAACGTTGCGAAACCATTCTTCTTGATAATCGCCAGATTTCTTAGACTCGAACAACAGCAAACCATCATCAACAAAACCGTCCTCGGAACCAATGTTGAGAACGATAAGACGTTTTCCTTTTCCCGATGGATCCCGTAACCCCGTTGTTAATCCATTTACAAACGTTTGCATCGGAGTCAAGATGGTTGTATATTACCATACTTTGCTTACTGTATGGCCAGCATTAACCCAAGTCTCGTCTAAGAAATATACCTTTTTTTCTTCTCTGTATTTTCTAATTTGTTGTAGATAACGTCGCCTCCACGCAGCTATCTCGGTTTTTCTTTAAAGAAACTATTTCTTGGCCTCTTGGAATACCTATATTTCAAAATAAAGTATAATTTATGTTAGAGATAAATTATTCCTTTACTCACTTAAAGCCAATTTCATTCAAGAAGGTTCTTAATGTACTCCTTTTTAATTGAGGCATCTCATGTGCTCACCAATAGCGGCCACAATTTTATTTAGAGTAGTTCTATCGTTTGGTTCAAAGAAGGAATGAACTACACGCCTAAGATTACTCGTAGTTTCGTCGTCAATGTTCTCCAAAATTGGTCGTTGTCGGTGGTACACAGCCGGAGAATGTAATACATGTGTTTGCTTGTACTGACGTAGAATGTTGTACACACTTTTATCTGTAATACCTAAAATGATAAAGTAATGAATAAAATATATTTTTATAAAGTTATTATGTTACCTGCTGCTTTTGCTGTAAATCCAACATTTTCAGTCTTGTTGTTGTTCGGGTTTTCTTCAACACAAACTTTAAAAATGTTTAAGATTCGCTCCTTTTCGTCAACGGAAAAATTCCTGGCCGGGCGTTTTTTCGGGGGCGAAAGATTTCGTTGATCCATAATAAATATTAATAAATAAATTATTTGCTAATAGGCTACAAAATTGTAGCTAGTCTTGAAAAATACTGTTTTTGAAAATGAAAAGTACTAGAGCAAAAGCTTTAACCAAAATAAAGAATTAAAACACAAATACTAAATGACAAATTACTTTGACGTTTATAGGTTAATATAATACAACATTTTTCGTGGTTGTGTGAACCCGGCTAACCAATAGAAATTTGGCGCTAACTCGTGGGATGAGCACTTACTGAATCTGTTCGTTAAACGGAGATTAGTGTTTAAATACAAACTACCCACACATTGAACTACATTGATGTTTCCAAATTTCTTGTTCGTTAAATTGTCCTGCCGAATTACACTCGAGGTTTGTATTTAAACCGAGTAAATTTGTGTTGTTTTAATTCTAATCTGTTTCTTTTAGCAATTTGACTCGAAAACTATCATGTTCCACCTTCGGTGTCGCATTTTTATTAGTTGACAGTTTTTCTCGTCTAATTGTTAGGCAACAGATTTTTATTAAAAAACACAAATTTACTCAGTATTTATAATTATTTTCCAAATTTTGAGTTATGGATTTGCAAATTATTGGGCATTAGTCTGGGTGCCAAATGCCTAATTGTAGGGTAACTTTGTTTTGAGGTACGAATAAAATGTTTTCACTGCTTTTGAATGTTTATGATATGTAGATTTCAGATCCGATTGATGCCACTCTGCCAGAGTTGAGCATTTTGAGTAATTCAAGATGGCGTCCAAAATGGCTACCATGTGATATATCATTTTATGTGTTTTTTAGGTCTAGGAATCCAAAAACAACGTTAGTTTGGGTGAAAAATAAATAATAGCGGGGTTACTTACAAACCTTTACTGAAAAAACTTAAAAAAATAATGTTCTTTTTTCACATTATGGATAATATAGTTAAAACAATAGTTTAATTTCACGTTGTTATCTAAGATCAAGATAAAATAGTTGAGTACAAATCACACTAAAATTCATTTTCACTGTCACTGTCATTTAATGATTGAGTTATTTTGGTAGTTGGATTACAGCACTATTCTCCTTCATGTAAGCATTGACACATTAAGCTACATGAAATGTTATTAGACCGACAGCTACATCTCATTGTTATGCAGGGTTGATCAGATCGGCATGAACACTTTGTCATTGCTATTATGTAGTCTGGTGAAATTGGAATATTTTGTGGAATGGCAATGGGAATAAGCTCTTTGTTCGCATCATCCCTTTGCCAGCCTAATGATGTTGGATCTGGGTCAAGTGATAATGGACTGTTTGCAGATAACCACAAAATACTTTGAAGGCGTGCTCGCTTTACATTTTCGGCAAAGCATTCCTTAGTGGGTGGTAATGAAGCAAATGAAGGAGCTCATAGTTGCGCTTGACCAATTTTTTTTTTTGCCCAAAGAGAAATTCTCTTCAATTTCCGTAACTGTTTACCAGCCTGAAGACACTTAAGAATTGTTTTCTTTCCTATCCCATGGATTGGGGCTACATAATCACAGCCAGAAAGGGCATGAGCAGCTGGCAAACTTGTAATTAAATCCTCGTACTTTGAAACTGTATCTTTGATATAAACTGATGACCTTCCTGGTTTTAGCGATACCATGCAGACTTCATTTTTCATTTCCAGCAGATGGTAGTAGTACAACAGTAAAACGAATACGTCTGTATCATCACATATAACATGAACAGTTTCACTTTCTTTCCCTGTAACTTCAGTTATTAACTGTTGAATCATTATAATGTCTGCTTCTTCTTGTTCTGTTTTCAAATCAGTTCTATGAGTAAGCTTGCCCCTATGTAGTTGAACTAGTGTGACATCTTGTCCAGTAACAACCAAACGGTTCTTACATGGGACATTACATACGTGTGCAGAAATATAGTTGCATAAGAACTGTACCAATTGGCGTTTGTTTTCGTTGTTTGACAGCGTTATGTTTTGTGGCGGAAGTGGTGTCGTTTCAGTAAGAATAAACTTTCTTGACACTTTCTTTCCGCGACTTGCTATTGTTGCACTCTTAATGCTATAGTCATAGTATCTGTCAAAGACCAGGTGGACATGGACATCTTTTAGCTTGTCAATGATATTTTCCAGGAAGTTATTTAGGAAGTCACTCACAGACCCTCCTACTGGTCAATGCACAACCTACAGTAATGCACAACCGTCAATAATTATTATTGAAGGTGGATTACTTCTTCTGACTGACTGCGACATACTCATTGTGTTCATTAAAACAGACTTACCAACAGCCTCTCTCATGTTTCCATCGTCTTTGAACATAGATGGGGGCACAGAAGCAAGTTCATATTTTAACACGTCAGCCATTTTTATGTCTCTGTTTGTTTGGAGCGCAATGATTTTAGAGTACAAAAGTGAAGGGTTCATCTGCATTGGAGTTTTAATTTTACCCGCTTCTTTATCCTCACTCATGAACACAACAAATGTTTTAAGAGTATCATGAAATCCACTTGGGAGCCTTTCTTGAAACTCATGCACAATTACCTTAGCCATTTCATAAGCTTTGTCCACATTAATTGCTTTGGCTGATACTACCTTCCCAGATACAATGTTTACCAATCCTTGAGGATGCTCTGATGGATTTAAGGGCTGAATACATAGTTCTAGTTTTTTCCTTAGCTTGTCCCTATCAACAGCATCACGACTAGTTCTTCTGTTGCTTTCTTCTTTGTGTACATGTATTGTGTCAGGTTCCCTGTGTTCCCTCATTTTGCAAAGTTCACTTGCAAGTTGGCTGGTCACATGCATACTTAATGCCCAACGTTTTACTCCTGCTGTATTAAGCGTTAAGCCTGTCAAAGAATTTCCTTTTTCACCATGTCCGTATATCATAAATGTGCTTTCAATCATCATATCCGACCATATTGCATTCCAATAGCCACTTCTATGTCTCATTACATGCTCTCCTTTCAAAAAATGATCTAGGCAATCACGTGGCATCTGCTTCATATGCATTACATAAACAGAGGCATAACGTAAATAGTTACAATGCCCAGCAGCAGCAAAGTAGGGCAACATTTCTTGTACACACCAAAGATGAAGGAACCAATCTGCTTCCCTTTCTGCATCGTTAGTAGAACTGGTTTAACAAAATTGTATATCCACAAACGAGCAGTTCGGCTATGGGTGCATTTTTCATCTAAGTTTTCAATCATAGTTTCAAAATTGTTGCTGGCATTGTCTTCAAGAACTGGGCGTAGCACTTCTTCTGCAAGAAGCCGTAATGCTCGCATATTCTGAGGAAACTTTTTGCCTTTTAACATTTTTAGCACACCAGCAAATGCACACTCAAAAATTTCTGCCATCCCACTCCCAGCCATGAGTGAACCTATGCACCCGATAAAAAACATCAATATATGCATCCCACCAAGACGAGGAACAAAGTTAGAAAACTTTTCAGGGTCGTTCCATATAATATCCACAACTACTTTGTATATAGATTGATCTGTTGTGAATACTACGAATGGCTGACCACACTCATTGGTTAATCTGTGTGCTTCCAAAATGCATGTTAAAACTGTGTCATGATCAGTTGGGGGCAGATCAATTAATGGTAAATACATTATTTGTGTAGCTTTCCCCAAGTCATGTATTGATTCTCGATGTAATCTTCTGTTGAAACCGTTATACTCTGGAGTGTCTGGACTCTGGGCAACCAATTTTAGAAAGTTAAAGTATACTCTCTGTGTGTTTAAAACTGAACATTTTTTGGCAACTTCTGAAGCTAATACTTTCAACTGGGGTATTCATTCAATTGGCAAAGAGAGTGATGGCATAGGTACTTTCTTTGGTCCTTTGTATCTTTCAATTGCAACGTCGGGCTCTAGAGAAACAGTAACTTCATTTTTTCTGTATTCTGGTTATTGTCATTACTTCCTGTTCTGTATTTACAATGTCTTGTTGACTCTTTGTGAGGATCATTCCCATTGCATCAGTTTGCTGTAGTCCATTGTCTGGGCAAATAGCTGCATCAAAATTGTCTCCAACAACTTGTATAAGACACTTTCCTTCTTGAATACCTCTTAGTGAAAAGTTGGGACTACAAGCTTTCGCCACAGATGCTCGGAAGCGCTTAAATTCATCATAGGTCGTTGTGATCATGAAATGGCTAAGTTCTTCAATAAGTGACTTTTTCTTTAGAAGGTTGGAGAACGCAATTTGAAGTTGAACTGGGGCTTTTTTAAGGAACTTGCAACAATACTACCTATAGTAAGTGCTGCTAGGTTGGGTATTTTTAATTTATTAAGGAGATGCAAGAGTGTTTCATTACATTCACGACTAACTGTGGTGGTGTCGATTTTAACATGGTACTTAGATTTATCTGCCTTCAAAGTTTCCTTTCTTATCATGGATGCCAATGGTTTCACGTGTTCAGATACGATGTCTTCGTCATTTTCTGTGCTTATCAGGGTTGTCGTACAATGTTTTCGAAATAAAACAAGACTCAAATTCCTGGTGATGACAAAACAAGTAACTGTTTCAAGAAATAATCTTGCAACTTTTCAAAAGATGTCCTTCTAGAAAGAGTACTCCCGCCGAAACTCAAATATAAACTGTGCAGGTCAACGCTATTCCATGTTTGAGCACTGTTTTCAACCATTTTTGTGTGACTTCATTAAAAGTAATATCATCATCTTTTAACTCATTAGAAGATTTCTTTTTTGCAGCCTTTATGTTACGGTCACTTGTAAACAATTTGTGGCATTTCCAGTGATACATTGAATCTGCTGCATGAAAATCACTTGTGGCTCCCGAAACCCTTAACTGTACCTCCTCAGCCCATTTGTCATTTCTCTTATTGTACACGTCCAAAATTCCTGTCTTAAACTCTACTGTCCTAACAAGAAAGTAAGGGTTATAGCGACATGGATTTTTTGGATCGCGATCTACGCACCCTTCTCCACATAAAAAGCAGTTTCTTCTAAAATTAAAAGATTCTGCTTCTGAGCGCAACACTCTTTTACGTTGTAGCGAGCATTCTTCTTTAGGAAGACTTCGTTTTAGGGCACGGTTTATGTGCGTTTTTGAAGTATAGGTTGACACACATGTCCGGTGGCAGTGTACTACTAGGTTGGGGTTGGATGTAAAACACTGTTCCAATGACTCATGATACACATCGTTTCGCAGTTTGCTTGCTGATATTATCAATTCGATCCTTTTAGTAGAACATTTGTCAGTCTTTCCTGGTTTACGATACTAGAAAAAACATTCCTCTTCTTCTTCGTCAGTTAACATCTCAGAATCTGCAACACGAAAAAAAAGGTGAACACAGCCGTAATTTAGAAATAAAATTTTTTACATGCTTTGTAGATGAAATTTGACTTTATATTCATATTCCTCGACCTAAAAAACATATAAAATGATATATCACATGTCAATATTGCTTAGAAAAAGGTAGATCAATATTTTGGCAGCCATCTTGGACGCCATCTTGAATTACTCAAAATGCTCAACTCTGGCAGAGTGGCATCAATCGGATCTGAAATCTACATATCATAAGCTACCAAAAACAGTCAAAACATTTTATTCATACCTCAAAACAAGCTTTTCAAGATGGCACCCAGACTACATGTATATCATTATTTTCTTATTTAAACAAAACTGTATAAGATTACGTACAGAAGCTATTTTTTTTACAGATTATCACTTTTAAAAACGAGAAGGGAACCGGTTAAATGAAATAACATTACATAAATTTAAAGAGTAAAACAATTTTTAATTGTAATATTTTGTTGGGGAAGAGTTAGCAAATTTTTTTCTAATAAACGTAAACATTAGTATTTTAATGTACAAGTTAAATACGTTTTTGCACTTTTTTGATATTTTGGTCAGTTTTATTTTTGTACAACAATTTTGTTTCTCATTTATTACTGTATCGTTAGTTATTTTAATTATTTAATCGTGTGAATTATACAAAAAAATGTTAATGTAATGGATAAATAGCTAGTTACGAATGTAAATTCTATTCAAAATATTTTATTGGCATCGTTTTAATAAAACTAATTAAGACTTAAATGTACATTACTCTTCAATGGTGCAGTACAAGAGATGATGACCTTGATACCGACCAACTAAAGGGTCTTCAATTTAGAAAACAGAAGAACTGGTTGAAAATTCATGCGTCAGCCAATAGACTCCCATTCTTATATATCTACATATTAAGTTCAAATAAATTTTTGGCTCTACTCCATTCTAGTTAATTTATTTGCTTGTATTGAACTCACTACTTCGTACCTACTTCTCCACATCGTATCGTGTTGTGCGCCTTTTGTTCATTAATGTTGAAATAATGAAGCTCAATGCTGGATGTATTAATAATGAAAAACCAACCCCTATTTTTCAATATTTGGCTATGGTTACAGGTATGGGAATTTATTTATTTTATTCTTACTCTTCCAAGAAAAAATACTTAGACAGTTTAATTAATTAATAGCCCCCATATTTGTAAGTATCAATTTTATTTTTAAAAGCCATGAGACTTTCGCACGGTGAAAAACTTTGTATAATTTCAAGAAAGGAAACCTGCTAATTTTTGTTATTTATTTAACAGTAATTAACAACAACGCAGAGCAGTGAACTTTTATTATATTTGTAATGTAAGTATATCCCTATTTGAAAATTTAGTCTCTATCGTTAAGATAAATTTTAATATTTAACTGTGATTCTAATTACAAATATTATTTTAGTAGATTTTCTTTTTTCAAATATATACGAGTTTACATTTTAAGTGGAATTATTTTTAGTTTTTAAATGCACGTCATAATTTGCGCTTCAATCACTATTTGCGCCATAATAAGGTGATGTTAAGCATGACTTAAAAAATTCTATGGGCATAGATTTGGTTTGGTTTCAATCGTTACGGATTTTAAAATACACTTAACCTTAAGTTATGATGCAAATGGGAATCAGTCTTTGTTCTCAAAATAAAATGCTTGTTTTGTTTTCTTTGAATTTGTTGGCATCGTTTTTTGACTGTTTAATTATTTTTGTTGATGAAATTAAAATAAAAACTGACGTGTTTTTCCTTTTTTTCGTGAATTTCGTTACTCCTTGGAGTGGTAATAGATCATAACTACATGTGAAAAATTTAAAAAGATTTTAAAGATGGGGTACGACAGGTAGGTACATTGTGATAATAGTTATTTAGAAATTCCAAAATATTGCCTCTCTTTAATGAGGGTAAGGTACGATAAGTTTCACAAAAGATAATCTCTTACAAGGGTTGTCGCCGATTTTGCTCGCTAATAGGCGTACAATTGGGTTTTTTACCTTAACTGTAGAGATCTGTTACAGTTATTTGTAAAAATAATATAGTCACATTCACAAAAAAAATTATATTAAACTGTAGTAAACGTTCATATGTATATAATTAGAGGAATGCTTAATAATTCTGCGAACTTATGAATTACAATATAGTATTTTTAGAACAGATCGATCTTTCAATAAATTGAGTAGTATTTTATGAATATGTACAGGGTGTCCTATTTTCGATGTAATTGGGGGGTTTTAGGTATTTCCCAAATAGATAGACTAAAATCATGGTCGGGACCCGTGGACCGATTTTTGAAACAAATTTAATAATCTAAAGAACATTTCAATATCTCGACTCGTTTGGGAAATATAGGGTGTTTTTCGTTTTATCCCGTTTTCTTTAAAATCCCGTAACTTCTTTGTTTGTGAATATTTAAAATTTTGGTAAAAACATCTTTTGTGCCTTTTTTTATGTGCAATTTAGTGGCGTACTCGATTTTTTTCTAACTTAATTTGTTTCCGAGTTACAGATCAAAGTTGCATTTTTTTAAATGGTAACCGTAGTTGGCTATGACTCCATTAATTAGAGATTTCTTTTAGCTTTTTGAAAATATATAGTTTCATATATTTATCTCGGTAAATAAGAAAATTATAAACGATTTTTTGAAAAACACCTCTTGATCAAATCACTTATGTATAGTATAGTTTCATATATTCAAAAGGAAGTATATTACTATGCGCAGAACTTATTTCAAAACTAGATAAAAATGTCCTCATAGTATTTTATGCCATATTAAAAACTTATTGATTTAGAAAAAAATAACAACATTTTTATTTTATAACAGTTTTTTCTTATTTTAGGTATTGTTCAAACTGATGTCCATTATGATGTAAACAAACTTCACATCGGCGCGAAATACACTCAATTGCCTTAATGAAATGAATAGATGTATGCCTTAAATCTTCAAATACTGCCCTGGTTGAATTGACCAATTGTTCGTATGTTTCGTGGCGAGTATGATATATTTTATTTTTTAAAAATCCCCACAAAAAGAAATCCAGTATTGAAAGATCTGGAGATCTTGCTGGCCACTGAATAGGTCCGTTATTGCCAATCCATTGATTGTAATTAAGTAATCTCGGACTAAAACAGTATTATGACTAGGCGCACCATCTTGTTGAAAATAAACATTTACCATCTGCGCTAATGGAATTTCATCTAGCAGTTGTGGAAGACAAATGTTTAATATTTCTATATACCTCTCGCCGTTAAGGTTGCCGTTAAAAATGTGGTAAACAAATCTACCCCCCAAAATAAAGCATGATACATTAAAACCAAATCTACCTTGATTTTGGCGTGCTAATGTTACAAAATTGTTATTTTTTGACCAATATCGATTGTTGTTGCGATTAAAAATTCCTGCACTCGTAATATGACTCTCATCAGACCAAATGATATTGCGCCCAAAATTCCTATTTTGTCTTATCTGTTCTAAATACCAATTACAAAAAATAATTCGCCGTTCTAAGTCACCATCATTAAGGTGCTGAATTACTCTTTTTTTGTACGGAGTATAATGATATTTTTTTAAGATTTTTTTGTACTCTTGATTTAGATACGCCAACTTCTGTTTCTATGTGTCGGTAGGAGCTATTAGGATTTTCTTCAACTCTTGCTAAAACAGTTATTTCGTCGTCTTGTTGGTTCATTTTTGCATAATTTTTGATCCTAGGCTTCTCAAAAGATCCATAAGTTTAATAGATGTTCTTTTAATCTAGCGAATATATTCTTGTTGGGATGTCTTCGTTCAGGGAATCTTCAATAAAGTAGCTTTATTATTTTGCGTTTTTATAAATACTAGCATTATTAAAGTATCAAACGCACAACCTACCTATCAAAATATGCCTCTGCAGCTTGGTCTGCATTAAAATTACACTGATAGTATAATATGCCAATCATATCTAACTTTTCAAAACTTTCATACTTCGTATTATTGACAGCCATCACAAAAAAGTTATTAACTTGAATAATTAATTATTTAAGCAAAGTTTTGAAACAATAAATCTAATCACATTTACGTTTCCACTATTTATTTATATGAAACAACTGCGTGAAATGTCAAATAACTAGCAACGAATGCATGCAGTAAACAAAGGTTCATAGATGACTTGATCAAGAGGTATTTTTGAAAAAATCGTTTATAATTTTCTTATTTACGGAGATAAATATATGAAACTATATATTTTCAGGAAGCTAAAAGAAATCTCTAATTAATGGAGTCATAGCCAACTACGGTTACCATTTAAAAAAATGCAACTTTGATCTGTAACTCGGAAACAAATTAAGTTAGAAAAAAATCGAGTACACCACTAAATTGCACAAAAAAAAAGGCACAAAAGATGGTTTTACCAAAATTTTAAATATTCACAAACAAAAAATTTACGGGATTTTAAAAAAAACGGCATAAAACGAAAAACACCCTATATTTCCCAAACGAGTCGAGATATTGAAATGTTCTTTAGATTATTAAATTTGTTTCAAAAATCGGTCCAAGGGGTCCCGACCATGATTTTACTCTATCTATTTGGGAAATACCTAAAAACCCCCAATCACATCGAAAATAGGACACCCTGTACATTATTATAATAAAGTGCATAAAGAGAGCGTGATTTTAATTGATTTATCTTTTTAGGTACTCTCAGTATTGTATCAAGCGGAATGCACTATGGATGGCCTTCGCCTTCACTTCCTCAACTTCAACATCCCAACTCAACAATACCAATAACAAATGAAGAAGGTTCATGGATGGCTGTAATGCCATTAGCCGGTGCAACAGTGGGTTCAATTTTTGGTGGATTCATTCTGGACATAATCGGTAGAAAGAAAGGTGTTCTACTAACCGCGATACCATTTTTTGCATCCTGGCTTTTGGTAGCTTACGCTAAATCGGTCGCCGTTCTAATAACGGCCAGATTTGTTGCGGGTATCGCCGATGGGCTGGCTTTTTGTGCGGTTCCTATGTACTTAGGTGAAATTGCCGATGCCAAGATTAGAGGACTTTTAGGATCGAGTTGCTCCATAACATGGATTTTAGGAATGTTGCTTATTAATATAATAGGCTCTTATACTAACATAAGCATCGCCGCCATTATATCCTCTATCTTTCCTGTTCTATTAATAGTAACATTTATGTGGATGCCTGAAAGCCCATATTACTTAATTATGAAAGGAGAATCGGAAGAAGCAAGGAAGAGTTTGAGAATTTTCAAGAGAACGAATGATGTTGATGATGAGTTAGCAAGGCTTTCAAATGCTGTTAAAGAGCAGACAACGAATACTGGAAAATTTTTGGATTTGTTCACCGTTAAAAGTAACAGAAGGGCTGTGCTAATTATTATGGGAATGCGCGCTGCTCAGCAGTGCAGCGGTACCATGGCGATCACTTTCTACACGCATACTATTTTTAAAAACGCCGGCGATGATATTTCGTCATCAACCGCAACTATAATTTATTTCGCAGTTCAGCTTATACTTTCAAGCATATCCTCGTTGATTGTAGACCGCACAGGAAGAAGACCTTTACTAATCATCTCTATCATTGGTGCAGCAGCCGCTCTTTTCGTCGAAGGTTTATATTTCTACCTCAAATCCGATCACCCAACCCTCAATGTTTCCAGATACTCCGCTATACCAGTAGCTGCACTCATCATGTTCGTTATACTTTTTGGAATTGGTTTACAAGCAATACCAATTCTGCTATTGGGAGAGCTCTTCTCAACAAACGTAAAGGCATTTGCTCTTTGCATCGCTGACATTTATTTTAATATAATAGCTACAATTGTATCAAAATTTTTTCAGGCGATGAAAGACTATTATGGAATGCACGTTCCATTTTTTGCATTTACTGCTTGTTGTGTTGCTGGACTTATGTTTATAATTTTTTGCGTTCCTGAAACTAAAGGGAAAACTTTAGAAGATATACAATTGGAGTTAAGAGGAAAACCAAAAAAAGCGGAGATGCAGCAAATGGAGAGTTTTAGAAAAATTGTTGTTGATACGTAATTAATTTTAGAGGTAGCAGAATTATACCTAATGTTTTCATTTCGTATCTATTTTTAAAGACACGTGCCATATGTAAGCAACTTATTTATAAATAGTCATAGTTATATAATTTGTATGTTTATAAACAATTTTTATAAACGGGTGCACGTTATAGTGTACATGACGTTTATGTTTTTGTACCTTATTTAATTTTCTTTTGATAATTAAATTTTTCTGAAAATAGTATTTGCATGTGTATGTATTTGCGAATAATTACATCAGGTAAATTGAGAAAGTACAAGTGGTCGATTTAGTCAGCTAAAAATTGATTTATAATTTCTATTTATAATCATATTAGACACTGTTTTACATTTGTACTAAACGTATATAACAGCTGTTTTAAATTGATTTTTTATCGGCTGACTTTTTACATTTAGCAACTATTTATACTTTTCTTTGTGGATCTTTATTTATAAGAATGTAAATTTTTGTTGATTTCAAGGTGAAAAGTAGCATTGAAAAAAATTTTTTGAGCTAAAAGAAACTTATTAGCATTTCCACACAAGGGCACTATGTTCAAAAACGTTTGGTAAAAATCTTTGAAGGCTTTGTTCAGCTAATCAAGTATAGATAATTCACAATTTGATGCATATAATTTTTCTTATTCATACAGTCATTGTTAATGATGCAGCAGATACATATTTTTGTAATTTTTTTCTTATTTTCATCTAGTTTAGTATCTAAAATATGCGTGTTACTTTTACATTTCTAGACAAAGCTAGATATCTAGCAACACATCTTTGTGAAAATTTAGTATTGTATGATTTTGTTTGTAACATTGTAACAATAATTGCGTTGCACACATTGTCCACCAAAGCTTTCGTTATTGCAATGTAGTGCAAGTATTGTTAACGCTCAAGCGTTTGTTTACAACTCATACGGTGCAGTAGAGTTCGCACAGTGTGTACACTTTTTACTGGGTGTTTTGAGAGGGACCTTTCAGTGCAATTTATTGATTGAGGTTATGTGGGTTATTCAAAATCAAAATGAGTAGTGAAGAACACGATTATACCGGGTATTTCACGACGAACGACACGGACTCTAGCGCTTAAACCCCACCGATTTTCAAAATTCTTTCAATGCAATATGATATAGGATTATAATTCCCATTTACACAGGGTGTACCAACAAATAGTGGCGCATCAAAGTTATGTTTTTTTAAATGGAACACCCTGTATATTTTTGCATATTCGAATAGTACGAGTAACATAAACCTAGGTTGCTGTTATATTGTGTATACGGAAACCTTATCCTTTTCGAAATATTTCAGATTTTTCAAAATTGTAAGGTAAATTTTATCAGTTGATACTCCGTATTATAGTACCGGATGGCCAAATAAGAACGGCCGTCGGCCATATCTCAGGAATGGATTATAGCACAGGTTCGGGAAAAAATTTTTATAACAAAAGTGGCCTCGAGAAACGCCTGGAAATTGTTTTCAGAATTGTAGGTCCACCGCTAGAGGGCGTATTTGACAATCAAAATTTTAAAAAGCAAAATTTTTCAAAATTTACTCAATTAAGGGGCATATTAAATATTATAATCAGATTTCTCGACAAATTATGCATATTTTTTATTTGACAAGTTTTAGTCTATCTCTTCAAATAAGGAGTGGGAACCTTGTTACGAAAAAACGCCTATAATTCAGGTTCTGCTTGACCGATTTTAATAAACTTGATGTTATTTGAAAGATCTTTTGTTAAACAATAGAAAATTTGTAAATTTGAAGCAATCTGATTAATAACATAAATGCTAGAGGGCGCTGTTTAATATTTATTTAATATTGTGTTTTCTCTTTACAATTTTAAATGGAAGCATAAAAATTTAAGTAGGTCTTTAAAAAGTAGACTAAATTAGTAATAAAACAGTGAAAACTGCAAGTCGATATCTTTTTCCTATCCTGAGATATCGTAAGAAACAGGTAAATGGCGGTAATTGTTCTTCCAACGTCTAGTAGGCTAGTTCGCGTTAACGGAAATTATTAAATTTAGCCTGGATGAAAAGATCTTACATTGGTCTGCAGTAATTTAAACTGTTATCATACTAATGTTATGGTTGCCGCTAGATTACCTAAATGTAATACTGTCGCTACTATCAAAGAGAACAGATTATAAAATAATAATGTGATAAATCTAACAATCAAATCAAATAAGGGTAAGCGTTTGAACAGGTTTTTATACCCAGCGGTTTGAATTAATAATAAACGAAGATAATGATAATCTAACCAGTAAAAGGCTCTTTAGTTGAAATAGGCGCGAAATAACAGTTAGGATCGCTACAGTATGTTCGAAAAATACGGCTCTATTAAACCCATGTGATTGTTAAAACTTTAACTTAAAAAAAGTATAAAGCAAACGTAAACCTTTTCTCTAAGGAGTGGACCCGAACAGGTATGCATTGTTGCAATAACGATGAATTCATAGAGAACTAATAAAATATTTATTTAAGTAACACAGCTCGCGACAATAAAACTGATTTGATAAATAAATATTAAATGACATTGAAATAACTATAACTCGAAAAGCTACAAAAAAAATAAATAAAAATAAATAAATAGATAATAATTGAATCATTTGGTCGCTAATAAATACCAGCAAGTCCGGTGAGGGGCGCGGAACCAGGAATCGCGTATAGAGCAGTATGGTTGAAACGCGTGATGTGATCGAAGGGCAGGTAAGAAAGAAAAAAAAAATGTACATGTATATGTACATTTTGAGATTCATACAGTAAGTATACGATCTATTATTTATATCTATCTTTAGCTGCTGTAGAAGGAGAGAAAATGCAGAATGATTTTGAGGAAAACAAAAAACTCTTCTGGAAATGGGTCAAAAATACAAAACGTGGCCCAAAACAGAACGCTGCAGGAGTGATGAATGATAGAAACGAAATAGTATGGGACGATTGTGAAGTGAGGAAATGCTGGCAAGAATATTTCGGAAAGCTGTACAGTAGTGAGGAAAGTAAGACTGAAAAGTTAAATAAGAAGAATATAGAAGAAATGATGAATGAAACTGAGAAGGATATTGGAATAAATGAGGTAGAGAAAACCGTAGGAAGGTTGAAAAACGGCAAGGGAGCAGGCGTAGATGAAATCACTGGTGAAATGCTCAAGTATGGTGGTGCAAAGCTTATACGAAGATTGCGTGAATTATTCAATGTATTCCTTATGTGTGGAAAAGTGCCGAGTGATTGGAAGAGCGCGATCATTGTACCATTGTATAAGGGTAAGGGGAACAAGAGTGATTGTAAGAACTACAGACGAATAAGCTTGCTCAGCGTACCTGGTAAAGTTTTTGGAAGAATACTGATTGATAGAGTACGAGAAACTACACAATCTAAGATGTGGGATGTGCAAGGTGGCTTCATGCCAGGGAGAGGATGTGTCGATCAGATGGTTGCTCTCCAGCAGGTGATCGAAAAGTGTTTAAAGGTAAAAAGGAAGTTGTACTGTGCGTTTGTAGATCTGGAGAAAGCATATGACAGAGTGAATAGAGATAAGATGTGGGAAATATTAAATGAATATGGCGTAAATAAAGGTCTAATAAATGGAATAAGGGCAGTGTACAACGGTAGTCGGGCATGTGTTAGGGTGAGAGGAGGTGTGAGTGAATACTTTAATATTGAGCAAGGAGTGCGACAAGGCTGTGTGATGTCACCGTGGTTGTTCAATATATACATGGATAAATGTCTTAGACAAGCATGTAACGATACAAATGTTGTAATGGTGGGTGACGTAAATGTACGACTCCCGATGTATGCAAATGACACATTCTTATTAAGTGACAGTGCGGATGAGCTGCAAACCGCTCTGAGGAAGTTTGATACAGTCTGTGAGAGCGTGGACCTAAAGGTAAACGTGAACAAAACTAAGATTGTGGTGTTCAATCGGGAAGGTGGAAAGGAGAGTAGAGTATTTACTCTGCAAGATGAAATTGTGGAGCAAGTGGACGAGCTGGTATATCTCGGTAGAATGTTTACTGCAGAAGGTACAATTGAGAGCGAGATTGGACGAAGGGTCAATGCTGGAAGGAAAGTGATTGGAAGTATGTGGACGATAATCAGAAATGAAAGCATGAGTCTAGCTGCGAAACGAGCAATCTATAATGGCGTGTTCGTCCCGTCAGTACTGTATGGAAGTGAGACATGGGTATGTCAAAAAAAGCACGAAAGAAAAATAAATGCCGTGGGTATGAGATTTCTGAGAAGCGCATGTGGTAAAACGAGACGGGACAAGATAAAAAATGAATGCATAATGAAGGAGTGGTGAGGAAAACACTATGATGGATAGATATAAAAGTTGTACATTACGTTGGTTTGGTCACATTGAGAGAATGAACAACGCAAGATTAACGAAACAAATATATGTGGGTGAGGTTAGGGGAAAGGTCGGGCCTGGTAGGCCGCGTAAAACTTGGCTGAATGTAGTAGAATCTATGATAAAGGAAAGAAAGATAAAGAGTTTTAAAAACAAAAGGGCATGTCAGAGACTATGTATGAATCTTGCGGAAGCTAGGGAGGTATGCGGAGATAGGAAAGCATGGAGAAAGATTGTGAATGAAAAATAAATAAGAGGCAGGGATTGTTTTGCCTACCCCGCAAGGGAATGGCGTGAAGGTTAAGTAAGTAAGTAAGTATCTAACAATTAAAACCTTAAATAAATAACTACGTAATTAGTGTCGCCCTAGATATTCGAAATGTCGTCCATCATTTTCAATGAACGAAATCAATCGCTGACGGGTGGAGAGAACAGCAGTTTCAATTTCTGAACTTGAAATACTTCGTATTGTCTGTCGTATTCTTTCAATCATGTCAGCTCTTATTGTAGGTCTATCGGCATAAACGAGATATTTTATTCGCCCCCACAAATAAAAATCTAAACAAGTTAGGTCTGGAGACCTTGGTGGCCAAATAAATAAACTTCCACGTCCTATCCACCTTTCAGGGTATGATTGATCTAAGAAATTCCGAACATCTGTGAATAATATGCCGGGCACCCATCATGTTGCAAGAACATGTCACGACGAATGGCCAAGGGTACGTCTTCTAAAAGAAGTGGCAATTCGTTGCTTAAAAAATCTAAATATCTTTCTCCATTAACAGTCTCATTAAAAAAAGGCCTAATTATTTCTCCACCTAGAATCCCGCACCATACATTTACAGACTAACGACCCTGCATCCACTGGGGATTCGTTTCAGACCAATAGTGCATATTATGTCGATTTACACTACCATCACTATGAAAAGTAGCCTCATCTTGTCCACATAATTCGTGAAAGTATTTCAGAATCGTCGTGTATCATATTTGAGAGCCAGTTGTAAAAATCCAACATGATATCGAAATCTTGAGCATTCAAACTATGGTATAGGACCATGTGATATCGGTTCAATCTAAAATACTATATATTATAAAGTAACCAGATCATTAAGACACATTGAAGTCCTTCGTTGTTAGTAAACGAAAAAGGACTTTAAATGCATGAACTCTCGTAATGTTATTACGATTTTTTTTCGCCCGGCCTCTCATTATTTTTTATTATTGGTACCTTTTTACTTTACTTTGCCTCACTTAATTATCATGTTGTTAGTTAAAATCTATTCACATAGCATAAGTGTCATTAAATAATTTGTTGTTTCGTTGAAACTGGACATAAACATATAACGACAAACGAAAAAAATTGAAACATTTTTATCATTATAATACCGAATAAAACATGAATTAATAAATAAGTAGTCACCTGTGTTCTCTTAAAATATTTTGGACGGTGGTTCGACATATACCGAAGTTTCAGGCTATAGCTCTGGTGCTTGAATGAGGGTTAACATTTACATAAGCTAAAACATCAATAACATTTTTCTCTGTTCTACCTCTGCGTTGTCTTCGGTACACAGGAAGATTCACATTTCCAGTAGTACGCACACGGTGTGCGAGTGGGAAAAAAACTCTTCTGCTGTGATGCCGTCTGATTGGGTACTGCAGTGCATACACTCTAGCAGCAACGGTTGCATTTCTCATACATTCAAAATAAACTGCCAACATATCAAATGCTTCTTCATTTGTCAGAATCATTTTGGTGCGAAAAGATAAAGACAGTCTATTAAATACAACACGATGAATAATTTTTGACATGTGCGTGAAAATCATAGCTTGCTTGTTTTCAACAGGAAATTTATTTTATATCTTACATGGCCCTCTTTACTAATTTTGTTGTCATCAGTAAACCGTAATTCATATTTTAAACTGTATTTGTTGTTGCTGGGCAAATATCGGTTTTTATTGATATTTTATGCTTTTGATTTACTAACACATCGCTTGAAAACAAATATAACATTCTTATATAATTAAAAAAATGTTAGATTTATCATATTATTATTTTATAATTTGTTCTCATTGTTAGTAGCGACAGCATTACATTTAGGTAATCTAGCGGCAACCATAACATTAGTATGATAACAGTTTAAATTATTGCAGACCAATGTAAGATCTTTTCATCCAGGCTAAATTTAATAATTTCCGTTAACGCGAACTAGCCTACTAGACGTTGGAAGAACAATTCCCGCCATTTACCTGTTTCTTGCGATATCTCAGAATAGGAAAAAGATATCGACTTGCGGTTTTCACTGTTTTATTACTAATTTAGTCTACTTTTTAAAGACCTACTTAAATTTTTATGCTTCCATTTAAAATTGTAAAGAGAAAACACAATATTAAAAAAATATTAAACACCGTCCTCTGGCATTTATGTTAATCAGATTGCTTCAAATTTACAAATTTTCTATTGTTTAACAAAAGCTCTTTCAAGCATCATCAAGTTTATTAAAATCGGTCAAGCAGAACCTGAATTAAAGGCGTTTTTTCGTAACTCTCCCCCACCCCTTATTTGAAGAAATAGACTAAAACTTGTCAAATAAAAAATATGCAGAATTTGTCGAGGAATCAGATTATAATATTTAATATGCCTCTTAATTGAGTAAATTTTGAAAAATTTTGCTTTTTAAAATTTTAACTGTAAAATACGCCCTATAGCGGTGGACCTACAATGCTGAAAATAATTTCCAGGCGTTTCTCGAGGCCACTTTTGTTATAAAATTTTTTTTCCCGAACCTGTGCTATAATCCATTCCTGAGATATGGCCGACGGCCGTTCTTAGTTGGCCACCCGGCACAATGATAAAATAACTATTGGTCACTATGAATAGTCAATATAATGTGCTATCAAATCTCATATGACTGGTTGGAGGAAATCTGTAGAGGATGTTTAAAAAAGTTAATCCTTTTCATTCTTGTTGAAATATAATTAACTTGCTTAGTTCAAACGGAACACCCTGTATATTTTTCTTTCCATTAATAGAGAATTTAATTATCTTTCAAACTGTGTTAGGTTTTCCTATACCTAAAATCAATGGTTTTTGCAGTTATTCCCATTTAATTGAAATATTTACGTGAATTAATTATTCTAAAAGAAAGGACATCTATCAGGAAAATAAACTGTAGGGTAGGGTGGTTAACAGTAGATCACTTTTTTATTTAAGTTTTATTGCCGATTCAAATTATTGTATTTTTTATGTTTTTTTTTTACTATGAATACTCTTATTTATTTAGAACACATTTGTAATTACCTAGAGGGCGGCACTTTTCAGAAAAAAATTTAAAAACTACTTTTGTTAAATGATGTAAACTGATCCACTGTTCGTCGTGTAAGTACACAGTGAATCATGTAATGGTACACAGTGAATCAGCTGCCTAAATCACATTCAAAGGAAAAGTCGGATTCATATCAAAAACTTTATTATCTACAAAAGAGTAGCTAACTAAATTTTACCGCATGGCCAAAAATGCAAAACTAACTGTAAATTTATAATATGATTGGCGTCTGGCTGAACCACTGACTTGGTTTTGGAAGTAAATATTTAACGTCTTTCTCCTTTACAAATGCCGTGTCGGCTACGTGTGGCATACAGACGAGTTGTGTTTTTAGTTTGAGTCTCAGAAAAGTTACAAAATACTCCATAATGTCGTCAAGGGGCTCTAATATTTTGGCAACGTAATAGACTCTCAACTTCTTCGTACAAAACAAAACCACAACATATTCTCCTACTTCTGCTCTTCGTGGTATCGGAATCAAAAAGTCTTTATCAGTTAAGTCATGCTCGTCTTCTTCATCTTCATCTTTCTCATACCAATCATTGTCGTCATCGCTTTCTTGGCATACATTTTTTTTTGTGTTTCACTTTCACCTTTAGAATCACTCAGCAACACTTGTCGTTTAACTTTTTTTACTTTAGCTCCTTTTCTCTGAACAGCCGCCTGTCTAATTTTATTTATTTCATCCTTCGCAGGGGTGTCTGTTGCAATAATGCTCGTCTCGCTTTTCTTTTGTTGTTTCGAGGGCCAGCTTTAATCGGAGCCCTAAACTGATCTGGAGTTATTAGAATTGTTTCAGAATTAGTAAGTCCTGCAGCATCAGTGTCTGGTACCGCAGGATTTGGGTTAAGAACGGCAGGTGTAGGATCGGTATCAACAGGAGGTAAAATGTCGTTAGTAACCAAAGAAATCTGGTCCAATGCAGAACATGTGGGGTCTTGTCGATCTGTCACAGTACGTGGCAAAAAATCATCATTACTGAAAACATCCCTATCAAATGGAACAATACCGGTTTTTCTAAAAGCCTTTGTTATATTTTCAATCGTCATTGATTTAGTAAAAGCTGTTCCAAAAATTGACCAATATCATCTATTGAAACTGGATGGCCATGGTTACGCAATAACCAAGAATCCATTGCATTATTGTAATAAGTTTTGAAGGGTCCGAAGACTCCTCCTACATCCAGGGGTTTGCCAAAATTAAGGAACCAGGTGGTGTTCCAATTGCCGTCTTAGGATTGAAATTTTTCCTTGGATCAATTATAATGGGGGGCAAAGCTTGACCGGCAGCACTTATTATACAGCACGTAGTACACAAGACCCCTCTTTCGCCACTGGTAACTTTGCACAGATTTCGGTGTGCTTTTGGAGCGACGACCCGTTGAGGTTTCTGCACTGTTGAGGTGCCAGTCTCATCTAAACTGTATATGCGCGTTCCGTTTGCGAACGATGGATTTCTCTGTATTATTTTTTCCAAGTTGTCAAAAAATACTCTTACAGTCTCTTTATTGAATGATGTTGCCCTAGCCAAACTGCATGGTTCAGGCCGTCTAAGGCTCAAATCCGCATTGCGCTCACGAAAACCGCGCCACCAGTCGATTCCAACTAACTTGTTTGTTTCCCAAGTTGGAGGCATTTTAATACGATTTATTTTTGCCATTTGATAGGCCACTTGACAACAGTCTTTACTTGACAGTCCGCAGAAAAGAAATGCACAATTTTTAAAATAGTTTTTTAGAATATTTTCTTCTGCTTCTGAAAATACCTTATTGACAGAGTAGTTAGGAACTAAACAAAGATCTTCTGCCGGATCTGCATTTTCTTTCTTTTTCTTATATCTTTGTAATGTCACAAATGGAATTTTAGTATCATCTGAAACTCTACGGATACTCAATCCTCCACAAATCAGTTGCAACGCATTTTCCATTTGTTCCTGAGTATGTTTGCCAATTTTTCTCTTTACTTTTCTTCGGGTCATCCTGTAAAGAAGTAAACCGTTTCTTTTTTTCAATCAAAGCACATTAAAACTGACAGGGTACACAGTGGATCATGATCCATTGTGTACCATGATTCGTTGATCCACTGTTGGCCCGGCCGCCATGTTGTTAAAAAAGCAGTTTTTCTTTAGATTCTAAAACTGCAGCCTATTTTTACAAACGTGTTTGTGTGTGTAAATATAGCCACTTAAACATGTACACTAATAAATTTGTTTAAAAATGCATCCACTGAGAATATAAATCATATATGTACTTACGTAAATTTTTTTTTAAACTGGCCTAACTGCAAATATACGATATCACGTTTACTCTCGCCGAAACCTGCCTAGAGACTAATTTAGCAAAGAGACGGTCTAAGAACGCGCCATATAGCTAAATGTCGATATATTACGAGTACTTCCGATCGTGACGTTAAGGCGATCCACTGTTTACCGCGATCCACTGTTAACCACCTTACCCTACACGAGCTTAAATGTTATTTCGCACATTTGTGAGTATTAACGGAGTTACAGTAGAAAAATTGTGTCGGATACGTCCTATCTTATCCTCTTTTGTCGCCGGGGAAGGAACGTAAACAATGTCTTTGATGTAATCCTGTAAAAAATAGTCGAGGAACGTCAAATCGTGGGATCTTGCAGGCCAGTTTTATGGGCCACCTCTTCCAATCCACTTATCGGGGAATCGTTCATTTAAATGATTTCTTACACCATGGCCATCCAACTGAAACCACATACGCTCTATGACATTCCAGGGGACGTCTTCTAATAATGCCGGTAGTTCTCCTTGAAGGAATTGTGCTGAGCGTTTAAATGAACATAAAAAAAAATAAGGCCCGATAACATAATCGTTAATAATTCCACCCCACACATTTAAAGACCACCTATGCTGCCTATCTATTGTTCGATATAAATTATGATTCTCGGTGCTATAATATTGAAAATTATGACGATTTACCAAACCGTTATTGTGGAATGCCGCTTCGTCCGAAAATAAGACATACACAAAAAGTTTGATCACTACTAACCTTTTCCATTGCCCACAATAAAATTCGATTCTTCGTGGAAATCGGTTTCTTCTAAATGTTGGTGCATTTGAATATAATAAGGATTTCTTATCGTTGTTTTTACAAGAAAGTTAAAATACTTGTTTTTCATCTATATACAGTCAAAGCTGCTTATAGCGAACCCGCTTATAACGAACTTCCGGGTATAACGTACTAGTTTTAAAAGTCCCGTCACACTATCCATAAGATCCCTTTTAAATATTGTTTGTTATAATAAACCCGTAAACAAGGAACTTTCGGATATAACGTTCGGAAAAATTGTTTCCGTCCGTTAAATTTTACACAAAAGTAAGCAAGTATTCTGCCAGTAAAATAAATAACAGGTACGTAGATTATTTGATGTGCAAAGATAAAGTTTCTGTAATTCTTTTCTTTGAAATGCCTGCCTAAATACTTTCCTAATTGGTGTTTAAATCTTTAATCCTAAAGGGTAATTATGTATTTTAACAATACTGTACACGCTGACCTTGCAGGGTTTTTCCTAACCAACATGTCAATTAAATAAATCAATTAACAGACTAGTTAAACAATAAGTGGCCTAATATCAAGGGTAATTTTAGTGCGAATGGCGACGAAACTGGGCTATTTTTTTAAATTAAAGAACCCAGATAAAACACTAAAATTTAAAGGTGAAAAATGTGTAGGCGGCAAATTATCAAAAGAGCGGGTAACAGTTTTTGTGTGTGCTAATTTAACCGGGACAGAAAAACGAAAGCAAATCACTCAAGCCACGGTGTTTCAAAAATGTAAATCGAAAATTGTTTGTGTGGATAAACTGTTTTGGTCTACGAAATATAATAAACAATCGAAAATTACAGACTTTTTAACAAAAACTAACTCATAAATGTGTAAATATTGTATAATATAGTGATTTATTAATGTATCGTAAAAATAAAATATGTATGTAACTTTTTTCTTTTATCGTTTATTACGAACTTCGGATATAACAAACTTATTTTTCAAGTCCCTTGTGGTTCGTTATAACCGGATTCTACTGTAGTTGTAAAGAAAATAGGTATAATTACGAAAAAATAATTAATTATTCAATAATAATTATTAAATCAGGAACACGGGTGTTATTTGTATACACTACCTAATATAACCGCGCATCGCATATATACCATATAAATCAGCTTTTGTTGTGTCAGTTTTTGTTAAAATAATTAACGTGTTATGAAAGTTGTAACGCATGTTATGGAACCATGTTTTTCATCAAATTTAAATATTTTTCGACTTAAGCAGACGTCTCAATTTAATTTAAAACTAATTACTTTACCATGGAGGAAATTTTACGAGGAATCCAAAATGCAATTATATATATATATATATATATATATATATATATATATATATATATATATATATATATATATATATATATATAATAAATAAAACTAATAAATATTTTGGCCCGTCTTTATGCAACACCTATATGGTAAAAATGTTTTTGAAATGTTGACCGCATGTTCACGTATAACTTTTATATAAACAATTTTTTATTTTGTAAAATAAGGAAGATATGGTACTTTGTCACACTATTGCGCCACCCTTATCTTTTAAGGTTATTTCGCGTATCTTCAAGTAGCGAAAGACTAAACTGTTAATTTAGTATAGTATTAAGTACATTGTAATTATTGTAACAATTACAGAAAATATCCAAACGCGTAGTTTCTTTAAAACTATAACTAGACAAAATGGCGTTTTTAAAAGAAAAAAATCACCTGTTCTAAATTTTCCTTTTTCTGCCAATTGTAATGCTAAAATTTCACAAACTTTTGAAATTTGGGAAAATCCTAAATATACTTTACGCGTAGTTGCCACGTCTAACTTTTGTAACTAGAAATAGAATCGGAGTAAAGTGTGTTGTCTAAAAACCGGTACGAAAAGTTCTTAAAAGTGAAACAAAATTACGAATACTAATTGAAACTGTAACAATTTGCACAAATTTTTTGTACAGAAATGTACATGTATGCTATAAAATAAGATGTACAGAGTATGATGTCTTATAAATCAATAATTCCTTTGTAATTAATATTTATAGTTATAGATTCGCATGGAGCAT
This sequence comes from Vesta saturnalis, assembly GCA_036346205.1. Lineage (NCBI taxonomy): Eukaryota > Metazoa > Arthropoda > Insecta > Coleoptera > Lampyridae > Vesta > Vesta saturnalis. The sequence continues at coordinate 940,524 of JARFJB010002461.1, read as the reverse complement.
TTGAAAACGTATCTGATGCCACACGGCATGACTTACCGTTTCCTCCAAACAACGGCAGTTTCATTGGAGTTGCTATGTTACGTGTTTGGATTGTTTTTATAACATATATCTTCTTCACAAACAACAAAAAATCATACGGTCTGACGTCACGTCAATTTGAATTTTGTAACTTTTTTAATTGTTTCTAGCGTACAGAAAAAAGTTACAATTAAAATTTTTTACATATATATATATTATTTTAATTGGTACATCTTATACACATTTATGTAAGTTTCAACCGTATATATAACCTAATACGTAGATTCCTTTAAAATAGTTTGTTTAATACATATATGTATGCTACACATACCACTTATAGTAATTATTAAAACCAAGTACTTCACATTTCCCGGAAACAAATATGTGATGTTCAGCAAACTTTTCAACGATACTCCATAAGGCATGAACAACAATATTTAAAACATTTCATCACCTCTCCGTACCTTCCCAATTGACTGATTTTGCCCACTAACGAGTACTGCTGAGGTTTTAGGCATACAACTAACGTATCTTAGTTTGGTTTTAGTATCTCCAGAAATAGGAACCGTAATCGTGCATTTTTAACTGAGATTGGTTATGTGAATATATGAGGATATTTTCCGAACGTCACACCGTCGTGACGAACACAATAGATAGAGAAGATATTTATTATTAGGTGGGTGGGAATGGTGCACACTTAAGTAGTATCCATTTTAAGGTTCACATGTAATAGTTACAATTACCTTGAAAACGTCAAAGTGAACACTAATGACCCTAGTTTAATTATATGAGATCAATGGTGCATATGTGCTTGATATCCATCCCTGCGGCTAATGTGGTGGGGTAATCATAAGCACTGTGAATAAAATTAATAAAATTCAAAGAATATGTTATATTTTTGAAATCACAAAGCAATGGTTTCTTATAAAAGAGTACAAAAGTTTTCTGTCTAACCGGCACAACATATTCAGCGTGATTCCATGAGGGACACAAAACAGATCGCGTTCGTCACAAATACAACATATTTCGTTCGGCGTGTCAGTAGCTACGAAAACATTTGCTAAGAAACTCATTTCAATACCACCCAACTCGTCGTTACAAATGTCACATACATCATCTTCATATGATTCGTCAGATGACTCATTTATTTCCTGGCCAAGGCGTCTGTAAACAGATTTTTTTTCATGTTTTATTCTTTTCTTGTTCCTTCAGTTTCTTAATTTTTCCCCGCTCTGCTTCGTTCAATTCTTCCTTCAACAGCGTGGGGTGCTCGTTGATTGAAAAATATGGCACAAAGCACCCCACGCTTTTTTCACAATAATACTAATCTTTTTCATTTATTTATATTTTCTGCCTATATTAAGAATTATTTTTCGTTTTTTAGTTCGATTGATCATTAAAGCGTGTTTTTTAGTTTTTTTTAAACTATATTTATTTACATTGAGCTGTAGAATGGGTAGGATCGAAACAGTTATTACATAGCTTCAAATAATTGATTTGTTCTACTTGAAATACGTAATGCCTTGAATTCGTCACAATCAAAAATGAGATGGTTTTCCTTGCAAAAATAACATGACAGTTTATTTGGAACTAAAATTGGAAAGGACTTACTCGGTCTGGAGATAGCCATTGGATCCCAAATGCGCCGTATCTTGTATCGTACGTATCGCCGACCGCGCGCATGCTTGTTCAAAGAAGTCGGTTACAAACAGGCAGACAAGCAAACAAACATATAGGTGAAGCTAATATAAGCGTGTTAAAAACAAACTTTCATTTAAATTTCATAATCTTTTTCAAGGTAGGTATTTGAAGAAGCTCCTTCTCAGGTGAAAATTAAATTTTGAAAACGATTTTTGAACAAAACAGATAAATTAATTAAAAAGTTAAAAGACTTGTTTTGTTAATATTAAAAGGACTGGAAATTGTTTATGTTTCGTTAAAAAATCGTCTTTGAAATTTAATTTTCATCTGCGAAGGAGCTTTTTCAAATACCTTAAAAAACATGAAATATACGGAATACCCTAAGCTTGATTTTTTTTTAATAATTCCTGCCTTTTACTGACCAATAGACCCTGATTCTTTTTTTAATTATCAACTACCCTTTTAATTAAAGCTACAAATATTTTTACCTGGTTTTATAAATAAAATTTTCTTAAAAATTGCAAAAGTTTGTTAGGTATTTTATAAAATTAAAATAAAATATTTATCTAAACATTGAGCATTCTAGAATAAATCTATGCATGATCTGACTAAATTGGACAAGAAAAATTGCCCTATTTTATACCATTTTAGATTTTGTAGCAAAATTGTGTGAAATGCAAGTGTTTATACTTTTTCAAATTTGAAAGGTATCAGGTGTGATAGGTTCGTTACTATTTTACTACTTTTACATAATTTATAAATATAAAAACATGTAAAACTGCTTAATCGTTCCCCTAGATCTTAAATGAGCATAAAAAAGTGCAGTACTTGTCTAATTTAACTAAGTCTATTGTAAGACAATTTCCTTATAATTTGCTTTGTTTTATTTCAGATATTTTGTGTATCTTCCAGAATGTCAGAGGGACGCAAAAAAACTATCTGGTTGCGAATATAAAAAACGAAGGGTGGACAACGAAATGCAAAGGCAAAGACAAGCTGGGACTTTACTAAATTATTTACAGAGTACGCCGGGCAGTACCAAAAAAAATGACGACTCAAAATGTTTTACATCAAAGACAGCATTGAAAGACACTGACAACAGTGACAATAGAGACTCACCTGAGAAAAATGAGGATCAACAAATGAACGATATACCTGAACTAATACTTGCAACTGACAGTGGCAGCCCTCCGTCGCCAAATGAGAGCACTATTGATACTAACGTGGCACCTACAGAAAGCGCTCGGCAACTTTTAAGTACAGATCCAGCACTCTGGCCAATGATACTATCAGACGCCGAAAGAATCTTTTTGGTAAGGCAAGGTCCACCTAAACCATTGTACAATTATAGATTTCCATACGATGAGACTGGTAGAAAATTTAGCCCTAATTATAAAAGAATTTTAAGTAATGGAGAGCAAATTTTAAGAGACTGGATAGTGTATTCTGTCTCAAAAAATTGCGTATATTGCTTTTGCTGCAAAATTTTTGGCTGTGTACTTAGTTCCCTTTCAAAGGAGGGGTTTAAAAGTTGGAAGCATCTGAATCCAACTCTAAAAGACCACGAAATTTCTAAAAATCATATTCAGTCCCAAAACTCTTTTCTAGAACTGAACCTAAGATTAAAGTGTTGTAAAACTATAGATGCGGATTCCCAAAGACTTGTTAACGCTGAAATAAACCATTGACAAGAAGTGCTTTTAAGAATCGTAGCAATTACTAAAATGTTTGGTAAAAGTTGTCAAGCTGTTTGAGCATAATAACAGTAACTTCTTAAAAATAGTTGAGCTGCTATCTGAATTTGATCCCGTCATGGAAGAACACGTACGTAGGGTGCTTAAAAAAGAAGAAACGAAAGCTCACTATCTTGGGAAAAATATTCAAAACGAGATAATAGACCTGTTGCATCAAAGTGTGAAATCTTATATTATTAATGAAATAAAAAAAGCCAAATATTATTCGGTAATTTTAGATTGCACTCCTGATATTTCTAAGGTGGAGCAAATGACTCTTGTAATCAGGTATGTTTCAATCAATAAAACTGATTCCAATCAGGATGAGGTTGAAATTAAAATTAAGGAAAGCTTTTAGGGTTTTCTTCCAGTTGAAAGGTCTACAGAGAAGCAAATGTTTGAAATTATAATTGCAGAACTTAATAATTTGGGTTTAAATTTACAGAATATAAGAGGACAGGGATATGACAACAGGTCTAATATGCGGGGCGATAAATTAGGAATAAGAACCTAAATCCGCGAGCTTTCTACGTCCCATGTAGTAGTCACTCTCTCAATCTAATAGTTAACGATATGGTAAAAGCATCTTTGGAGGGCGCTAATTTCTTTAATATAATTCAAAAAACATATGTATTTTTTTCAGCATCTACTTTTCGCTGGGCAATTTTTCTAAAACATGTCCAGGGTTTGACTTTAAAACCATTAAGTGATACTAGATGGGAGAGTAGGATAGAGGCTTTAAAGCCTTTAAGATTTTATATCGGAGGCGTATACGACGCCTTGCTAAGCATTTATGAGAATGAAGAAATTGATAATTTAATAAGGGACGAAGCCTCGGGTTTATTAAGTTGTATTAAACAATTAAAATTTTTGTGTTCAATAGTTCTTTGGTATAAAATTTTAAACTGTATTAATCCAATAAGCAAATTGTTTGCAGACAAAAGATTATGATCTAGCATCTGCACTTGATCTTTTGCAAAATTGCAAAAAGTTCTTTCAGGATCTTCGATCGGATAAATCTTTTAATGTAACTATTGTTGATGCGAGAGAACTGGCTGACGAAATTGACGTTGAAGCCAATTTTGAATCAACAATACCACGACACCGCGTAAGAAGAAAAAAAAGGAATTTCTCATACGAAGCTCAAGATGAATCGATCGAGAATCCTAAAGAAAATTATAAGGTAGATTTTTTTAATTTTACAATTGACCAGGCACTAAATGCAATAGATACTAGATTTAAACAACTTAGTCACCATAGTAATTATTTTCAATTTTTATATAATATATGTGATTTAAAGGGCATGTCTAAAGAAAATCTTTTAAAACATTGCAACGATCTAGAAAGTATTTTAACTCACGGTGATTCTGTTGATATTAATGGGATAGAATTAGCAGAAGAAATTTGTGCAGTATCTGGGCTTATGGGCAAAAAAGAAAGCCCAAGCACTGTTCTAAAATTAATAACAATGTTAAATTGTGCCCCAAACCTAACTGTTTCCTTAAGATAACTGTTGCAAGTGAAGAAGGAAGTTTTTCCAGATTAAAATTGATTAAGAATTTTTTACGTTCAACTACAACGCAAAATCGTCTTAATGGGTTGGCCATTTTAGCGATTGAGCATGAGATTGCTGATCAAGTTAACTTAAAAGATGTAATAAAAACATTTGCGGAAATCAAAGTTAGAAAGAAACATTTCTTTTAGGTTACTTTATTTTATAGTTATATTTTTATAGAATCTAAAATTTCTCTGTTTGGTTATGCAATATTTTTTGTACTTTCTTAATAGAATATAAGTATAGCAATAAAAATGCACCTTGTATGTATCAGTACTTTTAAGTTTTGCCCTTTTTAAATGTTTATTATGTAATGTATTACATATATTTTTTTAAATAAATGATTTTAACATAATTTTTATTTTATTTAAAAAAAACTGGCGGCAAGTTGTCTGTTTGTCCGGGGTGACATGAAGGCTAGAGCGGGCCCTGATCATATTCAGTTTAAACATACAAAAATGTGCACATTATGATGACGATCGAAAAGATGACATACAATGCCCTATTACGAATAGTACATACATTATAGTATATTAGGTCTCTAGAGCAGTAAGGACATTTTACCGATCGAAGACAATTGTTTGGAGGAGAAGTGAAGCGACGACTCCAATTATTGTCTGAGATCGGTAGTCCTTAATGTTCGAGATGCTTATGACGTTTGGTGCGTAACTACAGTATATTGAGTATCAAGAACAGTAAGGGACCTTTACCGGTCGACGGCCATGTTTGGCCAGAGACCGGTACAATCCTTAATGTTCGTGATGCTCATACTGTTTTTTGCACCATTGTATTAAATTTACCACAATTGAAATTATTTAATTTCTACTAAATAAACGAAAAATCAAAAGTGGGGTTTTAAATAGAAATGTCCAAATTTTTTGTTCTTATTGTTGTAAAATAAGTATTGTAGTGTATATAATTTTACGTTGGTAAGTAAAAGACGTCGGTACGTAAAATACTTACCGACGAGTTGGGCCTCGCAACCAGTAAACATATCCTACTGTCTTTCTTTTACAGATATGGTAAATAAACGAAAAAGCACAATTGTGCAAAAAATTTATTAAATAACTGCAGCCATTACAGTTTTTTTGTGAAAATGATATTGAAAACTAGAATGAATATTTTAAGTGAATCTGAAAATGAAATTGATGAAGTTGAAGAAGGTTGGATAGTTTGTCAGAAGAAATGAAAAACTACACGCTCCAAGAAGTCTGTGAGCTGAATACTCGATGTTAAAGTCGACTATTTTTCACGAACGGCATCTTCAATAGAAAAAATCATATCCAATGGTCCCAAGAAGATCCTCATATTACTGTTGACTGTAGAGATCAATATGCTTTTTCAGTAAACATTTGGTGCGGTATTATTGGTACCAAAATCCTTGGGCCGTTTTTTTATGAATACAATTTAAATTCCGAAAGAAATCTAACTTTTTTACGAAACGAATTTGAAGAAATTTTGAACGACCTTCCGTTGAACGTAATTCAAAATTTGAATTATTTTCAACACGACGGGGCACCAGCACAATGGATTACTTGTGTGTAACTATTTACAGGAACGGTTTAATAATTGGATAGGAAATCGAGGTCCAATAGCTTGGCCGCCGCGATCTCCAGACTTAACCCCCCTGGAATTTTTCTTGTGGGGTGCAATTAAAGAAAAGGTGCACCGAGTAGAACCTGTCCCCCCCTCTCTCTCTCTCTCCTATTTCCCCTCCCCCTCTCTCGAACTGATCTTAATTTATATAATGCCATACAAAAAGAAATTTCAATTATTTTAATTTATTTTAGAATTACAAAGGATGGAACTGTCGGGCAGCCACTAGTAGTAGCAGCTAGTATTATAGTGATGATAACAGAGTTTATAGCATTGGACAGGTGTTTGTGACGGTAAGATAGCAAAGGGAACAATTTCTATATACCTGCTTTTCGGTCAAAGAAAATCAATACCTTTAAAGGGACTATTTTATGCTTTATACTGTATAAAATAATTCGTGTTTTATATTGTATAAATGCAACATTTTAGGTCTAACTTCTACGAATGAAAATTAAAATGAAACTACCTTAACGAACTATTTACTGTATAATGTGTAGTAACTAGTGGAGATTTCAATGAAAACGGAATTGGTGGTGTTCATGATCTGTTTAACTCTGCAAGTAAATATGAACATTCTCATTTGGAGTATACTTGGTGCGGGCACGCATAAGGTGTTGGCTGCTTGGATGCCTTTACCTGGGACGGCGTTAACAAGTATACGCTATTTAAACCTTCAGGAACCTTTAGTCTCGAGGTTGTTTATCAGGTACAGGATAGACCAAACGTTTTACAGGTACGGTATTATTGAAGGATTCCTTCGATAATTCTAGGTTATCGCGATCTGGATCGGATACAGGCTCAGGGCTAGTTATGGTTAGCAGTTACTTATTTTGCCTATCTAGATACTTGTTCATAGACTGTTCAGGAGTCCTTCTCCTCTTCAGCCCTGGTCATTCTTTTCTGGGTAGAACAGGTCGCGGTTTTATTTAGAATCCACGGAAGGCGGAGACGGCTTCTGGTAGTGATACTAATGCCGAGATTGGTTGTTAGACTGGAGGGGACTCCGACGTATAAAACTCTCAACGTTTTTTGAAAACAACATCGAAGGGGATAAAGATTCATTATTTGAGGATGTCTATAATTTAATTACAATTGCCAATTAACGAATAATTATTAAAAATATGTCGCAGAGAAAGCTGGCTCCTTACTTGTAAAATTAAATTATCTTTAGAAAGTGCGTTTACCTATTTTCCTAAAAAGTCGAGCGTTATTCAGATATGACACATTTGAACAAACACTTAAATGCACCTTAAGATTCTTTTGCCGCCAAAAAAAAAACGTATCCTATCAAAAAATTGCATAGAACATAATTATTATTTTAAAATCTATACACTGGTATTTTTATATCTTTGAAATATACAGTTGTTTCAGAAATAATGGATAAATATCATAGACTGCACACTGCACCTAATAAAGGCCCCCTATCCACAGCTGGATTTCTGCCATAACCTAATCAGCTCCAGTAGAAATGAAAATACAAAATTTCAACGGCGTATGCTTTATCGTTCTGGAGTTATCGTGGATGCTAACATGCATCCACACACACAGACATCATGATCAATTTCAGCGAAACTTTGTCAAACATTGTAAAATGAGGTAATACGTCAATTTAGCAATAGTGAAAAAATATCAATTGCATAACGTGCATATATACACATAGGTTGGAAGGTAATTAATTACATACTCATTATTCTGGTAATGTAAGAAAACGAGCATGTGTCTAACCATATATCAAATGAACAAACAACAGTTTTATATATTGAATCATGTTATAGAAAAATAAAATAATTTACAATAGTCATAATAAATTAAATATCTTAATAAATATTTGGCACAGAATAGCATGAACAGAGTTAGTATAATTATCACAAAAAAGCATCTACATTACATCATTTAATTCCTTCTTAAACATTTTACAAACATCAATATGAGTATTTATATAAACCGGTAGCTTTTGGTACAAATATATTTGCCAATGATCAAAACCAAGTGCAGGTATTGCACGAAAACTAACATTTCCTTGTGAAGAATAGTTACGATTACTGATAGCAACTTTATACAACTAAAACAAACCAAGTTACAATTATTTTAAAATAAAACCAAAGAGTTTTTGATAAAACTAAACCTCACCTTTCTACCAAGTTTAATTGGAATAATGTTATCGTCTTCAGCATGAAATATCTTAATAGGGCAGTCTACTTTTAATATATGTTCTGTAGTTTTAAATGCGAAACCATGTGCCTCAAATGGATCTACTAAAGTTGCCTCATACCAAGGTAACCACAAAAATACCTTAAAAACTTTAATTACAACTATGTTAACAAACAAATCCATCTTACTCGTGTAAACCAAAATAAAGTTTCCACATATTTTACTTCATCCCTTAACGTCGTGAAAGGAGCCTCTAGAAATACACCAGTTGCAGTAACATTCTCACCTTTTAATCTGGCAAGGGTATGAATGCCTATAGCTGCACCTAATGAATGCCCCCAAACATAAATATCGGAAGTTGTCTGTGTATTTAACCATTTATATAATTCCATGGAATCTTGAACAACCGTCTCTTCAGTTAATTCACCACAAGTTGAATCACCATAACCTAATTAATTATTTAATTACGTACAATTACTCAATTCACATAAATTACTCACATCTATAATCAAATGCAATTACATGATAAAATTCACGTAAAACCTGGTACATATCGATGTTAGCAATACGATTACCACCGTTTCCGTGAAAGTGTATTACTACAGGATATTCACTTTCAGCTAATGATTCAGTATAATTAAAATTAGGGTAGTCAATTGAATTATTAATTAAAGCTGTAGGTAATAAATGCCATACTCCTAATGCAATACTTCCTGTTTTGTTTACCACAATAAATAAATTTCTAGCACCATAAATTTCGTGCTTTGTGAAATTTATAAAATCTGCATTTTCTGCAGTATGATCATCTACAAATTGTTTTTTTTACATCGTTAACTTGTAAAAGCATACTTACATATAGGAAATATCAAATCCCGTTGTAGCTCAATTGAGTATTTAAATATTAACGGTATTACCACAAATATTACAATAAAAGCAATTAATAACAAGATCAGTCTAAAAGAAAGAATATATGATTTTTTACTAGAAATGTTAATTTTCTTACATTGTTATTATACTTATTATGCAACATTTAATAAGACATTTCGATTTATTTTTTCTTCTTGTTTTATATTTGAGTAAAGGAGCTTCAGTTGTTCGATTACTTGGTGGTCTTGGCATTTTAAAATTATTAATCCTTAAAAAATTAAATAAAATAGTTGCACTTTCATTTAAAATGATTTATTTTAAGACTAGAGTTTTTGTTTTAAGCAAATAATTTAAACGATCATTATTTATGTTTGACAGTCAAATTAGGTTAGGTTAAAGTAGGTCAATGATCGAGGTCATAAGTTTTCCGATTACTTTTAAGGGAAAACGTGTAATTTAAAAAAATTATTTAAACATTTGAGTTTTTAACTTAATCATTAGGTTTTTTAGCGCTATGAATGTTAAAAGAAATAATCATTAATTCGGACAATTATTGTAGGATTTTGATGAATTAGTTCATATTATAGTTGGTAGTTCTACTTGTAAAACAGAATTTTTAACCACAATATCATATCATTGTTTATATAATCATAAACAATGATTGTTTATATATTTATAAACAATGATATGCATATTATAAAATTTATTAAATAAATAAATAATAATTTTTAATTACATATTTACCTTTGAACTTATTCGTTCATAACAAAAACTTATAATAATAATATGCATAGCTAAATGTGATTCTTTTTTTGGGATTTGTTTTTCTCTAAGTTTTTCAAATTGTGTGAATGCTTTATTTTGTAGATAGTTCTAAAAAAATATTTTACACTGAATGTGTTTTTGAATGAGTACTGACATACATATATTTTTTTAGAAATCATCCATTTCCTCCTGCTGTTATTTAGAAGTTTTTTTTTAATTGGTTTTTACAACGGTCGTATTCCCCGCCCTGGAAAGTGGTCGTGCATTATAAACACTAAGATTTAATAACTGGTACTAAGTATACGACAAAGCTATTGAATGTTTTCAAACTTTAAGATTAAAAATTATTTAGTATAGAGATGTTTTAAACATTGTAAATGTTTTTTTGGTAACACAATTAATGTGAATACACAGTTTCACATGATAAATCTTGAAATTTCTTCCATTTGTTACGAGATGATCTGTCAATACCACTTTATATTCATATTCAATGTTCACTTTTCTATTTGTAGACCAAACAGATGAACAGCAGCTCACTGAAAAGAAGTCGTTTCAAGATAACCAAGGAAAAATTCCTACCAAACTTTATGGAAATCAAGTAGATCCTTTAGTGATGCAGAATACATTCGGCACAGTGATTTTTAAGAATACTTAAAAAGCAAAATTCTTAATAGCCGATCATAAACATGGTGCAATCATATTTGATGTAGATTTTTACTTTTCCTTAAATGTTGCAGGAAATCATATGATAAAAATAACTAGAATTTTTAGGTTTGTGACAATTGTTACATTAAAGAAAAATTATGGTTTTAAAGCAAGTATTTCCTGACATTTTAATATTGACAGTATGAATAAAAATGTAGTTCGCAAACATTTATTCATACATGTAACGTTAGCTCACCCATAAGTAATAATTATATATTTAGATTAAAAATGTGAAACAATGTAGTTTATTTTAAGAAATACGAGATGTATAAATTCGCAGGTATATTGTAATATTTTTATGGTACAAGTTAGAACAAAACGAAATAGAAAATAAAACTATCTCAAAATATATAAATGTTTGCGAACTACTGCTATAAGTAAGCGGCAACTTAGTTCCGACTTCAAGGGAATATGATTCACTGTCGAAACTATTTACTAAAGTAGTACGGTTGATTTTTGCAGAACACTATGAACAGTCGGCATTTAACTAAACGTTGCATTATTTACATTTCTCTTTAACACAAGCTTAGAGTCTTTGGGTTTACTATGACGGAAGAAGACACAAATTGGTCAAGGGCTTGTAGGGGATAATTCCATATCGGACACTCGGCAGCAAATAAACTATAGTGAGCCAGTAAAACTTGTTACCTTGCGAGTATTGTATATTTTATTTGTTACTCAAAATGCAAATATATTAATTAAAGTTAACTTGCAAAAATGTCTCGTTACCTTTAAAATCATTACTCTGACCACGAGGCTTATTTTATTATTTTGCTAATAACAAGGTATGGTCTTTTCTATCTTATACAAAATGAACAACTTTAGTCTCTAACATGTACATTTTTAACTAGTAGCTAGCTTGTTAAGATTGACTTTCAACGGCAATAAGCTGACTTGATAAATTGACATTTACAAATGAGTTAAAATGTATTAATAATAATAATATTTTATTGTCGAAATTGGGAACCCAATGCAACACAAAATTAAATATTTTAATAAGTAGAAGTAAGTTGTGAGTGAGGTAACAAACATGGATAGAAAATAATAAACGATGCTGTAAATAAACTAATTAAATTAAGAACAAATTATCAGAATTACAAATGTAATGGTGATACAAATGTTAATAGTTCATTGAATTGATTGGAGCAAATTCTTTAAATCAATGTTGATTAGTCAACAGAAGCGATATGTCATTAAAAATAGAACACATTCAAAATGGTTGCTTTTCGTAACATATTGGTTTTACATGTGGGCAAAAAGAATGTTAATGAATTTCTTGCAGATAACCTGGTTATCACAAAATGGATGTTTTCCAATAGCCAGAGGCAATGTATTTTATTGCTTACAGAGATGCTTGCTTATGATGACCAGTGGTAGTATGTTGTATCTCTGAATTAAGAGATTTTGAGGAGGTCCTCTTTCTGGATAGACACCGTCACTTCAAAAACATAGATATTTAAGAAATCCCTACTGAATAATTTCTATTTCATTAACATGTATTTTATAAATTGAGTACAATATTAGGAGCCATACTCTAAGTGAGATCTAACCAGAGATGTGTAAAGGGTCATGATTGTAGATACACTGGTAAAATCAGAACACATACGAACGATGAAGCCTAATTTGTGAAGAGAATATTTTATTGTAGTGGTAATATGAAAGGTGCCTGTCAAAATATATACCCAGATCTTTTACTACTATTAATCTTTGTAGGCACATGCCTGCTAACATATAACTATACTTAATGTTTATAAATTTCCGTGAGTAGGTAACCACTTTGATTTGGGTACGTTCAGGCTCAGCTTATTTGTGAGACACCATGCATTCAGTGAATCCAAATCACCTTGCAGTTTTTCACAATCAGATACGAAAGAAATTTGACTTCAAAATGTTTAAGTCGTCCGCAAATAATAGCTTGTAAGAAACAATCTCCAAAGGTAGTTCATTGATAAAGATTAAAAAGAGTAACGGCCCCAAATGTGACCCTTGCATAATAAATGGTCTAGATGTATGCACATAGTATGACACAAATTGGTACCTATCTCGATAGGAGATATGATCGAAAAAGGAGAACCAAAGTTTCACTAAAGCGAAATCTGCCAATTTAGCCAAGACCATATATAATGATAAGGTAATGATTAGGTATGTATATATTAAATATGTATCTACCTAGTTTATTTAGAAAAGGTTAAAAAAACTACATCTTGAACAATGGTGTAAAATAAGCTAAAGTTACAAGGAAATGTAAGAAATTTGAGGCAGCTGACTAAAAAAACTTTCCACTTTCAATTATTTGAGCCAATTCAATAAAAAACAACTAAATGAAGAGCAAAACAAAATACTCTATAGATTTAAATGATAATCTTTTCTACATTTGTACTTTTCTTAAATACAAACGTTGAATTTAAAAAAGTTTTATCTCCCGATTGGAAACCTTTATTTTACAGCTTATTACCAACCAAACCATAAATGTATTTGTGCTATTTAATATTTTATACAAAAAATACATACAATAGGCATATTTTATAGTACATATAGTTACATATTTATTGTTTGTTTTCTTACATATTAAAATACTAAAGACCGTCCAAACCTCCAAGTGCAGTGGACTAAATGTCTTTTTATCTCATTCAGCAGTATCCTGAACTGTATGATTTAGCACATAATCAGTACTACGATATTGTGATAAAAGAACGAATATGGAAAGAAATTGAAGCAAAACTCATTTATCTCATAGTTTATATGCACAATTATCTATGCAGCGATAGCGAATCTATCATATGCATACCACTCATGGCACGCACAAACAATATGGTTTTTAAATTAATCATAAGGAAATTTTATTTTATAAATAATAAAAATGAATTCGAATACTTTATTACCCTTATAAATTGTAACAGATCTAATTTTTAAAGTCATTAAGAAATCTCTTTAATATTTTTTTCTTTTGTCTACTGAATGATAATTTTTTTCTCAGAGAAAATACAAGAATTATAGTTTATGTTATTCAATTTTGTGTAAGCACGTTAGCAATTTCATAAAGATTATTCATAAATTTGTGGCACGGTCAATGAAAAAGTTTACCATGCCTGATATAGGTAAACAGACAAATGCAAGAAAGGAGCGTTGATAAACATGTGATCCTTTTAAAACTCTTTTTTTAAATAAAGTAAAACTAGTTTATTATTATTTTTATGAAGTTATAGTAAAATTTAAACCCTAGTGCCTCTGTTGATCATCTCGTCCTGCCAGGAAGGAACTACAACGTAACCAGAAATAAAATACTTCTTGAACCCTTCCCCGATCTCGAAAAGCATCCAGTGCATAAATGCCCCCTGTCCCTCCAGGGGCTGTAGGCCATTAAACTCTTTGTCATGTACAAGTTCTTCCTCTGGCCATACATTTTTTTCATCTCCAATAAGGTACCGTCAGCTGGGGTAACTTTGGCCCAAATTTTAGTGTTTTGTATTAAAATTGTGCTCATACCACCTAAATGCTTTAAAAAAATACAATTAAAGTGTTTCAAGTTGTTTAAAACTTATTTACCTTCAATGTAAGCCTTTTTTTAAACCAAAATTTATTTTCATAACCCAGAAATTTTTTTTCAAAATTTTGGGCCAAAATTACCTTGACTTGACTCTTAAAACCTTATAAAACTACTATTATATCATAGTTAGGATAAAGTTACCCCACACAAAAAATAATGTTAGGTGACCTATTTACAAATCTTTTCTAATTTTTACTTCAAACTTTTCTGTAATTGGTAACAAAATCAAAATTCAAGAGACAAACATTTTCAATTAGAGAAAACACTCCATTTAATGTTAACTGTAATTAGAACAGTACAAAAGTTTGAAACAATGCTATTCAAATATTTTTCATACAGAAACTACAGCTCGATATAAAAATAGAAAATTATAAAAGCTACAATAACATCACATTTATATATTAAACGACGTTACAAATGCATCCAGTTCAGGGACCGAGAACTGGTTCCTTTTTGAAGCCATTTTAGGAGGATCAATTTTTCTCCATACTTCATCCAGTCATAGGTGAAACAGTCTGGTTTTGCAGGCCATCGCCAAAACTTTAGTCCCCTCTCCATGCATTCAACAGTCGGCCCTTTTTCAGTGATGCTCACAATTTTGCCTGGATATTTTTGTCCATTGTAGGTCACAACTAAAAAGTTTTCAACAGCAAAATCTTCAGGTTTAAACTCTTGTTTTTCTTGATCTTGATGAGTAGTACCAGAACATGTTTTTCCAGAGTTTTCCACTTCTTCAAGATCTGAAAAGGTTTCGCTCACTCCATCTGACTCCAAAATCATTTCAACGTCATCCTCATCTGAAGAAGAGTTATAACATTTTTTAGCCTTTTTCTTCACAGATTTGGATTGTTTTGAAGATAAAGATGCCTGTTTGGATGAAGTGGCCAGACAGTCTGTAAGTGCTGCTTCAACATCTTTTGCAGTAACACTCTGTCCAGCAGGCACTTGCAGCTTCTTCTTCCTTTCATGGGGCCAGCTGTAGTCAGATACTCTGCTCTTTTCTTTTCTAGCTGTTGAAGAAAAGAATCACCGATGGCATCTTTATCAATAGGCTGGTTTTCTGGCAGGCGGTCCAACAGTTTTTGTTTGCTGTAGGGATGTATCCCACATTTTTCAAACCCAGCCATCAAGTTTTCTTTTTGTTTTTCCGCTAAACTTGCCATTAGCTCTTTCAACAAAGTTGGAAAGGTGTCTTTAGGGATAGTTGTAAATTTAGAGCCTGAGCCAGACTCTTTCCACTTACACAGGATTCCTCGCCATGCCCTTTTCATAGGTGTGTAAGGTGTGTCGAGTTTGGTGGCAAGCAAACGAACCTCACATTATGCACTTCACATAGCCTAAGTACATTCAAACTGATGTGGGAAGATAAGTTGTCCCCAATGATAACTTTAGGCCCATTTAGATCCCTAACATTGGGTAAAAATGATGACTCAAACCAATCTTCAAAACATAAAGCATCGAACCAGCCAATCTTAGAGCGATTATAACGAGCTCCTTCTGGCCCGTTTTTCTTCCAAGTGGTCCACATGTTCTCTGACTTGTACACAACATAAGGGGGAAGGAGAACGCCAGCTGCATTTCCAGAGAACATGAGGGATATTGCACTTTTGCTATGATTGCAAATATTTTCTACATATTTTGCCCCTCTTTTGCAAATTACTTTTTTCATGCCAGGGTCATCTGTGAGATTTGTCTCATCATAGTTCCAAATATCAGAGCAGGAACATCTTTCATCACATCACGTAAGTTTTCCATGTAACTTTTAATATTTTTAGCGCTTACCTGAGCTTTAACTTTTTTTATGTTTGAGCTTAAGCGAGTTGTTAATTGCGAATGCCTTTTTAAAAAAGACTTTGTCCACTCATATCCAGGAAGATTTTGGCAAAATGCATCAATTTTGACACCTTTCTTATCTAAATAAGCTTTCACTGCGTATCTAAAATCAGTCTCAACAACTGGAAATCCATAACCAGACATTTTTATCAGATGCTGCTTGAAAGCTAACTCCTCATCTTCACTGAAGGTTTTGGCACGTCCAACTTTACTAGTGTGTCTGCCTTTCAGTTTGTTCTTAATGGCTGATCTAGGGATGCCATACCTTGTTTCAGCTGATCGTTGCGTCAGTTCACCTGACCTAATGGCCTCAAGGCACTCCTCTAATGTTTGTGGACTGTAGTTTACATAGTTTCTTGTCCCGAGAGGTTTTATTCTATTTCTGGGCATTTTTCGGAAACATAACAAACAAATTGTAAATATTTTAGGTTTATTAACAGCATTCTGAGATGTAATTAGACATTTTAGCTTTATAAATAATTACTGGAAAAGAAATTGCAGTATAGAAAAGAAATATTGTAGCTTGGGGTAACTTTGGCCCAGCTACCATGTTGGGGCAAAGTTACCCCAAGTCTGGGACAAAGTTGTACTAAACTAGAAAAACTATTTCAGCTCTAAAAATACAAATAAGGTAAAAGAAACATCACTTACCAGGTATCAAAAGCTTTGGAATAAGTCTGCACTATCAAAAGTTGGAAGGGCTCCAAAACAGTTAACTATGAAGTAACCAAGGGGAAGCAGCACTGCATTGGTGGTGAGAAGTGGAACTAAACCAAAAGTGGCTTATAGTCAAGCCAGTGCTGCTACCTATTGAGTGATGCACGAATTAAGTCAGTAGCTCTATCCTAAGGGCAATATAGAGAACAATAAATCTTTTTCAGTTTTTGGGACAAAGTTATCCGTTAAAGGGCCAAAGTTACCCCAGCTGATGATAGTTATGTAAGAAAATTGTTGTCAAAACTATAATATCAACATGTTCAGGATTGACTTGCAATTTTTGGGAAAATATCCGAATTTTTGAGCCAGAATACCAAAACCACTCTCCACAGTTCTTCTTGCCCGGCTGTGTCTATGGTTCTAAATCTTTTTTGGTCTGTTATTAACCTGTTGTGGGCCAGGATATAGGCGCGTAATATTTTGATGTAGGGGAAACGCCTCATCACCTATCATCAGAACCCCCTAGAGATTTAGGAGGTGGTACATCAAGAAGGCCGCGAAGTAGATTTTGTCCCAGTTTTGATTTTGAGAAGACACCACCATCGCTGTTTTTCCCATATGCACCAACGTCGACAGCAATAAATTTGGAATCTGAATCTGCTAGGCCCATTAGCACTGAGCTAAATCCTTTTTTTATAGTTGAAGTACGAAGAACCACTGTTTTTGGGCTTCTCTATCGAACATGTTTGCCGCCTATAGCACCAAGAGTGCTGGGATACTGCCATTTATCCTCAAAGCCCCCTGTTAATTCTTGCCATTTCTTTCTTGTTAGTTGGGGGATTATTATAGGTGAGAGCGTGTCCCACATTGCCTTACTGGTAGAGTAGACAATATACGCAACGGTTGATTCGCCCATTCTGCATCTGAATGCAACTGATTTGTCAGTTCCTGCGTGACCATGAAATCTAGAAACAAGTTCACCAAACGTTAGAACTTGTAGCTTTACCCAGTGCCGGATCTAACAGCTGGAACATGTGGGTTGCGTCTCCCTCCCAATCCCCCGCACCACCCTAAAAATCCTAGATCCGGCACTATCTTTATATAAATAGAAAAAAACTGTCTTTTTTGTATTAGTGGTCATTTTGACAGTATTGTTCTAGGGTCCCTACTTAAGAAAAGATGCAATCAACACAGAGATCATTATCGTAAAGCTCGAAAGAAACAGTAAACTACTAGTGGTCAGGCGGCCAAAAAATAAGAAGCTATAAATATGAGAAGCAAATGTCTTTTCCAACGACCATTTGAACGAGTCTAGTAGTCAGAAAACTAATATCGAAATCAATGAAGAAGACACGACAGACAGAACGTCAATGACTCTGATACAGAAGATGTAGATCTTGGGAATGACCAGTCAAAAAATATAGAAACAAATTTATTTACAAAGACACCAACATTTACCGATTCTGAAATAGAAACCAAGGGCGAGAGAGCAGCCCATATCTTCTGTTGTCGATGACTATTTGCAGAAAAGAGAAAAAAATATATGGCCCGTAGTCACGGAGATAACCTAACCTCGTATTTCAAATCGGCTGAGGATACGGTTAGAATCTTCAGCCCTCTACTTCAGGTAGAAATAAAGGGCAAGACCTCGAATTTATTGTCGGAATACGAGATGAAGAATATTCTTTTAAATTAGAACACAGGAAGGGAATGTCGTCAAGAAAAGGTCAATGTGCCCCTAGGTTCATCAATTGCTCACAATAGATTTTACGGGTAGAATCATTCTGTTTCACAACAGCCGTACCAAACCACAACCTTTTCATTGCTGTCGGAAAATTCATCACCGCCATATCCGGGGAGTTCCTCATGGCCAACAAATCCCTCACCTAGCATAGCAAGCCACTCACCGACTCATACATCCTCTTGGCCATGCTCTGCAGAATCATCGTCTGAATGCCAAGTCGATGGACTCCCGGAAAATGAAGATGGGTATACTGGTACATACACCAATTTATAATAATATATTTTCGTTCATTTATGAAATTAAGAATTTTTTAACAATGTTATATTTACGAAAATTATTTGTATTTGTATTCTAATAAAACTTTTGCTTTATATTAAAGTAAACATTTCTTACCTCTATGTTACTGCTAGTCGTTCAGCTGGTGCAATCGATTTTCTAAAATTAGTGTCTTTTCCTTATGACAGGTTCTATAAGATCCAGAGTAACTCCGAAAATGTTTCATATGTCATACGAAAATAACGGAAAAATCTTCTGTTGTCTTGTTTGAATCGTTCAAATAGTGTATGGAATTCCCCTTCTTTATTTCTCACAGCGTTTATATCATGTACCCATAATTTATTTTTTCCTGTTCTTCGGCCGCAAGTACCAAAGCAAAAATCACAGCTTCGTCCTCATTGCTACTGTCACTCATTTTAAATCACAATTAAACAACACTCTGTACTTACACTATGCTTGCTTGCAGTAAATGGCGGAGAATGAACGTGAAATAACCTGGGCAACGGAAGGTCTGAGATGAGATGCGCGGATGTAGTGTGTGGCAAAACTGACGGACGTGATCGGAAGCTCCGGATCTGAGATGAGATGAGCGGATTCAGTCTGTGTCCACCCTCACTCTTTATGTTTGTTGAAATAACTGTTGTTTGTCTACAACCTGACCTAGTTGCCGCCTCGGTGTTGATATATGGAATATTTTCTTTCAAAAATATTCGTTAATTGAAATCTTACATCATCAAAAAGTAGTGCACTACATTAGTAAGATATCTAAGCATCATGTAATCAGGTTTCACTAATAATCATGTAAGGATCTTAAAAAAATAAATTACATAAATTGTCCCGTTTTCATGGAATAACCCATATTTACAATAGTTATAATTTCTTTTAGTTTTTTTGTTTCTGTGCAGTATCGTTGCTCGAAACCAACGTGGGTTTAATATCATTTCAGTACAACCCTTGATAAGAAAAGGATATAGTAAACATTAACATTAATTGAAATTTATAAACAATAAATAGCATCAAAGTAATCTCGTGTATCGATCTCCGGCGATGATTTCGCACCGTGGAAAAGCAGCTTATCGGGCGCCGAGACCTACGACGCACAGTGGTAAAGACAATGGATTTGAGCGCCGCAGTGAACGTGTTATCATTTCAACAGCACTCTATTACTGCATTGCTTCGCGACGGTGATCTACTTGTTTATATAATAATGTTTAATGGCATATGATATCGGAAATTGATGAGTGACATATCTACGGTCCGAAAGAGGGGCATTAAAAATAGAACGCATTAAGTATTTCTCTCCAAATAATTGGTACCATCACATATTTAAGATTTGAAATGACATAATGGGGTGGGAATGGCGACCGAGACTTGCGCTGCAGCGTACTCAACATACTGTCAGTGTTAGACCCGCCGCAGCTGCAGGTTCTGGTAGAGACGGTAGAGTCTTTTGTTAATAATGCAACGTAATTAACCATCTGGATTGACGAAGCGCCAGCTAAAATGCGAAGAATGGAAAGTGGGAAAAGTGCAGTGCATTATCTAGTTGGTTGACTGAAACTGAAACTCAAACTCCTGGCTCCTCGACTTCTGCTCAAATAGAACGTATTACCCCTTCAGATAACTAATAAGGATACATGTATTGTGCAAAATGTATAGCTTTGCAAAACGTCTTCGTTTCTTTATGACATACACACATTAAATCATAATTCGTAATTGAATGCCTGTAATAGTAGAATTTGTATGGTATACGAAACTAATCTCATATGTTTGGGTAACAGAGGCTCAAACTGCACTACCTGATAACTCCACTACCAATCTGACCATTGCACCTGAAGAATACCGTAAGCAAGAAAATACTCATTAAGCAGATTAATAACGGCACCGGAAGCTACAAATATTGAAGCTGGACTACATTGTACTTCGAAATCAAATACTGCCAATTTTCTTGCTGGCGTTACGATTCAGAAAATAAACAAAACATTATTAACAGGGGAGCAATTCACCCAATTAACTATTTCCACAAAACACAGAGGGCAGGTCATTTTCAAGCTCGTATTACACATTCGTAACCAAAGCTGGCATCAACTAGAAATGTTTTCGATCAATTATTCAATAGAACTAGATCGCACTTATTCTACACCACGTTGGTTATTTCCACAACACTCCATCAGTTGTTATCAGAAAGTATGAATCTCTGTTGGTGTAACAGATTAAAAACATATCTCTGAACGCATTTCTTCGTATGAATCTGCACAACACCATATAGCATCGTGCATAACTTTATAAAAAATGGAAGACAGCAGTAAAGAACGTTTCTTTTGACATAAAGTGTTACACAGGATTCTAGATTTTACTCTTATGTTAATTACACGCAACCTCCCCTTCCATGATTCTTCTGAAAATTTGTTGAGCACCAACTAAGGTAACGTTTTGTCTATAATTACACTCTCGCGAAGTATGATAGTGTGCTTGATGAAATTATAAGCCTTCCACCAAAAAGTACAAAAGTGCTGCCATTTAACATGAATTCATTTCATTATTGTCAAAGGCGATTGCAGATAATATTAACTGTGAGCTACCGAATGCTCCATTCTTGTCTATCATTTTGGATACTGCACAGGACATAGCCAAAATGAAAGAGTCTAAATATGCGAAGCACTTACGGGATTTCGAGTGATTGAGGACCAATCTGCTGCAAGTGTTCGCCAAGATATTTTGGTATCCATTGAAGGAAAAGGTCTCGATCACAAGAAATGTCGAGGGCAAAGGTATGATTATTTGTTCATTGCACTGCACAATAACCGTAATTGAGTTCTAAAAGATGCAGTCACCACGAATCGAGGAATTCTTCGAAGCTCTGGAAAATATTTATACTTTCTTTAGGCACAGTACAGTTTGGTTTAGCAAACTGCAGCACGCTGACAAGGTCAGTAATACAACATTAAAGAAGTTGAATCCAACTCGATGGTTTTCTGATGTGTTAAAGTCACTGTGAAAATTAATTTTAACATCGCGTAGTAGTAAAAGAATTGAAACCGCAGGACTTAAAAAAACTACACAATTTTAAATTTGTGTTACTGTTAACAGCTGGTAGACAAAATAAATGCAGTATCCAAAACGTCGCAAACAGAATGTAATGATGTGAGGACGGTGTATGACACTTCACAAACGATAGTGATTTCGATTGCATTTTTCAGAAATAATTTCGACACAGTTCTTCTGGAAGGGAAGCAAGTCTACCAGAAACGGGACATTTCAAATAAATTCAGTGATAGGAGAATGATGAAAGTGAAGGCCGCTTCGATGACTTAGCTGAATACGAACGTCTGAAAGATCCAGAATTTAGTTTCAAAATCAACGATTTATACCATATGCGCCCATTTAAAACACAGGTTCACTGGCACGAAACACGTTTGGGATACGTTATGAAGTTATACAGCCACATTTTATCACCACAACAGCCAGTGATGTTGATTTGAAGAAAGACGCCAATGAATTTTGTAGGCGTTTTCATGAAAACGTTTCTCAATGAGGTCTTCATTTGAAAAGGATATTAAAAATATGTCCAATGTTTAACAATTGCCCTATTTTGGCTAACAACCTACATATACATATGTACGTATAGAAGGTTATCCAATCGACTTTTTTTCACTACCGCTAAATCAACTTATTAGCTCACTATTTATCCAAGCTTCGCCAAGGTCGGGCATTGTGTGTGTGTGTGTGTGTGTGTGTGTGTCTGTGTGTGTGTGCGTGCGTGCGTGTGTGTATGTATGTGTGCGTGTGTGTTTGAGTTTGTATGTGTGTGTGTGTGTGTGTGTGTGTTGTGCGGCGGTGGGATGGGGTTGTTAGGAGCTGTGAATTTTATCAAATATTTCTGAAATAGATGCATATTTCAAAGATATGAAAATACCATTATATAAACCTTAATCATAGAGATTAGTTATGTTCTATGCAATTTTGACGCGTGATTTAGCGGCAAAAAAATCATAAGCTGGAATTTAAGTGTTACTTCAACTTTTTTCAATATCTGGAAATAATGACTAATTTTATAAGAAAATGTGTAGACATATAATATAAAGCAAAATAGGTGTAAAAATCAAATAAATATGATTGAAAATGCTTAAACTGTATTATTGATATTTTTATAGAAACGGGCGGCTTTGTAAAGTTAGCATTTAGATGTCTATTAACGTACATTTGACATGAAGTTTTAAACGTCTATTTGACATAGATTATTGTTATTGTTTTTACATTGTTGCCTATTTACTAATAATAAATAATAAGGTATACTATTCATACGAGGTAATACAAGAGAACTACAAAGAAGAGGAAGAGACTCAGGAAGGAGTACAAGTAGAACCTACAAAAGAACAGTCCAAGAAAGATCATCAGAAGAAAGGAAACACGAAGAACAAATAAGAAGAATAAATAAAACAGCTTGTAGAAAGAACTAATAAGAAGACGTAAGGACGGACAAAAAAGACTAACAAGACAATGAATACAGGAAAAATAAACACATAGCAAATAAAAAAAACAAACAAAAAAATTAAACAAAAGACATGGACATTGGGTACATGGAACGTAAGAGGTATACATGGAAAAGAAATACAACTAGCAAAGGATATAGAAAATGAAACAGACATTTTAACACTAACAGAAACTAAAATAAAAGGACGATAACAATAAATAATGGAAACCTACTGATATACAGCGGTGTAGACGAAACTAAAAGAGCGCAAGCTGGAGTGGCTTGCATGATAAAAGAGAAGTAACGGAAAAAATGAGGAAATGGAAATAATACTACGATGGAGAATAGTAAGTGCAGAGGTGACATATCGCAGAACGAAATGACAACCTTAATAATATGCTATGGATCAGTTGAAGACGCGATGGAGATGAAGATTGCAAGGAGCTGTAAGTGAAAGCAGTGGCATCATACTAATTACCAGGAGACTTGAAGGACAGAGTGGGAAATAAAACTGAAGATTGGCCTGGGGTCATTGAGCCATTCGGAGAAGAAAAAGTAAATAAAAATGGAAAACTAGAGAAGTACTATCAAGAGGTGAACAATCCATAATAGACTACACAATAATAAATCAAACGAAATAGACAAGAATTAAAGGCACAAGACTAAGAAGTTTTGAAATAGGAAGTGACCACTTCTTAGTTGAAACGACATTCTTTATCAGAGATCAAAAACCGAAGAAAATGCAAAGGAAAGAAACTGCAAACTAAGTTAAAATAAACACACACAAACATAGAGACAACAAAATAAGAAATAAGTATGAAAGTATAAAGAAAAGGATATACTAACTAAAAGACAAAAAACAAACGATATAGGAGAAGAATGGCGAATATTAAAAAACGTAACTACGAAAACAGGGGAAAAATAATGTGACACTAGAAGAGACAAGAAACGTACATATTGGTGGAACGATGAAGTAAGCAAAGAGAACAAAAAGAAGAAAAAATTATGGAAAGAGTATCTCAATGAAAAGACTGAGAAAACACGAAATATACAAACAACAAAGACAGAAAGCAAAAGAGTAGTTACAAAAGCACAGAAGGAAAGCTTGGAACAATTCGGAATTCTATGTAATACTTAAAAATATAAAGCAAAACAAAGATGTAACTCTTGAATGTATCTAGGCCAAGAGAGGAAAGATAATAACAGAGGAGAGACAAATAATAAATAGATGGAGAGAATACTCCGGCGAACTATTAAACCATAACAGTACAGACACAACTCAAGACATAGAAGAAAAACAAGATGAAGAAATAGACAATGGAGACCCAATAACTGAAGAAAAACTAAATCAAGCAATAAACAAAACGAGAATAGGAAGACAGCAGGATGTGATGAAATAGTTAGGGAAAAATGCACGACAGTATTTGCTAAACATACTAACCTAATCTGGAAGAAGAAAACAGTACCGGACAAACGCAATTATATTTCTAATTCACAAACAAGAAAACACCAGAGATTGCCGAAACTACAGAGGCAGCTCGCTAATATGTGTAGTCGCCAAAATATGTGAAACCATACTAGAGAAAAGGTTATGAGAAGAGACAGACAGAAAATTACAAGACGAACTAAATGGATTCAAGAATGGTCATAGTATGCAAGATCACATATTTACGGTACAACGGCTAATAGAAAAAGCAGTAATGAAAAATAAAGTAATATATATATATATATATATATATATATATATATATATATATATATATATATATATATATATATATATATATATATATATACAGTGTGTCGAGATTCAGCATGCATGTATTGCTATATTCGTTAATATTGAAGATAGAATGTCGGTTAAATGGGGAAAGTTTTAGAAAATTTTATGGCTGTCATCATGGTAAAGTCAGATTTGAAGTAACTTTTTTGTTTTGAAATAATTAAAGAAAACAAAATTGTGCATTTCTACTACCCCTGTAGCTCTTTTATTTGAAGTCTGACAACATTTTGATTTGTACATTATTATGACACTTTTAAAAGACAATTTTAAAAAAGTACCAAAATTTATCTACAGTCATTTGTTTTGAAATACATACACTAACTATTGTTTTTCATATGGACGCCATCTTGGATTTTTACATTATCGAATAGTATTTTTTATCACCTTTTCAGCGATGTATCACATGATACGAGAATTTACTTCCAATTATCAAAAATTTAAAAAATATAAAATTGAAATAGTAGGCCTTGAGAAGGCATGGATTAATAAATGAAAAATTTATACAATTAGATTCCTAATTATTGTAATTTCTAATAACTAAAATAAAAACAAAACCGATAATAGTAACTATCATTAACATGCTCGATATGTCCCCCTCTACACTCCACACATTTTCTACATTTTCATATCATGTAATACATTGTAGAAGAGGTGTTAAAATCCATTATTCGATAATGTAAAAATCCAAATAGCGTCCAAAAACAAAAGTTAGAAATGTATTAAATTTTGTAAGTAAAAACAGATAAATTAGCAAGGATTTAAATTTTTGATAGTTGGAAGTAAATTCTCGTACCATGTGATACATCGCTGAAAAGATGATAAAAAATACTATTCGATAATGTAAAAATCCAAGATGGCGTCCATATGAAAAACAATAGTTAGTGTATGTATTTCAAAAACAAATGACTGTAGATAAATTTTGGTACTTTTTTTAAAATTGTCTTTTAAAAGTGTCATAATAATGTACAAATCAAAATGTTGTCAGACTTCAAATAAAAGAGCTACAGGGGGTAGTAGAAAATGCACAATTTTTGTTTTCTTCAATTATTTCAAAAACAAAAAAAGTTACTTCAAATCTGACTTTGCCATGATGATAGCCATAAAATTCTCTAAAACTTTCCCCATTTAGCCGACATTCTATCTTCAATATTAACGACTATAGCAATACATGCATGCTGAATCTCGGACACACTGTATATATACATACAGTGTGGTGATAAAGTAAGGAACAAAATTTATAATTGCGTTATTTAATGTTTCCAAGAAAAACGCTCGGATAGGGCAACTTTACTTTTTAATTAGCCACCTTACGACATAAAAATGTTACTTATACTTATACTTATACATGTATTTTTGCACAATGACGTCATCATTGGTTTTTTTCAATGACAACCCCAATTTTTTTGCTGCTTTTTATTAGATGGTCCAACTACTTAAATTATGGAGTAAAAAAATTGGTACCTTAGATAACTATTTTTTTGAGAAAATAACACATTTACCGTAAGACATAAAAATGTAGCTTTAATGGAAGAAAATCATAATTAAACCTCAAAAACAAACGAAATTTATCCCAAATGTTCAAATTGCGCTCAAGATATTGACAGACGCTGATTTCAAAGTGAGGAGGCGCCCCATCATGTTGAAACCAAATATCCTGATGGGGTTCATCTGCTTCGTGATAATTTGGAAACATTGCTGTCAGAGCTGGCACTAAATCAAACTGTAAAAAGTCCAAATAACGTGCTGCTGCAAGGTTCCCGTCAAAAAAGTAAGGTCCCATTAAACGACGTCCTTGAGTGTACAAAGTGTTTACACTCGCATCTATCATTGCCAAATGGTTAACGGAGCGCAATTTGAACATTTGCGATAAATTTCGTTTGTTTTTGAGGTTTAATTATGATTTTCTTCCATTAAAGTTACATTTTTATTTCTTACGGTAAATGTGTTATCTAAGGTACCTATTTTTACACCATAATTTAAGTAGTTGAACCATCTAATAAAAAGCAGCAAAAAAATTGGAGTTGTCATTGAAAAAACCAATGATGATACTATTGTGCAAAAATACATGACGTCATAAGTTAAATTTTTATGTCATAAGGTGACTAATTAAAAAGTAAAATTGACCTGTCCGAGCGTTTTGCTTGGAAACATTAAATAACGCAATTATAAATTTTGTTCCTTACTTTATCACCACACTGTATATATATATATATATATATATATATATATATATATATATATATATATACAGGGTGTCTAGCGAGACCATTCATTAGAAGTTTATGGGGTTGTGGGCAAAGTAAATGGGAACCATAGTTTTGAATCTTTTTTATTGAAATTATACATGCCTATCTATTACGGTTTTTAAGATAGAAATTATTTTCCGAAATCTTGACACCTGGTTGACACTTACAAAATTGACAGTAACCCTGTTAAGATTGAGATAAAAAGTTAGAATCCTAAGCTTGTAGTTTAAAGATGTCTTTTTAAAATAAAAATCTTTGCCTGAGAATAATGCCTAAATTTTTACTTTTCAGTTAAAAATGTAAAATCAATTTGTTTAAATGCAATACCCTATTTTTTGTGGCGTAATCGAATTGGCGATAGATTTGATACAAACTGATATGACATGTTGTTATACCTAAATCAAACTGTTTTAATTCCTTAGCCATTATATACGAGAAATAATTTTTCAAATGCCAAGTATTTAATGTTTGTGATTTAGTACGTATCCATTAAGTGCCTTAACATTACTGCTAAAAGAGTGAAAATGGATAACAATAACGAAAAAATGTTTATACAAATGAAGAAATGCTTCATTTATTTTTATCACGCGACAAGTTCCTTAGTAGAACGTGCACAATGTCTATCTGTAGTTCACGATGAAGAAGCAGAGTTGAATACCTTGGCTTATTTCGAGGCCAATTCCAGCGCCTCAGTTCGTGCTACGTAAAGAAGAGAATGTTTTGAAAAAATTATCTGGACAAACGAATCTAAGTTTTCGCTTGAAGTTTTTAACATGCATAACAACCATGTCTGGGCTTCAGCGAATCTGCATGAAATCCGAGAAATGCACTATCAGGTCAGGTTTATTCTTCTTTTGCCTTATAATGGATGACGATTCTCATATGTCATTTATGACGGCGTGTTAACGGCGACGCGGTACCTAAATTTATTACGGACTGTCGTAGTAGATTTTCTTCATAACGTGCCTTTGAACTTGGGAAGAGGTTGTGGGTATTAATTGGATAGAGCACAAACCCCATTGCACCCAAGAAGTATCCCAAGGACTCACCTTAATGTTCGAAGACAAGTGGATAAGGCGGTTAGGATATGGAACTAGGCTGCAAGATCTCCAGATTTGACACATTTGGACTTCCACCTTTGGAGAAATATCAAGCATCAGGTCTACCAGACACCGGCAAAGACGAGGGAGGAATTAGAGACACGCGCGCGAATAGCATTTGACAAGCTCTCTCCTCAAGAAGTACGAACAGCAGTATTGGAGGGTGTTTCTTCACGCATAACATCATGCTTGAATGCGAACGCCACCATTTCCAACATTTATTATAATTTGTTTCTAGTTTTCGTGAATAGTTTTCGTTAAATACTGTGCAAGTTCTATTAAAAATCTTGTAGCATCTTCCGTGCATAAAAAATAGATTGAGAATTTCTTCATCTGTATAAACATTATATTTATAATATTAAGGCAGATAAATACTAAGTCACAAACATTAAAAACTTTACATTAAAAAAATTATTTCTCTTATAGCAACCATTCATAGTATTCTCGAAATAATGGCTAAGGAATTAAAATTTTTCTTTTTTTGGAAATAACTCTAAAACAGTTTGATTTAGGTATAACATGTCATATCATTTTGTAGCAAATCATATTGCCAATTCGATTACGTAACAAAAATAGGGTATTCTACTTAAATTTTTTTTTTTTTTTAAGTATAAATTTAGGCATTACTCTCAGGCAAAGATTTTTATTTGTCTCAATCCAAATAGGAGTTACAGTCCATTTTGTAAACATCAACCAGCTGTCAAGATTTCGGAAAATAATTTGTATCTCAAAAACTATAATAGATGTTATGGTACAGTTTTAATTAAAAAAATTCAAAATTACGGTTCCCATCCAAAAAAGCAAAAATATATAGGGTGTTCTATTGAAAATAACAAAGTAGATGGCGACTTCTGGTACAACTGGGAGGGCTAGAATTTGAAAATATTTTAGATGAAGAGAACGCAGTGAATACCTAACTTATAAATTTTCAGGTTTGTATTTTGGCCACAACTCCATACACTTCTAAGGAACGGTCTCTCTCTCTGCCTTTCTCTCTCTCTCTCTCTCTCTCTTTATATATATATATATATATATATATATATATATATATATATATATATATATATATATATATATATATATATATATATATATAATTATATTTATTTAAAATTCTTTTAGTCATACAGTAATAGATTGAACAACTCATTTATTTTTCGAGTGAAGCAAGTCAATCGATTCAAACTTGAACTGTATTACTTAGTTACGATGTATTATAATTATTATACACAGAATGAAGGATCACAGTCAACTTTTGTGAATGTCATGTGACGTAACTAGAAGTACATACAGTTCAAGTTTGAATCAGACTTGCTCTCGATAGCTCAGATGGAAGACCCACTTAAAGTGGAGGTCTTCAAGTATAAATTTTTACTGTATGTACAAAAGTTAATTTTAAATAAAATTCAATTAATGATTGTTAAATTGAACTTCTGTTCGTGCACTAAACCATTATAGTTATATATATATATATATATATATATATATATATATATATATATATATATATATATATATATATATATATATATATATATATATATATATATATATATATATATATATATATATATGTTTCATAGACATGAAAAAGCGTTTGATTCAATCAAAAGACAAGCCGTCGGGGATAGCCTGAAGGCAAAGGGAGAAAATAAAGAACTTATCAAAGGAATCAAAAGTCTATATAAAAAAACAACGAATCAAATTAGAACAAACAATAGCTTATCAGAACCATTGATAACAACCGAAGGAGTTAGACGAGGAGGGAGTTTAAGCTCAGCACTATTCATAAACACTATAGATGAAGTAATTAAAGAATGGAAGATTTTAAAAAATGTTACGCGGGATAGAATAACATAAAACCAGTAAATGCAGAGCTCTGTTTATTCGCAGATGATACTACACTCATGGCTGAATTGGGAGAAAACTATAATATAACTTAGAAAAATGGAACAGCAAAGAAATATAGACTAAATGTAAATGTACAAAAAACACAAACAATTAAAATCAGAAAGGATAAAGTAATAACAACGCCCTTAAATATCAGAATAGAGAACAAGCAAACAGTAGAAACGAACATATATAAATACGTAGCAACCATAATAAATAATAGAGGAGAGATTGAAGAGGAAATAAATAGCAGGCTAGTAAAAACAGAAAGACTATTCTATACGCTAAACAAAGGTTCCTTAACAATAACCAGGTAACAGAAAAGACAAAGATGATAATATACAAAACCATATACATACCAACACTTACATACGGTTGCGAAAACTAGATACTTAACAGAATACAAAGAGAAAGAATGCAAGCGGCAGAAATGAGGTACTTCAGACATAAATAAGAGAAAGACTAAACATTAAAAACCTGGATGAAATAATCGAAGAAAAAGCTAAGATGGTTCGCACATGTGATCAGAATGGACAAGAACAGACAAGTAAGACTAGTATGGGAAGCAAGAACCCTGGGAAAAAACAGAAGAGGTAGACTACGTAAAATGATTGAAATATTAAAGAAAGAGGAGAATCTCGCTCTTGATGGAATGAAATGGAAATTATTTACCAAATGTATAACCAAAAATTAACCTCGACACCTATTAGGTATAAGAATTTAGAATAGATTATACATGTATGTATGAAATGCTTATTGTGTGTTTGGTTACTCATGTCCTTCAGTGTTGAGGGGAGGGGCCCATATAAAAGACTACTCCTGGTAGTACCATACGCAATAAACCATTGCACCATACTATGGTACATAAAACCAAACAGTTTTAATCTTATTTTACGTATTTAGCAACGTATGTGTTGAATAAATACTTTGTTTTATTAATAGTAATATATCAAAAGTTTCAAGAATGTGTTACATAAACAACTGTTGAGTTCCAAATTGATTTAGTCAAGTCAAGTTACTTTTCTTAGTTTTTTTTTGTTGTATATAATTGTTTTTATGTTAGCTTCATTGCTACATTATAGATGCAAAATACACGTCGTTTTATAAAAGAGTATATAATATTTTTTGTCGTCGCTAGCATTAGAATACCTTGGTTATTAATTTCAAAATGGTTAATAATATGTCACTTTATGGCATGCGTGCTGAAATGTTGTACCATAAAGACGTCTTAACGACTAAATACAAACAAAGGAATTGAACAAATTATTTATTTATATTCATACTACAGTTAGAATATAATCTGTAATTAATGTAATATTACAGAAATTATTGTTTACTGATGTTAATATTAACGGTGCAACTGGAATATCCGGTAATTAAAATTCCTCCAGATGTTTCAAGAAGGTATTCGCTTGAACTGCTTGAAGATGTTGATATAGATCTCTCTTGGTTACTCATTTGCTGTATGCTACTAGATCCTAAGATTTTAGCAATTTTCGTCTTGTTTTCGATGGAGTCTGCTACGTACCCTTCAGCAACAGCATCGTTTTTCCGATCTCCATGCTGTTCTAATGTCAGCTCCACTGTCTGCCAAGATTGTGGCAGAAGTTCTACGAAATGTATGGCCTGTGTATTGATC
Source organism: Vesta saturnalis (assembly GCA_036346205.1). Classification (NCBI taxonomy): domain Eukaryota; kingdom Metazoa; phylum Arthropoda; class Insecta; order Coleoptera; family Lampyridae; genus Vesta; species Vesta saturnalis. The sequence continues at coordinate 908,304 of JARFJB010002461.1, read as the reverse complement.
GGCATTGGGAATATTTAAATACTTGGCAATCTGTCAAAGAATCTGACCAAATGTATTAATGCCATTAGGATTACAGGTACATTTACACCCATTGTAGAATAAAAATAACTTTTCAATCTTCACATGCTTCGGTCTTAAACTCAATATAATTTACTCTACTGTCATCGTTTAATATGGTAATAAACCTGGGTCTATGCGTTTTGATATCTCTAATACAAACAACAAAGACAGAACCTTCTTCTTTAAAACCCCCTACACACAGATTGTACAATTCTATTCGTCTGCCAAACACACCAAATGTTGTAACTACCTAAAATGTAAACATATTTATTAAGAATAATCTTAAAAGCAAAAATTTACCTTCATAAGTATTTGTCGTTGGGTGCTTCATGAAAAAAATAATAAGTGCTCTTTTGAAAACACTAATGACCTCTGGTATGTACCCAACAGAATAGTTTTTCAAGAATGCCGAAAGTTTTGAAAACTTTTTGAAACGTAACATACATTTTAATTTGGAGTACATGCACCATAATCTAGATGATTTGTAGTTTTTCGACTAATAAAATAAATACAAAGAATGATTACCTTTAATAAATGATGTAATGAACTTACCTGATCAAGGAAATACGCAAGCAAAACCTACTCTGTTTCCGTATTATTCTTGCGCATGCACTCAATAAATCTGTCGAACTCTTTCTTATAAATGATTTCGGACTTTTTAGTTATAAGACTCAACTCAGCTTCTTCTGCTTTTTTAAAGATTTCTTCATCCACGTCTGAATCCATTTTTGCAAAATTTGTTTATTTTCAAAAAATTAATAACACATAATGCAAAACTATGGCAACTATAATAAGACTGTTCATGAACTTGTGAAATGATATTTTTTTGTAATGATCTGAAATTATTATTTCATTTAAATTGTGTCTCAAAGTGGCTAGTTTGACGACAAATTAGCATATGAAAGTCGTTTATAATGCGGGATTATGGCATTCGTTTCCATTATTGTTTGAGCGGAGCGAAATCAATAGTGGAAACTCCTGCCATAATCCCTTGCATTATAAACTAATTTCATAGTATACTAATATACTCTTTGGTTTTATTATAGTCAGGTAGGTGCAAAGCTGCCTCCGATCAATCTTCCACCTTTTAAGCAAGTTTGTCTGTTTATCTTATCGTTGCCAAATATTATTATGTTTTTCATTACGGAATGTTTCCTATTTATTATTTTGCTAACGTGTAGAAATTATTTCTTTGTTTAATAAAAATACATTATTGTTATTGTTATAGGCATCACAATTTATTTGGATACTAAAATGCAAGCATTTACACAGTGTAGTATTGCGAGTTGCCTATATAAATTTCCCAAATTATTAAACGAATTCGTACATTATCGTATGAATTCGTTTATCTCATTCTCAATAACCTGAAATTATCATCAAAAGTCAGCTGTGGGTGTAACGTCAGTTTGGTTCGATTCCGAGTTGGGTTAAATGTTAGTATAACCGTTAATTATTTATGATTTGATTACTGAACGGTTTTGTGTTTTATAACTATTACAACAAGGGCTAATTACTGAAAATTAAATAAAAAGAGAACTATACGATTTATACAAGTGCAATTGTTTATAAGAGATCAGGGTGTACTTATTGTTTTTTTAAATAATCATCGAAAGGTAAGTTTTTTATTAGTGTAATAATTTGGTACATTTGCTAAGAAGGCCACGCTTCTTAATGTTTATATTGAAACAATTAATTCTAATCAATCACGATTTATTTAAGAATTTCAATTAGCACACCTGTTGGTTTACCTATAAAAATTTGCTGTCCTAGTACCTGTTTTGGTATGACTCAGATTTTGTGCTTACGTCAACTAACGCAATTGTTATGTATTGTAATTTGGCCCCAATTTTTTTGTCTGACGAAGCGGCTTCGGTTGTATGTGTTGTTAGCAACCCCCTTCACTAAATATGTATATAAGTATTTAGGACAAGCGTAATGCCATGATTCTCTATTACATATTTTAGAAATTACCTACTTTCACATTACCTTCTTTTAATTAATTTCCGTATTCAACTTTAATTGCAATTAAAATCGTAATAATAAGTCGAAATTTCTATAAAAATCTTTATTCAATTATTAAGTGTTAACGAAGGTTAACGAATTTGATTCTATAGCGTGCCCTAAATTTATTGTCAGTTACCAAGTTATTAATATAATTTTAGTTTTAGATTATTAAAACCATTTTTATTCCTATTTAATATCCTTAATTTGACACATAATCTTGGTGCAATCGGTTAAAATTCCTGTAAATTTCAAAGGAAATACTTCCTGTTATGTTTGTAAATAAGAATAATTGTATTTACAACTTGATCCGCGTGGTAACGTAACAATGCATTGTTGGTTTTTTTCTTAAATAATGTTGGTAAACAAACTTAATGTGATATGTGTAAATAATCACAATTCAGAATTAATGTAATGCTTGTAATGCTGGTGTTCAATTACATTTGACATTCCAGAACATTTGAAAAAAGTAAAGTGTATTACCAAGATTTTGCATCAGACGCGTCACGTGCAAATGTGTTTTTATTGGCGTAATGCTTTGTAATGCCCAAGATAAACGCAGTTATTGTAACAAATTTTTTTAAAGCTGGTTTGTGACCTGTAATTTTAGTAAATATGTGGATTAAATAATCAATACCTTCCCATGAAATTGTTTATTAACATAAAGTTAACATCTAAATATAAATTAATCTTAAAACTTGTTTCGACAAAAGACTTGTCATCATCAGGCTACTAGAATAATATAACAGATAAGTTAACATAAAACTAGGGTCAAAATTAGCCAATAAAATGATTGTGTATTGATATTTAATTTTATTTAAATGTTAAATAAACTAATTCGCCTCTAACACTCTAATACAGGCAACGTGGCGAAAAAAAGGGGTCTACCTAACAAAAGGTCGTAAGGAGATGAAATTTGGTATGATCTTAAAATCACACGTCCTTATTAACACACAGCGAGCCGAAGTTAGAAACAGTAACAGCACTTACGCTAAGAGTAGTGCACATTAATAGTATCTGTGCTAGAAGTTCTATTTATTATAACATATTTTTCTCTGAAGCTATATTTTATTTTAAGAGATTCATTAATTCTTATACATATATTTTAATGAACAAAGTTCAAAATTCTGAGTATATTTCAATAAAAGGTCAACATTTTAAATACAATGTAAACGGAAACAAGTGTGAGCAGTAATACTTGACTTAAACATTTATGATTATAATAAAAATGCATTGAAAAAAGGACGTGATTGAACACATGAACCTGTTATTTCTTACATTTATTAGAACCAAGACTCTTATGTTCATCAACGCATTTAGAAAGCGAATGAGGGTTTCTACTTTTCTTTGTTGAAAGTTCTTGGGTGTTTCGACTCGGTGCGCGACAACTCGCCGATGGTCAACTAGCCGACGCCCTACTCGCCGATGAGCCAACTCGCCGACGACCTACTCGCCGATAATATATTATTTTTTACAAGAAACCGACTATTTATTTTAATTAAATTATTATGCCAACCATTAATTAATTAGTTTAAAAATTTATCAAATTTGATTAAATTTTCATGGATTTTAAACATAAAAAATAACTCATTAACACAAATAATATAATTATAAAAAATAATAATAATTTTTATCGTTCATATAGGTCGGTACATACAAATAAACAAAATACATATATACAAATATCTACAAATTTATACAAATACATATAATAAGTCATACCATTTTGTAATTGTGGGATATCCCTTTTAAAAATTCAATTATATTTTCACGGTTATAATTAACTAGTTTATTTAATATTCTTTCATCATTTTCTTCATATTTTCTCCTTTTTGCGGTACCATTGCATCCAGAAATAGCTCTTTCGTAGTCGACTTCATATGATGACTGAACTTTTTTCAAATTCTCGATGAATTTCCACAAGGAAGGATGTGAAATATCAGCACCAAAAGCCACTTGTAATTTACGGTGACAGGCTTCAGCAAAATTATTGGTTCGAAAGTACACGGACCAAATTGATGGCGGATAACAATGGCGAAACTACAAAATTTTTCTGGGGAGGGGCGCTGGCCCCACGGGCTCTTTTTGGGGAGGGGTGCGTATAAAAATTTTGTTGGGGCGTACACACCACTTTTTTATAGATGCATGCGCATGAAAACTACGCCAATCTTGTTTTCACTCTCAATTTTAAACAGTTTTGGTTTTCATCATCATGGTTTGTCATATACCTACTTTAAGTAAAAGACTTTCTTGTTTTCACATTTTATTTAGGAAATGTAACATATAAGTATGAATAAAAAAAAATTCAAACTAATTTTAGTTTAATATCTGTTTTTATAAAAACAGAGAGAACTTGTTCAGCCGACAATTTCTGCTTAACTAAAGCATTTTCGATACAGAGAAGTGATAAATTTGAAAATCTATCTTGTACCATTGTGGTTCTCAGCCATGTTTTTTATCCGCCTCATAGCGGAGAAACTTCTTTCGCAACCAGCTGAACTGATTGGAAGGCCTACAGCAATTTGTAGTAATTTGTAAAGATTTGGAGCAGATCCCCTTCACTTGAACTTTTAGATTTCCCAACGTGATTTCAAGATTTTTATTTTTGAATAAATTTCGTATCACTAAAACTTCAGCTTGAAGTGTTGAGATTTCGATATTGAAGGCCCTCTGATAATTGGCGACGAACTCAAATGCTTGATCCAAATCTAGCTTCTAAAGGAATCAATCGATCTTGCAAGGGAAGATTTTCAAATCGTTTTTTCTATTGCCAATCACGTTGTCCATGATTGGTAGTAAATGTTGACTTTCCAGTATTCGGGAGCTGTAGTTCCTGCAGGTATGTCGAGAGATGATTTACCCAGGGTTGAGTCAGATAGATATTCATTAAGCCTTTGTGGTTGCTTCCTTTTTTTTTGAAATCCTTAAAGGCTCCAAACAAATGTCTTGTTCTCCTGAGAATTTTTCTATTTCACTCCACAGGTCCTCAAATTTGTTCCTCTTCTCTTCAAAGCTACTTATAGTGCTATCTATGATATCACTAGCCTGACCTAGTGTGGCATCTTTTCTCTGAAAATATTTAGTCAGTACATTTGCGACCATTAACACTGAATGGAAGACGAACAAACGATAAATTGTGGCTTTATCATTGATGCCTGTATTCCAAGTGCTTCTACAGAATTTCGAATTTCGAATTGCTTGGAAATTTTTCAAAAGGGATTTGCAATTTTCATATCGACAACCCCACCTGGTACTGCTAAGACTTCCCATTTCGGCCCCCGACTTTATACCTAGAGCATCACGGGCGATTGTGAGATGAGAGTGATGACCGGGTTGAGAAAAGTGGACGTATATTGCCTCCAGAGTGTTGAAAAATGGAGCTGCAGTAGACACCTTAGCACAACTGTCGACAATTACCAAGTTCATCCTGTGTGCCAAGCAATGAAAGTAAATGGCTTGTGGATGATCCTCCCTTATTTTGGCTTGCAGTCCTTGGTGTTTCCCAGACATAACACTGGCTCCATCATAAGATTGGCCAATTATGGCGTTATTCAACAAACTGCATTTACTTAGATACTTTTTAATAAGTATTTTAAACTTGGCATCTCTAGAAGAAGAACAATCTACGAAACCAAGAAAACGTTCCTAAACTTCCAAGCCTACGGTATATCTGATTGCCACGGACAATTGTTCTTGTTTGTAGCACCTAGCTTTATCAACCATTATGGAAAAAAAACCACATTGCCGCACTTCTTCTACAATCTGTTCAATAACAGGTTGAGATGCGATGCTTATTATTTCATTTTGTATTTTGGAACTGCAGTAACTGATATGTCTGTCTAGATGCATCGAAAAATTCGTGTCATGTTTTGCCATAAGTTCACCCAACTCCAGAAAATTTCCTCGGTTAGTAGATGTTGCGTCTTCTCGGTGTCCTCGGAGTGGCAGCCCTTGACGTGTCAAGTATAAAATCATGTCGATTAATTTTATCATATAATCTCGGTTCTGTATTATCATTTCTTCATGTTGTATGGTTAGCTTCTTATGAACATCTCCGGCCTTCAAGGAATGCTTGTAGCCTACAAACCTTTGCATACAGTCACTGTGAGCCAAAGAGGTGTCATGTTTTTCAGCAACTCACTTAGTTTCCTCCAATTACTGAACCCATTAATCGAAAACTTTTCATTTTGATCTCAAATATTTGCAGAATGCCGAAAATGTCTGCAGACAAAGCAGAACGCTTTATCTAACTTCAGACTATATTCAAGCCACTGATAAGTATCAAAGAATTGAGACGAAAACGATCTCCGTCTATCTCCAAATGAACTTTTGGAAAACAACCCTTGGGCCCCTTGGCTGCGAAGGACCACTATCAAGAGTTCCCAGATCTTGATCTTCTGGATCATTTCGTCCTCTTTGATTTGTTTCTGCAGATGTAAAACATCGGATGTTTTGCTACCTTGCCCTTCTTCAGCGGCTTTATTTACATCTTCTCGTATGCCTCCACCAACATTTTCTATATTTGAAGTTGAAGATTGTGTTAAATCACAAGCTATCTCAATATTTGTTGTTGAGTCACATACTGGAGTAGACATTTGCCTTGTCTCAGTCTCATCTTTGTCGGGTTGATTTGTGGCAGATTTGAAAAACGATCGTATGTCTTTGAATTTCTTCATGTTCAAACCGCCCACAATCTGCAATCTGCAACGCAAATAAAAACAAATTTATAAACACCGAAGCTAACTGCTCGGACACTGATGGGGAAACAAGTAAAAGGCGTGAAAGAAAGTACAAATCAAAATCCCTTTGCAGTTTTAACTTTAAACTATTATTATTATTATTATTAGCTGAAACTTGTGATGCAATCTTTCCTTTTTTTTTCACCCATTAAAATTTTAACATCTTATAATGCTCTAAAACAAACATACAAATAAGTAAAATTACCTTAGTCCTTAGTTGTTTGTGGCAGTTGACCTTGGCAGTGGCTATTTGTTTGCTTTGATGTTTTATTTCACACAGCACTGTGCTGTCAGCACAGAAGACTCAGAACATGGAACACCGAACACAGGTTATATTGGCACTTGGCTCATAATAATAATAATAATATTACATAAAACATTAAACATAACTATAACAAGTACTAACCCCATGAATTCATCGTGTGTTGCAGCGTTGCTTATATAGGTACCGATGACGCAAGCAACCCTTCTCGAATCTTCTAGAAGTTCGATGACTAATAATTTACGTAAGCTGCTGTCTGCGTCTGCCGAGGCATCGTAATTATGATTCATACATCTAGATTGTTCGGAATAATGTGTCACCATTTCCGGTATGTTACACTATTTTTAAGTTTCAAGTCTCGCTTCCTTTATAAAAAGTTATCTTTTAGAATGTTAATGTAAACTGTATGTAAACTAATCTAATCTACTAATCTTTGCGGCGTCTTTATGCTTGCTGGGTTTACTACATCGTGAAAGAGGAACTATACATGCTATTGTTTATGCATCAACATTCAACGCATATCAGTATCATGAACCAAAACAGTTCTAAGAGCAGCACAGTCACAGTCAGCAGTCTACCGCCGCCGCGCCGCTTAGCTAAACAAATATTATTTCACCGATACAACTTATGCTCGAATGACGAATATTCTAATGTCCTTACACAATAAATAATAATTAATAATTGTACTTATCACTATGTCACTATTACTACTCGTTTGTTTATCGCAATGGTTTAAGATTTTACGAATTAAGTTGTTAGATGGAATTTAAGATAAGAATGAAAAATGGGGAAGTGCTCTGTTTTTCTGGGGTGTGTCACGGCTTGCCTGGGGTGTGCCTTGCACCCCCCTAGTTTCGCCACTGGCGGATAAGTTGGCGGTACTCTAGTACCGTTATTGCGTAAGCGACCGATGTAATTATTGCTGAACCAAGCCAAAATTGGCTCAAATACATCGGGCAAATAATTTTCTAACTCCATAATTGCTGGTATGACGTCTTCTTCCGGAACAAATGCCAATGAAGTTATCATCTTTGCTTGCGAATTGCGGATCAGTATTATATTGCGATAATAAATTGCAAGACGACAAATGCTTTCTCAGGTTTTTCACCAAATGAAATAAGCAGCCACTGATTACTGTTTCAGGAAAAACTTGCTGAATAGCCTGGTGAATAGCCAATTAATAATCCACATTAATATTTTCCGGATTCAACTGCGGCCAAAGTTCTCGAATCATGTTGAATACTTTGATGTATGTGTCAGTGCTCTTACATGGCAGCAAACAATAAAGTACTGGAAAGACTGGGCCTTTCTCTTCATGAGTGTCTTTCCTTGCTAATATTACAAAAATTGGAGCAAACAGAGTAGGACATAATAAGAAAGTCCCATCGACATAAAGTTCTTTCATATTAGAACTCCAACTTGAATGTTATTCTTTTCCAAATATAAGGATCCGCTTGCAATTTGGACCAGAATCAGCTAATAAAAATTTTTCAAATTGATTGGGACTATATTCGTATTGCGAATATAGTTGGGGTATAACGATTTCTTCAGGTGTTTCCGGATTTGGAGGCGCGCATGATTTCTTAACCCGTGCTCTTTGGATGTTTCTCCGAGTAACATTAGAATTTGGAATAACTCCCTTTACTGCGTCGGGAACTTTCTCTAATGCCCGACCTCGAATTTGGGAAGGATTTTCCATCGTAGTTGATGCTAGATCTTTGATTTCCGGATTTATTTGTTGCAAGGTAACATTAGCAGCATTTCCAACAGTGCTGCAAGTATGTTGTTTTCGCACGGAATTGAGAGAATTATCTGAAAGGTTCGTCCATACTCTTCCATTGCAACCTCTGTGCTCGCAACGCCAGAATTGGATTGTGTTGTCTTTGTTTGTCTTATCCATCTAAAGCGTACTTTGTCCTCTTTGGCTTTGAATTTCCATGACTAGTCTAAATAAAAAAATATTAGTTGAAACGGTCAAAATAATGCAATGATGTAAATTATTTTTTCTTCAAGCATTCGCAATAAAGAAATGTACTATTTTTAATTAATAAAATATTAAATAGCTTACCTTGTAATAAAAATATATCAGTTTTGAGTTTAAGTTCAAACTAATTCTGCAATTGTCACAAAAAAATAAAATTGAATAATTTTCACAATTAACACGATCTTAACTGTTTCAGAAACAAGATCTGAATAATTTCGAAGTGAAAAGTTAAAAACTTTTTATAGGTACTTAAATGATCACCTAATTACTGAATGACTTAAACAACTATGAATGGGATTAAATTTTTATATGGAAAAGCCTAAATATCTCATTATAGCAAATCTATAATCTTAATTTTTCATAAATAAATTTTCAATTCATAACATAGGTATTATTTTGATTTCTGGAAAGAAGTGATTAAAAAACTGTTAACTTGCAATTTTCAATCGAACCAAAATTTCCAAATTGTTTTATTAGTTTAATTAGAAGTGTTATACTATTGCATGTGAAATTACATCATCCTCACTTTATTTATTAATAAACTTTTATTTAAAAATAAATTGTTGGATATTAAAAAAATAATATTTTCGGCGAGTAGGTCGTCGGCGAGTTGGCTCGTCGGCGAGTAGGTAGTCGGCGAGTTGGCATCGGCGAGTGGGCCATCGGCGAGTTGACCTGCTTCGGTTTCGACCAGCCACGTGAGCCCTTCTTCCACCCATACTGATTTTTTTCTTCTAAACACAGAAGTTGGTTGGACAGATCTCGACATCATGTCGTAGACCAACTATCTTTTTACTGCAATGCACTCCATTGTACTTAAAACGGGTATATAAGCCGCTAGCAAGACTATTTTCAGTCTTGGTACACTTATTTTTATTGCTCAAGAACGGCTGGGTAAAATGTAGTAGTATTTTCATAAATTTTTTCAAATATATCTAGATAGTGTTTCTTCCATTCTTCTTTTAGATCATTTATTTCTTGTGGTGTTTGTAAATTTTCAGGACTTATGTTTCCATCAAGTAAAATTTCATTCTTTGTTTGTATTTTATTATCATTTGGTTCAGTCGCCATGTCAATACATTCTGTTTCTTCATGCATTTTACCTTGCAGAAGTAAAAATAATTCAATATCGGGCCCTTTGCCGCTTGCTACTTTATATAATTGACATTTAACATTTTCAGTCCAAGCATTCATACTGCATTTCAAATTATATTTTATTAACACAGCAGCCTGATGCTTACAATGTTCTCCATTGATCCCTACATAACAAATGCATTTTTCTGAAAGCATATCTACTGCGTAATAGTTAGTATTATCACTACTGCTCAGGACACTGTATTCAAAATTATTTATTTCATGAATACTATTTGGGCCAACATCTTTATTGGATGTTAAGTATCGATTTAGAACACTTTTTGTAATTATTTGTATTCGTACCTCTCAATAATATTTGATTTCTGTACAACATACACCACATCTCCTTTTTCTTCATCGAGTTCTCGACATATTTAAGAAATAACGGATATTTGCAATTGTGTTGAAAAGCTGTAATAGCTTCACTAAATCCCTCATCATCACTGGCTATCAAAATATTTCGAAATAGTTTATATGTGGGTTGTTGATCTGCTTTGAGAATAGCATGACTTCCTGTCTGAATCCATTTCAATGCGTCTTTGAGGACACGAATCGTACACAATGAAAAGTTAGAACTGGGCCAATATTTTCGTAAAACATTGATTTCTGTTAAATTATCGTCGGTTAGAGTTGCAACAGAAAGAATTTCAGTTTTTGGAGGTCTGCATCAAATACCTCTGATTTTAAGCTTGTTAGTACTATACAACCAACTGCAGGTGTTTGTATCATAAAAAATAAATTTTGTGATTTTGACTGTCATAGTTACCAACCTGAAGAATCTACCAATAGTGACTCATTCACTGTAGGTAGCATCAATGATCTCTGCATTAATGGAGTGCATAATGCAATTGCATAATCATTTTCATTACTCGTGATGCCATACCAGACTCCGTCATTATTTTGGACTACTTCTAAATGTTTCATCATTCCTTCTCCACTCTTTTCGCCAATGTTTTCTTTGAAGTTTTTTCTCCACAATGTTTGCACGTCTGTCTTTGTCGAAAAAAATGCTTCTGTCGGATACCTTGCTACTATAATCTTCATCTAATTAATCGATCATTAATTCTTCCTGTCTGAATCCATTTCAATGCGGCTTTGAGAACACGAATCGTACACTATGAAAAGTTAGAACTGGGCCAATATTTTCGTAAAACATTGATTTCTGTTAAATTATCGTCGGTTAGAGTTGCAACAGAAAGAATTTCAGTTTTTGGAGGGCTGCATCAAGTACCTCTGATTTTAAGCTTTTTAGTATTATACAACCAACTGCAGGCGTTTGTATTATAAAAAAATAAATTTTGTGATTTTGACTGTCACCGTTACCAGAAGAATCTACCAATAGTGACTCATTCACTGTAGGTAGCATCAATGATCTCTGCATTAATGCAGTGCATAATGCAATTGCATAATTATTGTCGGATACCTTGCTACTATAATCTTCATCTAATTAATCGATCATTAATGCATAATACGTATGGTAAGTCGATAAAGCAGAATGTTCCCGTTGAAATAACTCGACAACTTTTGATTTAGCCTCTTCTCCTAGGGGCCTTTCACGTAATTCGTCTACACAGTTGAGTCTGTGATTATGCATCTGTTTAAGTTGTACAATGCACGGCCACTCGGACAGTAATGTATGGTCTAAACTTGTTTTCGATCGAGGTATATATTTTTTGATAGTGAGGATGATTTGCTCAGGGCAATCAATATTCCTACTTTTTTTCTTGGGATCTGCCCATCTAGTATTCCTATGGCATTTATATTCTCTTTTCAAAATATGTCTCTCTCGCTTCTTTCCCGCCGGTTTTGTTGTTCGTTTTACAGTTCAAGCTTCATCCATAATGTTTTGTAAATCTCTAAACCAAACCTTCATGGAAAGAGGAAACCTGATTTATTCAGAATATAACAAACTCCTGATCAAATCAAGCATCAGTGTCAGTTTATTCTAAAGTTGTACAATTGTTAAACGGAGGTGTCGAGATAATTTGGTAAGTATTACAAATCCAGATCAAAATGCAGCAATACCCAATACCCAATAAGTTTCAAAGCTTTAGATTTTGACGAGAATTCAATATTGCACTTTTTTTCATCATTGCACAATCTCACCCTAGTATACAGGGTGATTCACGGTCCATGGTAGGTTAGTCGTATAAGGAAAAGGAGATATAGGATTGTTCTGAAAACTTGGTTACCTAGGTAACGTTTTGAGATCTATACATCTAAAATATTTTCAGCGATGCAGCGTTTCCGCTTGTATTAAAAAGTAGCAGCATCTCTGATATTTTAAATGAGATACCTTGTATATTTTTTAATTTTTGGGTTCGACATTACTCTTCTTTTTTATACCTGTCTTTAGTGATTTTCGAGACATTAATTTCTTTCAATAATTTGTGTTCAAAATGTAGCTCGAATTAAATGTTTATTACTACGGGATTTTTATTCATAGAAAGTTTAAATTTCAAGCGTGCTTTAGCAGCGTCCTCTGTGTTAATTTTGCGCATAGGAGTTTGATCTATGTTGTGCAGGGTTTAGTGATTTTACTGCCGAGACAAAAATGACCAATAGTTACAGTTTTAGAGAAAATTGCTTCTATTTTCAGCTGGCTATTTAAGTATAGGAACATGCTTTATTGCTTTAAAGGGAATTTAATTGTCTTTAATAATATTTTATAACATACAGAGTGTTCCATTAATAAAACGCACTTTTCGCCATTTTGCTATCTAGCAGTAAAGTCACTAATTTTGAAAGACCCTGTATAACGTAGATCAAACTCCTATGCGCAGAACTAATACAGAGGACGCTGCTAAAGCACGTTTAAAATTTAGGTAAGCTTTCTATGAATAAAAATTGCGCAGTAATAAACTTTTAATTCGAGCTATGTTTTGAACAAAAAAGAATGAAAAAAATTAATATCTCGCAAACCACTAAAGATAGGTATAGGAAAGGATTATGCAAAAATAATCAGAAATTAATGTCGAAACTAAAAATTCAAAAATGTACAGGGGTCTCATTTAAAATATCAGAGATGCTGCTACTTTTTGGTACAAACGGCAACGCTGCAACGCTGAAAATATTTTGCATGTATAGATCATAAAACGTTCCTAGGTAACCAAATTTTCAGAACAATCCTATGTCTCGTTTTCCTTATACATCTACCCTGAATCACCATGTATAGGATAACGTGGGGTATCAGGTGAGATAGCGCATTATTTGTATATCAATTCCTTATGTTAACTTTACCTCAACATCAAATTTGTTGTATAATTTTAGCCTTATCACACCATAACTGATAACTTTCTTCGGAAAATTTTCTGGCAATCTTCTTATTCTTTCCATACTGTTTCTTAAACACCTATGGCCGTTGCTGTACAACTGTTACTGAACAACTGAACGCACAGTCTCACAGATCAATATGTTTTTCCTCTATCAGCGTGGATATCGTTTCTTGTAGTTTCTTGTACGTTTACGTGCAGTCCTGACATAACGTTGGGATGCCTAGCACGGATGCTCTTACTGTACCTGTTTGGCGTAGCGCAGGTGTCGTTGCTGACATGGAGATCGGGATGACGAATTTGAACGAATTATCTTGCCCGAGTGCTGTTACTGTATATACGACCGGGTAGCGCCGCCATCTTTGAAAAATGGTGCCCAAAATCAGTTTTTTTGTGAAATACTCCGTTACTATTAGCCCTATGAAAAAAAAGTTAAATGATAAAATATAGAGTATAAAATTCTCCATAAAATATGTTGTGTGCATTCTTTCGTCAGACCAATAGTTTCGTATATTTACCAAATAATGGACTTTATTATTAGTATTATTATTTCCGTAGAATATACAGGGTCCTTCATTTCAGCTCCCGCCTTTTTTAGCTTAGTTATTATTTAACTTAAAGTTTTAATATTTTGCACACTTTATCTGTGACCTAGAGAGCATTTTAGGAACATTTGATTGATTATACAGGGTGGTCCAAAAATTGTGACGTCATAATGGCATATATTTTTTTAAATGACATACTTTATATTTTTTGCAGATTTAATTAACTTCTATGATTGTCTACATAACCCTAAAATTCTATAGAAATCGGCTGGATACCATCGACAAAAAAAAAATAAAATGTTGAAAAAATCAGCTTTACACCACTGGTTTTAAAAATGGTTAAAAATACAAATAGTGGCTCGTTTTCAGATAATAAGCCACGAACACATTAAGTAAGGTTTAACAATCAGGCTGATCAAATTTGGGGAATCTAAATTATACAGGGTGTTCAAAATGTACTGTCAAACTTTTGATAATTTTTAATCTTTTCCTTTCTTATTTTAAATATAACAACCAGTATAACATTCAATGCGGAATTAAAAAACAAAACTTTTTTTTTTAATATGTCACTATCAAAATTCCTAACGCTTTAAAAGATATACGCGAAAAACTCGTTTTATCAACTATTTCGTTAGCAAGTTTAATAAAACAAAAAACTAAGGTGGCTCTTAAATCAATCTAATGTCATGAGGGCTATTTTGACATTTATTGCATGACATTTGTAGCAACTAAACTAAACACATAATTAAAAACACTTATTTTGGGGTTCTTAACTGTAGCGTCCCCCAGGTACTCTATCTTAAAAAGCGTAATTTGAACTTATTTGAAATAATGCAAATTCAAAAACACAACAATCGCTAAGTGATTTATCTTGAGTTGACTGACAATAATGTTACTATTACTCAAATTGATTGCCCGTCTTACTTTGACTTTCCTGGCAATAATTAAAACATTCGAATTTATTTAGAAGTCTGATATTTAATTATTCGCAAACCTCAAATCTGATCAAACGAAGTGGCCCTCCAGTGGTAGGCACGTTGTGCTATCTGAGTTAGATAGGCTGGATGAGGTAAGTGTTGCTGAATGAGGTAAGTGTTGCATCATGAGGGGCAGGTAAAAAAAAGAGACTACTCAAATTAAAATCAGCGAGCTTTGCCCAGCGGTGGTTCAACCCGTTAATATACTATTGTGGGAAAGAGCTACCAATAAAACCCACTTTATTCATAAATAAGTAATTGCACAAGTACATTAATAAATCAAATAACACAAAAAAAACAATGAAAAGGTTGAATATATAACAAAACACCATTAAATCAGGTTAAAGTGCGTACAAAATTATAACATTACGAGAAAATGAAAAAGAAGCAGTTTAGTTACACAGAAACACAATAATTCACATACACAATTGGCTGATAAATAATCAAAATAAAAATCATAATAAAAACCGTAATACCAAA
Organism: Vesta saturnalis; assembly: GCA_036346205.1. Classification (NCBI taxonomy): domain Eukaryota; kingdom Metazoa; phylum Arthropoda; class Insecta; order Coleoptera; family Lampyridae; genus Vesta; species Vesta saturnalis. The sequence goes on along the minus strand of JARFJB010002461.1, from coordinate 892,850 downwards.
CATGTGGCCCTTTAAAATCAATCGTGCCGGTCTTTAAGTAAATAAGCACATAGAACAATAAAGCAAATTACGGTACATATGAAGTACAGCAACAGTAAAATTGCGCAGGTGATAATAAGGTAAAGGCAAGAACAAAAGAAAATAGACAAGGAATTTACACGTACCCAATTGTTTAGTGACCACCAAAGCACAAAATACAGAAGTCAAATTACAATAAATCACATACAAAGAGAAATCAGCTCGCAGACAAATAATTCTACCTAACAACTGACACAAAAAAACTCATTAAAACAAAGCCTTACAAGGGTGGGTTATAAATAGATCACAACATCGTGACCGATATATAAATTTGAGGACGTTAGAAAAATACAGTGATCCTTTCTCAGGTTACACATTCATCTATACAACAATAAAAATAAAATTCGAAGTATTTAATGGTATGGCCCCGGGAGTCCGTACCTACTGGCAATTGCCTTTTACAATTAATAACCAGCGGTATCATGTACCCTTTCACCAGTCCACCTCTACACAAATATAAATATAAACAACAAACAACAATGGTAATTCCGCACAAATACCAGAATGAGAGGGCCCTGTGCTGTCTTTTATTTTAGTAGATTTCAGCTTAATGAGCTCGCGTACGAATAAGATACCTTTGCAAGGCAATGTTTGGTATTTAATATGTTATCTAGTCTGGTAAATGATTTGCTGCGAGCTTTCCTTTATACAAAAATACCTACTTACACTTGAATTTATCACAGACACAAATCGTTAACCTACGCGGTTTAACTTCAAAAAGGGTGACTGTTATTTATAGATTAATATTTGAAAAACACAGTAACACTCGAAAGGAAAGCAAATTAGTGTTGGCTAATTCAAAAGAAAATGTACACGCACGAAATATTTTAAAGACAAACTGTGTACAATGGGAGTTTCTAATTAACCAAAAATCGATCTGGCTCGATCGACACTCTAACATTCCCCTGATTTCGAACCTAACCATCTTTACTACCGCAATCAACCCCCATTTTTCAAAAGTAATATAAAAACAAGAAACATTAATTTACGTTGGAACAGTTTCATATTAATTATTGCACGACATCTTAATTTTAAAATATGCACTCGTCCGCAACAACCCTGCATGTAGCTCTCGAGTTTCCAAGTAACAAAGAAGGATATCTTTTGATCGTGATCTATACCGACACAATTCCTTATTAAGCTAGTGACATTTTTACATTAAAAATCGGCACATAAGACATTCTAATGATTCGTTACGCCTCTTCAGTAAAGCATTCTTTTAAGCGTACACCTGCTAGTCAGACCCTAACATGCGTTTTTCACATATCAGTTACATACATTCTCATATTTCTTACATAAAATATTTTGAAAACATTAGCAAATTATGACGTATTATCAAGATATTAAAAATCCACTAATTATATTTTCTGTCGCGGTAACAATGGCGATTTGACAAACGTTTATTACAATAGTAAACTTTTTGCGGTCCGCTACCTACATAACTAATTTAATTACTAAAATTATTTTTTTTATTATAACTTATGTTCAGTATGTCTTCCATTTTCTTCTAAACAAACGAAGACGTGTATTGAAAGACCTTGCCACTCTTCTTAATACAACAGGTGTAATTTTTCCAAATGCATTTTGCATGTCTTCAGGGATGGTTGGAGCTTCATTCCTTAGCGTAGCCCCACAAAAAAAGTTTTAACTTAGTTAAGTCCGGTGACCGTGGCGGCCAATTACATGGCCCTTCTCTTACAATCCAGCGATTTGTAAAGGCTCTATCCAGAAGGTTCCTGACTTGCAGTGAGTAATGTGCTGGAGCTCCATCGTGTTGCAACCACATTGCATTTTTTATTTCTATCGGTAAATTTTGACATAAACGGGGCAACTCATTTTGTAAAAAGTCTAGATACATGTCCCCGTTTAAATGGCCGTTGAAAAAGTGCGGACCAGTGACATGGTCTCCACACATTAATAGACCATATATGTTGTTTATCGATCTACCTGAATATCCTCGGGTTGTGGTCCAAGTAGTAATGAAAATTATGTCGATTAACGAATGGTGGCCTTATCGGAGAACAAAACCTTATCGAAAAAGGCAACACTGAACCTTATTTTATCCTGTGCTCAATTACAGAATTCCATACGTTTCTCAAAGTCTTCTTGGAAAAGTTCTTGGTGAAACTGAATGTAATACGCATGGAACCAATTGTCTTTTAAAACATGTTGGACAGTACTTTCACTAACATCTACTGCGTCAGCCACTACCTTCTGACTAATGGACGGATTTTCCGTAACTTGTAGGAGCACCTCCAATTCCTTTTCTTCTGTTCGAACCCGTTTATTTCGAACTGGTTTGAGGTATTCTACTTTTCCCGTTTGCGTGAATCTCTCCAATAAATTCTGCTGTCTACGCTTGTCCGGATGCCGTCGTTCTGGATAACGCTGTGCATAAAGCCGACACGCCAAAAAACGGCTCTTTTGGGACTCTCCCAATATGAAGATCATATCCACAAGCTCTTCCCTGCTGTAATTCATCATAAAAAGCACAATTAGAAGCAAACCACTTTAAACCAGATCTTACAATAGTAACAAATGTCATGCAGTACTTGTCAAAATAGCACTCATGACATTAGATTGATTTAACAGCCACCTTATTTTTTGTTTGTATTAAAATTGCTAATGAAATAGTAGATAAAACGAGTTTTTGGCGTATATCTTTTAAAGCGTTAGGAATAATTTTGATTCCGCATCGAATGCCATCAAATTATACAGGGTGTTATATTTAAAATAAGAAACAAAAAGATCTTTAAATTCTCAAAAGTTTGACAGTAAATTTTGAACACCCTATATAATTTAGATTCCCAAATTTGGTCAGCTTGATTGTTAAACTTTACTTAATGTGTTTCTGGATTATTATCTGAAAACGACCAACTGTTTGTATTTTTAAACCAGTGATGTAAAGCTGATTTTTTAACATCTTATTTTTTTTGTCGATGTTATCCAACCGATTTCTATACCATTTTATGGTTATGTAGACAATCATGGAAGTCAATTAAATCTACAAAAAAATATAAGGTCATTTAAAGAAATATGCGATTATGATTTCTCACTTTTTTGCATCACCCTGTATAATCAATCACATTTTCCTAAAATGCTCCCTAGGTCACAGACAAAGTGCAAAATATTAAAACTTTAAGTCAAATTATAACTAGGCTACAATAGACGGGAGCTGAAACGAAAGGCCCTGCATACTTTAACAAAATGAATACATGCAAATGTAAAGGATAGCATTAATAATTAATTTTGTTACATTCCTTTTTTTTTTGTCAAAAGATGCAACGTATATTTAAAAAAAATGCAAATGTCTTTATTGATCCTGTTTAGATTACTTAATACTTTTTAGTAGACGATGAAGAATTGCGCGATCATTTCCCGTACAAATTGTCTCCATATCCGCTTTCCGTGTTTAATGAGAATGGTATGCGGAAGGGAACGAAATGATCATTATACAAAGCGTTTTCGCCGATAACACCAAGTAGTGAACCCGACACCAGGCTACATGTTATTGATGGTGGTTTTTTTACATTGGGTCATATGGCACCGCAGCGAGTCTTTCGAAACAATTTGCTTAAATTACGCTGACTATGTATGCAGGCATTATGGTTCAAACGTAATTGTTGTATTTTCGACGAAGCAATGGTTTCTACCCTGTCCCAAGAAAAGTTTTCATCGCGAGACTGGAACAAACGACGTTTAATATCAACACTAGCGAGAAGATGAAGACCATACGTTTAAAGTGATTCATTGCCCCCGAAGATGAGGACTCTCTCATAATTAACACAGTCATTGCTATGTCCTCATCTTATTCAGCAGTTTTTGTTGTGGGCGAAGATATAGATTTATTAGTTCTGATGACCGCACTAGCGAGCGAACATGCGAGTATCTTCTTAAAGAAACATGCTCGTGGAAAAGATGTATTCGTCGCACAGTCTGCAGTTCGCCAATTTTGTAAGCAAGAATATTTTATTTCTGCATGCATTCAGCGGTTGCGATACCACTTCTACCTTTTAAGATGAAATTCCTAAATATTCTGGCGAAAAATGATAACTTGCTGGAAATGATTGAAATGTTCCAAGATCTAGACGCAGATATCGATTCGCTGGCAACTGCGGGAGAAGCCCTTTGATAACCCTGTATGGTGGATGTTACGAGAGTGATACATTGGATTTCCTGCGATACAAAAACTTCAGATGATGTGTGACGAAGAACAAGTTTAACCTTTCCTCACTGCCACCAACAAGAGACATTATGAGGCAACACTGCTTACGGACTTACCACCAAGTTCAATTGTGGCGTGGAATTTCAAAAAATGGTTGGCAGAAAACTCATTCAGGATTTGCTGCCGTGCGGACTACTATACAGCCTGCTCCAGATTCTCTGCTGAAAAGTATTGCGTCCAAATGCAAAACCGGTTGTGGAGCGGCATGTGGTTGTCGCAAAACGGACTTAAAATGTTCAGTCCTCTGTCGTTTTTGCCTGGGAAGTCTATGCGAAAACAGACCTGAAGTACTTGACGTAGACGATTCGGATTCAAATGATGTTGAAACTGATCTTCAAGACAGTTTGGAAGACGGTGACAAAAAGTGACTACAATAGTGAAGGAGGAAATGTACCAGATCTTCCACAGTCAAAACGGTCACACATTCTTAAAACTTCGATTGTGTGGATTAGGCTTACTGGGGATACCACGTTAAAAAACACGCGCCATTCAGCTCTACCTCATGGGTGGTGTGGAAACAAGTTCCACGAAATGTTAATTAGCTTACTTGTTGCAAAAAAATGTCCTGGAAAAATATAATTTTATCTCACTAGTTATTGATCGAACAACAATAAATAATTGCGTACTATTGCGCTATGTATCAGCAACTGGCCAATGTCCAGTACGTCAGAACGTGTTTGACGCGGTAAATATGCGAAACTATTGGTTTGACGTTTTTCGTAGGGCCAATAGTAACGGAGTATTTCGCAAAAAACTGATTTTGGGCGCCATTTTTGAAAGATGCTGCTTCAATGTCTTCGATGACACACTTATTTAAATATGGTGACATTTCTCTTGCCTCCTATAAAACAAACCAGAATAAATTTGCCTTTTGATAATAATTGTGAAATTGACGCTACTTTTACAATATATCTTCTTCAAATGTTTCGTCCCAGGGATCTTCGTCACTCTAGTGGAAACTTATCTCACTATTTTCATCTGACGATTCTTCTGTTTCTACTTTCTTTTTCTTTGGTTTAGTTTCCGTTTTAATTGTATTGTTCGCATGCTCTGCATCTGACGATTCTTCTTTATCTTTTTTCTTTTTTTTAATTTTCTCTGTGTCAGTTTTATTGTTTGCTAAGGTTGTTTCTCTTTTACATTTTAGTTTTAACTTTTGGCTTTTTCTGCTTCTCTTAGTCTTTTTAGACTTCCGTTGAAGTCAGAACTTCTCCATATGTTTGTTGTTTCAATCTCGGTATAATCAATTTCTCTTTATTATTAACAGGTTTTAATGGCATGACGTTAAAAATTGAAAATTTTTGCTAGGCGGATGACGTGGAGGGCTGAGGACTGAGGATCCTCTACAGCTTAAGCCGAAGTCGGTGGCTTGTGGTCACTTACAGTTTCCCCCAAATTCTTTTGAATAACGGAAAACACCAAAGTCTGTTCAGCATCATATCTAACGGATGACGCAAAACAGAGGTTACAGTTTCATTCGCACTTTTAGTTTTTGGTTCATTTAGTATAGAAGCTCTATATTTTTTCAGATATTCAAAGGTGAACTCTTCTTCGGGAAACAAGGATGAATTAACAGGGTATATTCCGGTAATGTTGATGTTGACGTACTCTTGGCATTGTTCCCAAGGTACTCTCAGGGACTTGGCTATTATGAAACTAATTTAGATATGACTGTTGATAGCATGTTCAATATCATGCTATTTTGCTGAATAAGTTGGTTAAACATCGTTTTAAATTCCTTAAGGAAATGTTTAAGTGTTACGTCTTCTGAAGATTGTGTGTTACTAGTTTACATTAGGTTAGTATTTCCTGCAAGTACCTGACTGTATGATGTATCTTGGCTTGTTGGTCAATGAGGGCGAAGTCGCGGTGCTTGTGGTTGATATTTGTGAACATTGTTTGGGAATTTGGTGTTTTTTGCATTTTAACTGTATTTTGGAGTTCTTGAATGCACCCTCTGTAATTTGGTGGGTGAGAACCTTGACATAATTCACAAGTTGCAGGAGTATCCCTGGGTTTTTGACATGTTTTGGAATCATGCATGCCTTCACACTTGACGCTTGTCTGACATCTTGTACACTGTGGTATTTCAGTATCCTGTCGCGGCGGTTCAAATGTAACGTTTTTATGTTGTAGATATCTTTATTGTTTGTTGCAGGTTCGAGGTCTATGAAGAAAGTTGGAAGTGGTTCCTTAGTTTTCCTGTTCCTTACGTTAACTATGTTTCTGACTTTATGTCCTAGCGCCTCAAGTTCTTCCTGTATTTCTTCAGCTGGAATCGTTTGGTACAGGTGCTTCAGGACTACGCGATATGTCCTCTCAGATTTTAATTGATACGTATGATAAATTATTTTTTTATCTTGTAAATTTCTGAATTCATTAATCATTTTTGGATAATTTACTATACCCTGCATAAAAATCGGAGGAGGTCTTGATGGTGGTGTTTTTGTTGCGTTTGTATTTGAACTACTGGCTTGAGGATTAATTTCATTTACTTCGGAGAGTTGTGCATAACGATTTGATTGTGTAATCTGGTTTGCTTTTTCAGATTGAGTGTTTTTCTCTGTAGGGGTTTTGTTAAACGTTTTCGTTTATTTCTTCTTACCTCTTGCCAGGCGTTATCATTAGACATAATTTCTTCATCTCTATCAATGTAAAATTCTTTTTGATTTGGCTGCTTTTGTGTGTTTGTGGTATGTGTTATTGGTGGGCCGATTTGTAGATTATATGAATTGCAATCAGTCGATAAATTTATTTGTGGGTCGCAAGATGAGCTTGGTGAGGCTTGTTGTGGTTGCGATAATATAAGCCCATTTGTGTTGATTGTGAAATTAAAGTAAATGTCCCAATAGCCGACATGTTAAGAAATTTTGAACACAATTTTCGTAAAATACCCTAATAAAGTTGAGTAAACCATGAATTGTAGTATATTAGCTGATTTCAGTACCTTTTACTCTGTATGTTGGTATATTTTGTTCATGAGAAATGTTGAACACGTTAACAAAAAAAATTAATAATGTGTGCTAATGATCTAATAGTCGACACCAAGAAAAATGATTGCCCCATAAGTCGACAAGGTCTAGGCTCCAGTAGTCGACAAGGATATTAAGCTTTCGCGTTGACAATTTTCCAACTAATTATCGCAGTTCAGCTTTATCACAGGACAAGCCCATCTTTGATCTTACATTTTGAAATTTCACTTTCAATCTCTGGCGACAATACTCGTGAACAACCTGGCCCAGTTACATTGATTGAAGTTTTTCTTTCGGAAGTTCTGTTAAAAATAACTGCTTTTGGCACTCCATAATAGTTTGCATTTTATTATGACATCATTACATACCGTAAATAGGCTCAGGATTTTCTGAAATGCGAATTAAACTACGTTCACCTTCCAAAATAAAAATTTCATCTTTACATATCGCTGCACTAAATACACTGAAATCAAATTAAAAATCATGTTAGGATAAGAAATTAATATAGATATGAAACCAGTCTCAGATTTTCTTTATCCAAAGCATATGTAAAAGAATACATGATAATACTTGTACATTAAAAAGGCATACCCCATTAAGCAGAGACTAGCGGCAAACAACTTGTCTCTAGCTGTATAGTGTTGTGCTAAGTAGGTAGGTATATGATTATTTACCACCTTTCATATACATTTGTACCACATAACCAGATTCCTGACCTTTAGTATTCACCTTCTAATTGTCACGTTTACATACATGGTAGGATATTTTGTTCTCTTCATAAATTTGTAGTAAATGAGGTTTATTTATGAAAATGAAATCCTAACATAATTATAGGATACATTTGCTCTACAGCGATGGCAATATAAATACAGTACATGACGGCTAACGATCAACATGCTCCGGCTCTCACTTCAAATAATAACGCTAAAGTCAGCTTTTAAAAAGTTGCCATCAGTTCTGCATTTCTCAGTAATTAGTCAGAAGCATGATGTAACTTATATAAACAAATCATAAAATCCAAATCCAAAATCAAGATGTACTTCACTAAATAATTTCTGAAAATTTATAACATTCCATGTTTCAATTAATTACAGGCAGCTTATCAAGTTTATCCAAACAATAACGGCTCAAAGTCTTGGCAAAATCAGCAAAATACGACACGTTGAACTTGTTACGGGCAAGACACTTACGAGAGCATCCGCCCGTAAAGGTAAAGTGCATGTTACCGACAGCTCAGTGGTATGGACGGGTTTCTTACTCATCACTCCAAAAGGGCATTCGACACAACTCAACAAAGTCAAAATCAGGAAAATTAGATACAAAGGCGCTTTCTTTTAAATAAATTTATAGCGGGAAAACGTCATGAATTAGATCTTAAAATAATGGCTTAACAGGAAACCATAATGTTCACTCGAGAAAACTCTCACCTCTATCTGAAATTCTACTTCAAAAATATCTATGCAAAGTTCACCTACACTTAAATAAAATTCTGAAATATTAAAATCCGCAAAAATTTGCGATAACTAAACTCGTTATACCTTTCCGGTGTAAACTTCAACGTAAAGTTGCTTGCTCAATTAACAAAGAAAGTAACTGGTCAACACGGTCATTAATTACTCAATTTAAAATGAATATTTGTCACAACAAAAATACGCAAAACGTGATCGAATATTTAAAAGTTCCTATACTTTAATAAACGTCACTTCAAATTCTTTCAAACAAATCATCAAAACTTACTTTACATTAATATACAAAGCGAAGAAAACAATGTTACTCGCATCCTTTCCGCAATTTCCATTGTTCTGGTCCAAAATCCATCACTCAGCTAACAACGTTTTATTATAAAGGTCGCACAAACACAAATTTAACAAAATCCTAAGGAGATGCTAGGTGAATTCTCATGGGTGGTGCAGTACGTAGAAAGGAAGGGCAAAAGGGGTATAATAACGGGAATAAGAAGAAAATGGTTGAAACAAGAAGAAGACAAAGTGCAACAAAGAAGAGGAATTGCTGAAATGCATATACAGTGGGGAAAAGGAAAAATAAAAATAATAACAATATATACTGACTTCCATAAAAATTGCAACACCTAGAATTTATTGAACGATTTTATTGAAATTTTCGTCAACGATATCTTTCATTAGAACAAACGATTAAAATTTGAAAACAAAGAACACAAACTAAAATTGTTTTTTTCAATAATGAGTTGCTCTGCCACGATTTGTAATGCACTCATTTTAGACGGCATGACATGCTATCAATCAAGTGATCTACAGCTGCCTGTGGTGTATCAACCCACGCTTCTTGAACCCGTATCCGGATATCGTGTATGTTATCTGGAGGGTGTGGTATATTACCCAGTCGCCTACCGACCTCTTCCCATACATGTTCAATGGGCGTCAAATCAGGCGGCCGAGCAGGTCATGGGAGGACGGCAATGTTAGCTTCTTCCAAAAACGTGTTGTAGTCCTTGCCGTATGAGGGCGTGCATTATCCTGTTGTAAATGGGATTTTCCAGCCCCTGAAGATATGGAAGCGCAACGGGCGATATAACCAGCGGCGTTTAAGTTGCCATTAATGAAGACCAAGGGTGATCTGCTACCGTAGCATATTGCACTCCATATCATCACTCCTTGTGTGAGGGCTGTGTTGCGTTCCACGAAAATGTTGGATTTTACATTCTCCACGCATCCGTCTGACCCTTCTACGATCATCGTGGGCCCACAAGCAAAATCGGGACTCGTCACTAAACATAATTCGACGCCATTCTTGCGCCCAATTCGCTCTTTCGTTGCTCCATTCTAACCTGCGTAGACGGTGAAGTGGTGTAAGAGGAAGACATAAAATGGACGATATGAACGCAGCCCATAAGACCTTATCCGGCGATAAACAGATGACATTGGCATTCTGGGTCCTACACCTCTCATCCAATCATTTGCAAAATTGACAGTTAATTACACACTGATTCGTTTATTTCTTCAAACTTATTGTTACTAAGTGCAAAGAAAAAACAAAAGAAAATACTAGCTAAATTTTATTCAAATTTTAATCGTTTGTTTATTCTAATGAAAGACATCGTTGACGAAAATTGCAATAAAATCGTTCAACAAATTCTAGGTGTTGCAATTTTATGGAAGTCAGTGTATAATAGAAAGATGAAAGAGGCAAAGGACAACTTAGAAGATGATAGAAGAAAGGTAGGAGGAATGATAATAATAGGAGGGACTTTAATGCGAGAATAGGGGCAGAGAGAGGAATACTAGTAAAGATAGGGGCGGGAAGAGACAAACACAGGATAGTCCTAAACATAGACACTGGAACTGTATTGCGAGGATGGGAAATAATGAATTTAAATAGAGTACATAGGAGGAAGTGGAGAATCAATAATAGGTTATGTACTAACAAATTCAGAGGCTGGCGAAAAGGTGAAGGCATTCAAAGTAGGGAGAGGGTTGAATCGAACCACCAACCCATGGAAGGGAGAGAAAAGAAGAGATGGCAAAAGAAGATAGAAATGAGGGTTGAGGCGGGAAATAGAGCAATAAAGTACGAAGAGGATATGAGAGAAAGAACGCAGCGCAAAATACTACAAGAGTGTTGGAAAGAAATAAAAGAAAGGAGAATAAAACAAAAATTATTATGAAAGAGGCGGGTATGCGAGGAAAGAAGTGTAGAGATTAAGAAGGAAACGGCATAAGAAGGGACAGGGATGTACAAAAGCAGGAAAGGTGGACAAAGGTGAGAGAAGAAAAATATAATGTAAACTATGGGTACATTAAGGGAGAAGGGATACCGGGATATTTAAAAGAGGAAGGAAAGAGTGAGAGAAAGAGGATGATAGCGAGATTTAGATGTGGAAACGAAGCGCAGAGAAACAAATACTGGCGAGGGGTCGAATATAGAAAATGTAGGTTGTACGGGAGAGGTAGAGACGATCAATCATATGAAAAATGTAAGGAGTTAAAGGAGGATGGAAGGTCGGTGGAAGAAATACTAGAGTAAGGGGAAGAGGAACGGATTGGATGGAAGAAACATGGAAAAGGTGAAGCGTGGGGGCGAAAGGAAGCAGGCAGTTTAGGTTAAGTTAAGTTAGGAAAGGATGTAAAGAACACGCAAGTAGGCACATTCTTTTGAATAAGCTTATATATGTCGGCGTAGGTTACCGTAAATCGTATTTTCTGCCTCACGGTTACTTTTTCGATTTGTAACATCCTCAACAGCATGAGCAAGATCTTCAGCCGAATATGTGGACCTTTCTCTCTTTTATGCAATTCTTACTATATCTATGCCTAACTACTACTATAATTTATGAAGTACTTACCTCTAAAGATCTACTTCACAGGAATAAAAATCGGTACAATACAAAACCGTCGTGCGACAGACCCAGCATCAACACAAATGCACTAAAAATGAGGAAAACATTTGTTTGCCGTCGCTAGTCGAACGCATACGAAGGTGGGACGAACCGCGCTTTTGATTTCGCGCCATATTTCAAACAGTAATACTTGCATTTTAATATTTTTAAGTGCGTTTACATTTACCCTACTGACCTTACTTACATAGATCATAATGTTATGGAAACCATAACAAAATGGAATAAAATAGAAAGTTTAACAAGTTAATTATTAATGAAGAATATATAATTCAAATCTCCAAAAACTGACAAAATACTCACAATTTAATAATAACTTTGGAAAAGAAGACAACAAAATAAAAGGAGAACTATCTGTCTCCTATCTCCTTTTATTTTGTCTTCTTTTCAAAATTCACGATTAAATTGTAATTTTGTGTCGCCATCTAGCGAGTAAGGTTATAATTAATTACTGTTTCTGTTCATGATGTTTGTTGCAGCATTCTTGAATTCTTTTCTTGGGTAATTGCCAAACCTCAAAATTTAGCACGCGTTATAAACATATTTCGGGAAAGTATTATTGTAATATTTTAGTGTTTTGAACGAAAAAAAATAAGACCCGAGGAAAACGATAACCAATATATGTAAGTATTTTCTGGCATATTATTTTCGTGCATAACTTTCTTTGTAAGCGATTTTAATTTTAAGGCGTGACTGATGGTATAGTGGCGACTGTACCTTCACAATTATTGTCCTTAAATACATATAAAACATAAAATAAAAGGTAAAACTTCTGCTGAAACTATGTACAATGCACTTCATGACATAAAAATGGTGCAATGTCAGTTAAAGCCGCTGCAATTCGATGCGGGTTTGCAAGTAGAAGAAATCTTAAGTCAATACTTTCAAACCATGGCAAAACTCATCACGGCTTGAATCCTAAATGTACCAAATAGTTAGCGTATGATTTAGCATTGACAAATACGAAGAAAATACCACCCACGTCGATAGAAAATGAAACTGCCGGTAGATTGTGGTTTAACGCTATCTCAAACGGCGAAGGAGTTATCCTTACGATCGGCAGAAGCGACGCCATTAGGTAGAGCTATGGGCTTCAATAAGCCAGTCTTATAACGATTTTTGATATCGTTCAGGAAATACATATATGAAAAGTGCAAATTACGACCCGATCAAGTGTTCAACATGGACGAAACGGGGCTTACAACTGTTCAAGAAGTGGGAAATTGCCAAAAAGGTAAAAATAAGTTGACCAAACAACATGTAGAGAACAGGAGCTTTGATCACCATGGTAGGGTGTGTCAACGCGATTGAAAATAATATTCCCTCCGTTTAATTTTTCCCTCGAAAAAATTACAAGGATTATATGATTAAGAATGCTCCCCGGAACTGTCAGGGTTGCTTCAACGTAAGGTTGGATAACGTCAGAACTCTTTGTGAAACTGTTTCAACATTATATTAAACATGTCAAACCCACAGCTGAATCACCAGTATTACTAATCATGGAAAACCATGAAGCTCACATTTCTTTGCAAACCATAAAGTTCGTTAAGAGCAATCATGTAATATTACTAACTCTACCACCTAATACTAGTCATAATTTGTAGCCTCTAGACAAGAGTGTTTACTATGCTTTAAAAAATATTACAATCAACAATTGTCAAGCATGGTTTCTAAGTAATCCAGGGAAACAAGTTACTATTTACGATATCACTGACATTTTGGATGAGGCTTATCCTTTAGCAATTAAACTTTAAGCTTTGGTACATCTTTATTTCCCCTGACATCTTTTGACGGATCTGTAGTTGCTGATTCTGTAGACAAAGCCAATGTTTTGTGGATTTATTTGCATCAAACTTGGTTCTCAATGATTCTGGAAAAGATGTGCCCTAATCAACTCTTCTTCATACGCTATAAAACCGATTCATTTTCGGTACAAGCTCCTAGAATCATCAGTAAGTTTGATCTCAATAAGGCGACTGACCCAGACAGTATCCCAGCTATTGTCTTAAAGAAATGTTTCCCGAACCAGTACCAGCCCTATCTAAGCTCTATCCGATCTCTATGTCTTCTGGGAGTTTCCTTCATCATGGAAGTTAGCAACTGATCAACCTATTCCCAAAAAAGGCGATAAGACCGACCCTCGAACTACCGACCATTTGCCATCACTTCCATTTTGTCTAAAATCGTGGAAAAAGCCATCAATCAGCAACCTTTCTCGTTCCTTGAAACTAACAAACTCCTCAGTAACTACCAATATGGGTTTAGCAGAGTCGTATATACCGGGTTGCGCGCCATTCATAATGAGCGTAAACATTGACCTAATTCTCTGGTTTGCTTACCCTCGTTACGAAAATTGAAATTCAGTATTCTTTATTTGATTTTTATAGTTCAGAATTATTTAATAGAAATTTATCTCGTTTTTGTGAGATGTAAAATCATTACTTTTAACTTACTATAAGTGGTTTTAATTTGTAAAGACATCATTCATAAGTTGAATGACATTTTTATTGCTATCCGGTTTCCACGTGAGTAAAGAACTCAACAAATTCCTTTTCTTTTATCAGTATACTCCAGCTAATTCAAATAACACAAGAATTGGTTATATTAATATGAGAAATGATGATTGTTATCATTTATCAAATTTGCATTCCATCGAACTTACTTAATATGTATAATTGCTAAATATATTAAATTTGCTTCCTTCTATATTAAAGATTTTGGTATTTGTATCAGCTTTTGTAATATTCGTAATAGTCAATAATAAAATAAATCAAACGTTAATAATAACTATTTAATTAAATCCTCATTTGAACGAAATGCATCATTGCTTTGTTTACAATACGTAAATAAAAATCAGTCTTATTACTAGGTTAGTACTCTTATCAGTTAACATACAACAATAATTTTCTATTAAAATTGAAGGGAATGTTCTCCGTTCTAAATTGATACTCAACTTCAAAGAAAATAAAACACATAAAAGTTTCTGTATTTATACAAAGGGAAATTGTACTTATCTGTCACTCAGTTGAAGTCTGATGTGTTCTGCGTTTTCGAACTGTCACGGAGGCCTCAAATGGGTGATTCTACCTGCTTGAGCCTAATTTCCTTTGTTCTCGCAATACCTTGTTTGGAGCTGTGTTCCACCTTTCTTTCCGATAATTTAACGATTTTGTTATGAATTGGTGGATATATTGACAGTCCTTTAATGATCACTTTAGTTGTCTACAAAAGCTTGCGAAAACAAACAGTAGAATGAACCGCAAATCGCAACGCTTCTTGTTTGTACATCAATAAATTCCAGTTATTGTTCTTTATATATGTATTTATTACATTGAATCGATTACTGTCTTTTATAGTTATTATTCAGTATTAAACACGATTGATGACCGCTTCTGATACGTGCAAATGCGTTATTTTAAATTATTACGTCACCTATAATGCGATTTTAAATTATGGTGTAATCTTCTTTATTACCGCCAACTTGACAATACTTTTATTCTTTCAGTTTTTATTAGATTAATAAGGAACGTATTATTTTCTTATCACAATACTAACTAAATTTTGTTATAATTTTTCAATTTATAGCGCAGCGTGACTATTGTTAGGTCACTCGTACTACGGCATAATCAATCAACAACTACTACTTATTAAAATTTCAGGTCACTGGAACAGCGTCCGGACTCTCTCTCCAAAGCATCCATGCTTTTTCAAACGGCCGTTCGTTAAATATTCCTTAATTAATTAGGTACACAATTTAAGGAAGCAAACTCGAGCTTCTCAATTTTAAACATTTACATAACAACAAACAGTCATTTCTCAATCCACAAAATATTATATAATTTAGCGCGAAATTTGGATTTTCGTGCATCCATTACAGTATTTTCTTTCATATGTGACCCAAGTTTGGAATAATACGTTAGAACAATTCGGCGAAACAGTTGTAGTCGCTTTAGATATCTCAAAGGCATTTGACCAAGTTTGGCATCACTGTTTTCTTGCCAAACTCACCTCGTTTGGGTTAAATGATACGATCATCAGCTGGGTTTCTAGTTTCCTTGATAAAAGACTAATACGTGGCGTAGTTGACAGCTGTTTTCAAAAGTTAGCATTAACGCGGGCGTGCCACAGGGATCAGTTATAGCGCGTACACTTTTCCTGCTATACATAAATGACCCCATTTCTTCAACAACTAATCCGATTCATTGCTTTGCTGACGACAGCACTTTTCATTGTAGTTCATATCGGTGTACTCATAATGGTAATCTACGTTCTATGTCTCAAGACATTAAAGCTGAAATGGCAAATTCAATCAACAAAGACATTCAATGTATTCTCGAATGGGGAAGCAATAATCTAGTTAAATTTAATGCTAATAAAACGCAGTGTTGTCTTGTGTGCGCCAAAAAGATCGATGATTTCCTATTGGGAATGACTACCTTCAAATCTATCATGGGTTGACTATCTTTGATCTTCGGGCTTCCTTTGCTTCGCTTCGCTCATTCACATCATCAGTATGCAGTACAAATCTCCACTTGCCGTATCAAACGGGCGCAATTCACATTCTTCTACACGGCTTCTAAACTCTGAAATGATCTCCCTAGTTCCTGTTTTCCTCTCACTTATGATATGACAAAATTTAAGGTAGCTGTTCATAAGCATCTCTTGGCAATTAAATATCCCTTTATCCATCCTCATAAGTGCTCCTGAGTTCTTTAGCAAGATAGGCCAAATTTAGCTTATTCAGGTCCACAATTATTAAAAGAATCACTGCACTGCATTTCAGAATTTCGATCTACCGGATTTTCCCGTTCAACCCAAGCATATTTAACGACGATGACTTCACTGCTTCAACCGTAACAGTCATACAAATAACAAGACAGTTTGGATGAAGCCAACTTGAAACAAACAGTTGACAATAATGAAGTCATGATTGATATGTCATCGACAAGCGCTAGGGATGAAAGTTCAATTAGGAACCAGAAATTGCTTGTTTTACCCACTTACCTTAAACCATTTTCAAAGGTAACAGCTTCGAATGAAAATAGAAAGTTTCAGAGAAAAAGAAAAGATCAGAGATTTTGACGAACACCCCAGTTTTAGAAAAAACACGAAAAGGAGGAAAAATCGAAAGAAACTTACAACCTTGCACCAAAGCCCATAAAAGAGTAAGCTTTCTAAAGTAAACTTTCTGTAAGCAGCTCCTCAACTGGTGAGAGCATCGAACAGTTGACAGATTCTAAAGACATTGATATCTTTGCTCCGTCGGGAGAAGAAGATTTATATATCCAAATGTTCCAGACATATCGACCGTTCCAGCCTATGATATCTTTCTTCATTTGATGCAAGGTGAAAAATCGGCTCATCTTTTCTCTTTTCCTGTAGATTTGTCGTAATACACTTTTTTTAATAAATAACATTTTCTGATCCATTTTAACTTATTTGGAAAGTGGCCACTGTACCATCATTGATGATACAGTGGCTACCTTGTAGGTGTTTTAAAAACTACTGTTTTCAGAAAAATTGTTTTTTAATTTAAGTATTAGGTTGCTATGATGTCAAAAGTTCTATGAAACTAATTTATGGCATCACCTTTTCAAAAAGAAAATAATTTGAGCGGTTCATGTTTTTGTATAAAAAGGTGGCCACTGTTTCAGACTCTCCCTATTTTGTCAGTTTTTGGTGATTTGAATTATATATTTTTCAGTAATAATTAACTTTCTATTTTATTCCATTTTGTTATGGTTTCCATGGCATTATAATCTATGTTAACTTATCTAGTATATTATTGTAGTAGCCTGATGATGACAAGTCTTTTGTCGAAACATGTCGCAGTTTTAAGATTAATTCCACTCTAAGTTGCTTGAATTTTGTTCAGAATAATAATCTTCAGAATCTGATGAACTGGAAGATGTGCTAAGTTTCCTTTTTTGTTTTTGAAGTTGGGTTTGTTTACTCTTAATTTCAGCTTTCTTCTTTTCTGCAGTTCTAGCTTTCTCTTGTCTGGCTAATTTTCTTTCTTCTTTTTGTTTCTGTAGTTGTTCCTTTTGTTTGTTAAGCACTCCATCATTTGGGGGGATGAAGCAACAGCAGGCAACTTTTCCTTTCTCCTTTTTTTTGTAACATTACTATCTTGCAAAACCCAATATAGAGCTCGTTTGAAAGGTGATGGAATCAATTCTTTAGGTGTTGAAGGTTGACGGTTGTCGCTAATGTACTTATGTATTGGTGTTGTAGCTTTGTCAATCTCCGGCACAACTTGCTCTTCATCACTTATTTGTTGTTCCGCATTTTCTTCATTTACTTCATGCAAAACGTGTTGGTGCGTTTCAGAGTTCTGCTGAGTTTGTTTCAATTTTCATCTTCAGTATTTACATTAGCTATTTCTTGTAAAATACCATGTTCAGCAGTTCGTTTCATACCTTTTTCACCTAACGTTGTGAAAGCGAGCAAATAATGTGTGATTCTGGATACAACTCAGCATACAGTCGTCGACCTTGCAGACCATTCTTATTACTTCGACCTACACAAAATCCATATCCACCATTTCCGCATTTGTAAAATTTTCCATTTTTCTGAAGACTCGAAAATTATTCACTTATTGACATTAATTTTTTAGCAAACTAATAATAAAAAAATGCTAATTTGACATTTTGAAGAGATGGTTGTATTTTATTATGAGGCCGTAAAAAATAGGAAGGTGACGTCATCGTAGCTGTTTGAACAAGGCGCTGGCGAGTATCTATTTTAGATAAGATAAACAAAACTGCTGAAACCTAACATAATTAGATTAGATAAACAACACTACAGTAACCTAAAAAAAGTTGCATGGGCCGGGATTCGAACCCGCACGAATAGCTTGGAAGGCGACTCCTACCACTACACCACCAGCGCTCTAGCAGTTTGACATTGAAAGTGATATTTAAACCATTTATAAAAATTACTATTTATGTAGATAAGGCATGCGCAATTTATCATCGGCACCTTCCTATGTTCCCTTGTTTACCGCCTCATATTTTATTTAAAAATATTGGCAGCAACCTACTAGATAATTTATCAATAGAAATTAAAATTACACAATTTGCAATAAAAATGTTTAATTTTTTTGATCAAAAACGGTGCGTCCTGCGAAAAAAATTCAAGAGGCCAAATTAATTCAGAATTGATAGCGAATTTCGATAAAAATATAAAAAGGGGAAAGCCAGTGGCGCACCATTCTTATTTATTGAAAAAAGTTGTGGCGTTCTGGCACGAACTTCATTGTTGCAAGTAGAAATATTCGAATCGCCCCAAAAAGGCACATTTATCCCTCCAAAGCGTTTTGCAAATTTCAAGTCAATATCTTTAAAACTGTTTAAAAAATTAATAAAAAATTAAAATTTAAACACTCTGTATCTTGGATTTTAAAATTACTGTATGGTTTCCTTATTTCGTATGTGCAGAAAAAATTATCCATGTCTGCTAAATTTTAATAAACAATCTTTCTATTGTAACATTATAACATATAGATCAAATTGATAGTAGTAGCTAGGTACATCCCTCTCCATCACTCACCATTTTTGGCATTTTGGCATTTGCATCCTTCATTTTTACTTTTCATCCTTATGGAACGTTTTCAACTCCTGCCCCCGTGGGTAGGCCATCTTGGATTACCCCCTCCAACTTGATTTCTGGCCCTAACTCAACTCGTCAGGCCTGTCTTCCAACAAGCTTCTGATTGGTCCCCACTGTTATTATAACTTTTTACCCCAGCATATTGCCACATTATCTTGGTACATCATCTTGGTTCCAGTATCTTGGGGCATCTTGGTCGAGAAGCTTGATGTTGAGTGCCTTTTTGGCTCTTACAGCCATCTTGTTTCCGCCATCTTGTTGTCGCCATCTTGTTTGTTGCACCACCTTGTTACGTTGTGCATTTTTGGTTTTCCGCCGTTTTATTTATTCACGTATGGCCCCCATTTACTACAGCTAGTGCTCCACACCATTTTCCAACAACTCGGCTCCAATTTACAACAGGCGCCACTAGATACCAAATTTCAGACAGCAGGGCTTCCATTTCTAACCCTTATGACTTGTCACCAAATTCATTGTCAGACAATGACAACATTGGACGACTACCTCAAATAGTTACAAAAAACAAAGACCGGTATAATTAAACTTCCACATCTTAAATAGTGAAGTATCTGCTGCATCGCCTTGCCAGTTATCTTCGGTATTTGTGGCGAAAGAAAGCAACTTGTCTTTTCCAATTTCTCTCTCAAGTATTGTAAAGAAAATTTTCTCATCATTACTAACAGTTATCGCTTCCATTTTTTTAGATTCAGTATTAATTTTAACTATTTCAGGGTTCCAAGGAACCAAGCCACACTTTTTGAACTCATTTATTATGGTAGTTTCTTTAATGGCAGGAAGTACTTTTTGAAGTAAAGGAGCAAACTGATGCTTATTTAGTTGTTCCCCATTATTCTCCATTCTCCACTCAGCAACCTTCTGCTTCCACACTGATTTTAAAACATGAAATACAGAAACGTCCATAGGTTGGAGAACATGAGTGGCATTAGGATATAACGGCACTAAGTGTATTTTATGTGAAATGCAAAATTCACTAAGTTGCAATGAAATGTGGGAACTATGTTCATCCAAAAAAAAAAATAGGTGTTGGAATTTTCTCTTTGTTTAACCATGGTACAAATATATTTGCCATATACTCAAAAAAATCCAGCCATTCTGCGACTTTCCCATGGACCAATCCTGTGGAAAATTTTCTGCAATATGTTGCGGCATTCTTGAATATCTATATACAACAAGAGGTGGAACAAGCGTGCCACTGCCATTTGCAGTTATTAACGTTTCTCGTCGTTACCGGCTGCAGTGCACATAGTCTTGCAGCCTTTAGGGACAAGAACCTTTCCAGGTTTCGGATTTAAAAATAACGCAGTTTCATCTGCCTTAAAAACCCTTGCAGGAGTATTAAAGATATCGCTGAGTTCATGCTCATCAAAGAATTGTTTTACTTCTCGAAACCATTCATGCAGATTTTCTTGAGTTACTGCACTTCATTGTGTCGTTAAATTCTGGCTTACTCTAAAACTAATATTAGGGTGTCTTCTTAAAAAAAATTCCAACCATTTACGACCAGGAGTAGGATTGCCTTTGAAAGTAACTCTCAATTCTTTTGCAAGTTTAAACACACTCTCCATAAAACTTTCTTTCGTCAAAGGAAAGCCTGAACGAGCCATAGATTTAACGCAATTCACCAATATAGATTCATGATCAGAGCTGAATATACATGCAGGTCCCATTTTTCTGCTTAATGGAACTCGACCTTTATATTTATCCATAAGGGTTACTCTTGGAACTCCGTGTTTTTTTGAAGCAGCGTTAAAAGACATTCCTTTTCGAACGTTGCTTATAGAGTCCATTAAATTTTGTTCAAAGTATTTTAAAATTTTTCTGGACTCCATCTGAAATTAAGCTTAAAATTTTGTTCTAGTGCTCGACATGTCAAGTTCTAGAAGTCGACTTTTAGAGATACACTTCCTATTAGACTAAATCAAATGGCAGATTAAAAATAAATAGAGTAACGGTTTGGTTTAACAAGAAATTCTAAAAGTCGTCATCTCTGACGACTATTAGACCTATCATGAAACTAAGGTACCAGTAGCCGACACCCGGCAATTTCTTAGTAAATCTGAATAAAAGAATGCTTTCCTGTGAGGAACTAATGATAAAATAGATCATTAACAGGCTAATACTTGTACATATAATTAACAATAAAAAAATAAACTCAAATAATTTAATATTTTTTACTTACTCTTAACATAAACCTCTAGAAACTAGAATAAAACTCGCAAAATTATCAAGTGTTGCAAACAAACGTCACCACTTGCTAAATGCGAAACAACTGGTGGCTCATATTTGGCGGGGTGCTACCCACATACTTTACAACGTTGCCAGCGTGTGAAATTTTTCCGAATATTCCATATTTGTCTTAATTTTGAAATTTGAATTTAGACTTGTCGACTATTGAATCATTGTCGATCACTGGAGCACTTACCTTATATAGAAGAGATCGAATTTGAGCCTTATACAGCAGAAATAGTTGTCGGAGGGTAAAGTACTACTCCCTGTACAAAAATCCTAGTTTACATGCAGCTGCTTTAGTAGCTGGCAGAAGATGTTCAACCCATGATGATTTGAAGATACAATCGTTCCCAACATAGTCATAAAGTTTGATAACTTATGATCTGACCCATTTGTACTTGGAACAGGAAATGATCGATCTTTTTTGGTGGACCCAAGACAACACTGGATTTTATTAACATTAAATTTAACTACTTCTCCATTCAAGGGATATGTTGAATGTCTTTGTTGATTGAAATTGCCATTTAAGCTTTAATGACTTAATTTGAGAAAAGGTGTAGGCGCTATAACTTATCCCCGGGGCATCCTCACGTTAATGCAAACTTCTCTTGAAAGTAAGTCTTGAACTACGACACATACTCGTCTTTTGTCAATGAAACTAGAAACCCAGTTGATGAGCGTATCATTTAACTCAAACGAGGTGAGTTGGGCAAGTAAACACTTACTTACTCCAAACTGTGTCAAATCTTTTTGAGATATCTAAAGCGACTACAACTGTTTCGCCGCATTATTCTAATGTAATAATGGTAGTCATGTGTAAATACTGAACAGTAATACACAAACGTATTCATATATTTCTAAAAAGTGGCGGATTTATTAGTCTCAGAGGCGAGAAGTAATTCCGAGAGTAGTAATTTGTCAAAAAATGTTGTACCCTAATGTGATTTCATGTGACTTTTGTACATCTGATTTCAAGTAGGAGGACTCCAGACGCATCTCTATTATATGTTAATAAAATTAGATACTTATATAAATTATGTACTCATACGGCGTTTCTAAATTTAAAATACATGTATAGAATTTAAAACATTGCTCGGTAATTCCACTTATCTTGTCACATTTCACTTATTTATCTGTCTATGGCCCTTGCCCTACTAGTGAATCATCTAGCATAGTGCAAGTGGTTCAGAATGAATGATGTTTCGGAGCTTGATAAAAATCAATTTTTGCTTTCGTATGTTTTATTCTTTATTAAACTCTAGTTAAAAACTTCGTACGTGCATAATAAAATGATGCTTCGCGCCGTGTCTAACATGAATATTCGGCATAAGAATCTCATAACTACATACGAGGGGTCGTTTTTATATTCCCAGACTAGGCAATTTACAATGTTAATGTAGTTTTTCATTTTATTGATTTTAAATCACATATGCTATGGTAACGTATTTGACAATTTACAAAACAATTGCATCATTATTAGTTCTAATATCTGTCAGTTTGTGTTATAACGTCTCACAATGGACAAACTTGAATATCGAGCTGTTATAAAGTTTCTTACAAAACAAAGAAAATCTCCAAAAGTTATTCGTGAAGAAACGTTGATTGTATACGGGGACTATTTGTGAATGATCAAAATTGAGTTTCAAACCAGTTTTCAGAATTTTACAGATTACCTTGGCATGACAAAGGTTAGTGCGAGATGGGTTCCACGAATGCTTAGCTTTTCAAATGCTTACTCAATTGGAAGATGTGAAGAATTTTTGGCGCTTTGTGGACGAACCAGATTTAATTATCAATCGACTTATCACCGGATAGAAACTTGGGTGCATCATTTTGATCCTGAGTCGAAACAAGAGTCGCTGTAGTGGCATATGGGTTCCAGTCCTCTCAAAGTTTAAAGTGCTTCTGCAGGAAATATAATGGCAACTGTTTTTAGGATTGTCAAGGAATTTTAATGATTGATTATTTGAAGAAGGTGGTACAATCACAGGAGATATTATGCGAATGCATCACCTCAGAGATGTTATTAAAGTGAAAAGACGGAAACTAAGCAAATGTCCTGCTGCTTCATGATAATGCACCAGCCCATAAGTCAAGACTTTCAAAAGCTGCCGTTGCTAAATGCGGCTTTGTAGAAATTGATCATCCACCTCATAGTCCAGATTTAGCCCCCAGTGACCATGCTTTGTTTCCAGATCTCAAAAGAACACTAAGGGGAAGAAAATTTAGGGACGATGATGAACTTGTAGCGACTGCTGAAAGCCATTTTGCGAGCAAACCAAAAGAATATATTTATAATGGGTTAAAGATGTGTTGAAACGATGTAAGTTCTGTTGTTCTAATCTACTCTTATCATGCGTAGTCCAAGAATATAAAAACGACTCCTCGTATATCATTTCATTAAACCAAAGAGCTTCAATGACCTTTGTCATATAGACTACTGTCTGATCCAATATGAATATACGTTAATAATTATAAATATGTTGTTTAAAACAGTTCACCACAGTTATACAGTATACATCTAATTTAATTAATTTTAACTATATACGTAAAATCAGTGCAATACTGTGATCATTTTATTGCTGAAAGCAGTACAATAGTGTTATTAATTAATTTTAAGTATTTGCGTAAAATCAGTGCAGTGCTGAGATGATTATACAAGTTTGATAAAGCGTTTACTTCAAGATCTAGGAAAAATACTAGCAAAGAACTACAAATATCACAGAGGTGAGATGTGTGTGTCTGTCTTTAATTACAAGATAATAAAAGTCATAAAATTTGCCTAATCGGTGATTTTCTTCTTGCATACTAAAATTATTTGGATGCCGATTATATCAATATCAATATTAAATCAGTGCAATGCTATGATCATTTTATTGCTGAAAACAGTACAATAGTGTTATGATACGTTGAAATCTGAATTTGCACATCTAATTTAATTAATTTTAAATATTTGCGTAAAATCAGTGCAGTTCTGTGATGATTATACAAGTTTGATAAAGTGTTTACTTCAAGATCTAGGAAAAATACTAGCAAAGAACTACAAATATCACAATGGTGAGATGTGTGTGTCTGTCTTTAATTACAAGATAATAAAAGTCATAAAATTTGCCTAATCGGTGATTTTCTTCTTGCATACTAAAATTATTTGGATGCCGATTATATCAATATCAATATTAAATCAGTGCAACGCTATGATCATTTTATTGCTGAAAACAGTACAATAGTGTTATGATACGTTGAAAACTGAATTTGCACATCTAATTTAATTAATTTTAAATATTTGCGTAAATTCAGTGCAGTGCTGTGATGATTATACAAGTTTGATAAAGTGTTTACTTCAAGATCTAGGAAAAATACTAGCAAAGAACTACAAATATCACAATGGTGAGATGTGTGTGTCTGTCTTTAATTACAAGATAATAAAAGTCATAAAATTTGCCTAATCGGTGATTTTCTGCTTGCATACTAAAATTATTTGGATGCCGGTTATATCAATTTAGTTTCCCTTTATAAACGTATACGATAATGAGTTTATTTTGTAGGTAGTGGACCACGAAAATTTTATTATTGTAATAAAATTATGTCAAATCGCCATTGTTACCACGATAGAAAAAATAATTAGTGGATTTTTAATATATTAATAATACGTCGTAATTTGCTAATGTTTTCAAAATATTTTTTATTTATATATTTTTATGTAAGGAATGTAGGATTGTTTGTAACTAATATGAATGTAAACACATGTTAGGGAGTGAGTGGCACGCTTAAAAATGCTTTACTGAAGGGACGTAACGAATCATTGGAATTTTTTATGCGCGCTTTTGATCGAAAAAATATGACTAGCTTAATAAGTAATTGTGTCGGTACAGACCGCGATCAAAAGATATCTTTGTTTGTAATTTGAAACTTCGAGAGAAATGTAGGGGATTACGGACAAATGCATATTTTTAAAATTAATATGTCTTGCAATAATTAATATGAAACTGTTCCAACGGAAATTAATGTTTCTTGTTTTTTATTACTTTTGAATAACGGGGGTGGTTTTTCGAGAGTAGATGTAGTTAGTTTTGAAATCGATTTTTGGGTTAATTAAATACCTTCATTGTAAACAGTTTGTCTTTAAAAATATTTCGTGCGTGTATATCTGTACATTTTCTTTTGAATTAGCCAACACTAATTTGTCTTTTCTTTCTAGTGTTAGTTTGTAATGTGTGTTTCAAATATTAATCTATAAATAACAGTCACCCTTTTTGAAGTTAAACCGTGTAGGTTAACGATTTGTATCTGTGATCAATTAAGGGAATATTTATTCTAGTGTAAGTATATATATATATATATATATATATATATATATATATATATAACTGAAAGCTCGCAGCAAATCGTTTTTACCAGCCTAGATAACATTAAATACCAAACATTGTCTCGCAAAGGTATCTTATTCGTACGCGGACTCATTAAGCTGAAATCTGCTAAAATAAAAAGACAGTACAGAGGGCCCTCAAACTCTGGTATTTGTGCGAATTAGCATTATTTGTTTTTGGTTATATTTATAATTGTGTAGAGGTGGCTGGTGAATGGGTATAGGAGATCGCTGGTTACTAATTGTAAAAGGCAAATGCCAGTAGGTACACACTCCCAAGCCAGACCATTAAACACCTCAAATTTTTATTTCTATTGTTTTTATTTGTTGTATAGATGAGTGTGTAACCGGAGAAGGGAGCACTCAAACTTATATATCGGTCACGATGTTAGTGATCTATTTATAACTTACCCTTGTAAAGCTTTGTTTTAACGAGTTTTTTGTCAGTTTGCTTAAGTAGAATTATTTGCCTGCGAGCTGATTTCTCTTTGTATCTGCTTCATTGTAAGTTGATTTAAGTATTCTGCGCTTTAGTGGTCACTGAACGTTTGGGTACGTGCAAATTCCTGATCCTATTTTCTTTTGTCCTCGCCTTTACTAGTATGATTTTTATTTTGATTATTTATGACCTAATTGTGCGTGTAACTACTTGTGTTTTTTTTATTATTGTGTTTCTGTGTAACTAAACTACTTTGTATTCATTTTCTCTTAATGTTATAATTTTGTACGCACTTTAACCTGAGTTAATGGTGTTTTGCTATATATTTAATCCTTTCATTGTTTTTTTGTGTTATTTGATTTATTAATGTGCTTGTGCAATTACTTATTTATGAATAAAGTGGGTTTTATGGGTGGTTCTTTCCCCCAATAGCATATTAACGGGCTGAACCACTATTGCGCATAGCTCGTTGATTTTAATTTGAGTAGTTTCATTTTTTTTTACCTGCCCCTCATGATGCAACACTTACCTCATCCAGCCTATCTAATTTAGATCGCACAACGTACTTAACACTAGACGCCCACTTTGTTTAATCATATTGGAGGTTTGCGAGTAATTAAATATCAGACTTCTATTGTTTTAATTATTGCCCGGAAAGTCAAAGTATGGCAGGCAATTAATTTGAGTAATAGTGCCATTATTGTCAGTCAAGTCAAGATAAATCACTTAGCGATTGCTTTGTTCTTGAATTTGCATTATTGCAAATAAGTTCAAATTACGCTTTTCAAGATAGGGTACCCGGGAGACGCTACTTTTTTAAATAAAATCTTCACATTGCCAATCTGGATGTAATGGTTTAAAGTGTTTAAGACATTGTGGGCTATTGTAGAATCTCGTATAATCGTTTTTTTTTTAATTATAGTATTCTCGAACAGGCTAAGATTTGCCTAACGTGCTAAAGCACTCAGGAACACTGGGAGGGTTTAGGGATATTTTAGGCTGCCGAGAAATGTTTATGAATTGCTACCTTAAATTGACTTAAGTCAAAAGTTTGGAGGAAAACAGAAACTGTGTAGTGCATTCCACAATTTGGTCACCGTGTGGATAAATGTAGATTGTGCCCGTTTAGTGTGACACGACGGAGTTCTGAGTGCGTAATTATGGTGTGAATGGGCAAACCGAGTGTTCATAGCGAAGATGGCCTGCGAAGGTATTAAGGAGTGTATTTCGAGACACACTTTCCATAGAACAAGGAAAGAACCGAAACTATTCTTGTATGCTCAAGAGGCTGTAGATCAGAAGTCAGAGACGGGTCATTTATAAGCCTTATAGCCCTTTTTTGGATGCGGTTTACTATGTCAAGGACGTAGTAGAGGGCACTGACCCAGAGGTGGGAGTTGTATTCCAGATGAGGTCGCATTTGAGCCTTAAACAGTAAAAGGAGTTGTTGCGATGTAAAGTACTGTTTAGATCTGTATAGAAAGCCCAATTTACGGACAGCTGTTTTCCTGGCTGACAAAAGGTTTGAAAATAAACATCTTATGAAAAAATATCCCGATTCACTGGCGGACCTTGTATATTGTACCAATTTTTTTCAATAAATGTCTTTTTGAAGTGAAAAAATGTTCAGAATACATGCATATTTCTATTATACAGGGTGTCCCACGACGAACGACATCGATTGATTATGGAAAAAGGGTAAATAGGAAAAATCTGAAAATTTAGCTACTTAAATAAAAAGTCGATGGGGGACATCCATCTAAAATATTCTCAAGATTACAACACTCCCGGTTATACCAGAAGTGGATATTAGTTTCCTTATAATGAATGGGACGCCCTGTATATTGTTGCATTTTTGAATTCTACATCCAATTCTAGGCATACTTCATGTTTAATGTCATATACAAATATTCAATAAAAAATGACCGTTACATCGCTCAACAAAGTTGCCTATACTGTCCTAACGGCAAATTATTTTGCAGTGAAACTCTGAACTATGGTAAACAAAGGACTGTTTTAGTTCACTAACAACGTGCAATGACGGATTTGTATACAGGGTGATTGAAAAACAATAATGAATTTGGCACTCAAGAAAGTCAATTCTTTAAAATTGGAACCCATACTTTTTTCATCGGATTTGGGGTATTGCAGGCTCACGTTCCAGTAATATAAGTAATTTGATTGTAATCTCATTAGATTTAGAATTCAAGTCAGTTCTACATACATAAAGACAAAATTTACCTCGATTGGGGGTTGTATCTCGATAGCGCAGTTGGTTAGCGCGGTACTCTAGCAAAGTACAGATCGTACGTTGAAATCCTACTCGAGGTAAACTTTTTATTTACGTATTTATTAAAATTAATAATAATTTGTACTTACATATTTACTTTTGAACTTATTCCATCATAATACAACTTATAAGAAATTAAAAGACAGTGTTTACAAGACGACAATGGAAACACGATAAGAGCCGGTGGAACGTAATGAAGAGGTCTGCCGTCGACTGAAGGGAAATCGTCCATGTGCCTTAGCGGCAATTAATTCCGTGGCCAAGAGTTCAAAAATGTGTTGAGGTCGGTGAACTTATTAGTGTAGTTATTTGTTTATTTGCTTTTTTATAACTTTGATGTACCGGTTGTCCCATTTTCGTATGTTTTACGGGGTATCTCGCTTATTTTTTAGGTTAGAACCTTGCGGTTTTCGCGACACCGTGCTATTTTTTAATGAAACCAAAGATGCACTAATCAAATTTGTCATAGCCATCTTAGTTTGTGTGCTACAGGGTGATTTTAGAAAAATTGCATTTTCAGTCATCCCCTGTAACTCTGTTATTGTCAGACATATTAAAAAAGTAAAAACTGATGTTTGTAGATTTTTTTACGTAGAATCCAGGTACTCAGATTTTCTTTATAGGTCACAGTTTTTGAGATATTATAATAACCTACTTTTTTATGGGACACCCTATATATTTTTTTAAAATATTTTTCCCCTTGTCAAGAGCTTTTCAAAAATATAGCATAGTCTATATTTATTTTTATAAATAACGTGACAAAATGATTTTTTTCTATAATTTACATTGATAATAGTGGATAGCCGTGGGTAACCATGGTAACGCAAAAAAACAAAATAATTAACGTTCTGCCATTACTTAGGTATTTAATTTTTGAAGTTTCTGCTTCTCTCAAATTATTCCTGGTTACATTTTCCCAAATTTAGTGCTGATATTTATTGTTATTCGTTGTTTTTGTTTATTGTTATCGTTCTTGTTCTTGTTGTTGTTGTTTAATTATTTTTTAATATGGCTCGAAATCAAAAATTTGAAAACTGAGAAATATGATATGAATACCTGCTTCATATTATCTAATGAAAACGCAGACCAGGCCTTAGAACTCTATCTGAACAGGTCAGTTAATCTTTACCTTCGAATTTGTATTTATTTTATATACCTATTTTGTCATATAGATATCCCGAAAGAAGACAACCCGACAGAAGAATATTTCAAAAATTAAGAT
Organism: Vesta saturnalis; assembly: GCA_036346205.1. Taxonomy (NCBI): domain Eukaryota; kingdom Metazoa; phylum Arthropoda; class Insecta; order Coleoptera; family Lampyridae; genus Vesta; species Vesta saturnalis. The sequence goes on along the minus strand of JARFJB010002461.1, from coordinate 863,025 downwards.
TTAATCTTTGCCAACATGGATATTTTGAGAAACCTCGACCCCGAGTTTACAACAAAGAGAACGAGGAATCAGAGATCAACGTTTTAGCAGTTGTTCAAGCCACTCCTGAAACCTCGTGCAGGAAAATAGATGAAGAGACCGGTGTGTCTAAAACAACAGTACAAAGGATTTTAAAAAAACATAAATTCAAACCCTACAAGTATAAACTTGTTCATCATCTGCACCCTGGTGATGCTGAACGTAGATTGGAGTTCTGCAATTGGTTTATAAATATGAAAACTCAGGACAATAATTTTGAAAAAAATAATAATTTGGTCAGACGAGGCACATTTCACAAGTTCGGGAATTCTTAATAGACACAACTCGCGGTTTTGAAGTCAAGAAAACACTCACGTGACTTTTCCTAGAGAGGGTCAAGGCAGGTTCGGATTTAATGTCTCCTGCTTTATTTTTAACCGAAAAATAGTTTACAATATTTATGAAGAAAACCTAAACTCGAATGGGTACTTACAAGTAGAGATTGGATTGGATGGATTGGAACAAATGGACCTGTTCGATGGCCACCACGATCACCGGATCTCTCGGTTTTGGATTTTTTTTTGTAGGGGTATTTAAAGAATAAAATTTATTCAAGGCAATATGCCAACATGCAACAATTAAAAATTGCAACGGAAAATGCTTTTGCAGAATTACGAAGACAATCGTTTATTTTGGAAAATGCTATTAATAGAATTTATAAACTTTGTGAAACTTGTAGGAGACATAATGGTCTACAATTTCAACAATATTTGTGACTAATTAATTATTTTGTTTTTTATCAATGTAAATTATAGAAAAAAATCATTTTGTCACGTTATTTATAAAAATAAATATAGACTATGCTATATTTTTGAAAAGCTCTTGGCAAGGGAAAAGATTTTAAAAAATATATAGGGTGTCCCATTAAAAAAAGTAGGTTATGTCAATATCTCAAAACTGTGACCTCTAAAGAAAATCTGAGTATCGCCACTGGATTCTACGTAAAAAATCTACAAATTCAGTTTTACTTTTTAATATGTCTGACAATAACAGAGTTACAGGGGATGACTGAAAATGCAATTTTTCCAAAATCACCCTGTAGCACAAAAACTAAGATGGCTATGGCAAATTTGATTAGTGCATCTTTGGTTTCATTAAAAGTAGCACGGTGTCGCGAAAACCGCAAGGTTCTAACCTAAAAAATAAGCGAGATACGCCGCAAAACATACGAAAATGGGACAACCTGTACATTATGTTTAGTAAGTAATAAAATGTTTAAAAAAATTTGGCCTCATATCGTATTTTTTTGGTAGTTCAGTCGTAAGTGTTGGTCTGCTTGCAACACTTAAAAAAAGTACCCATCTCAAAAACGAAGCAATAAATCAAAAATTTTCAAGCGCAATTTTTTTCTAAATTAAACAGGCGATCCAAAAATTGAATCTTCTGTGTAAGATATCCAATGGCGCCGAAGATTGGGAGGGGAGAATGGGGTTCCGACCCCCAGTATCTACGCTACTGGAGAATTTATCATTTCTTAGAGATGTAGTACATTAGTGTGTGTGAGAAATTTGATGGAAATCGATCGAGTGGTTTAGAAGTTATGATGAGAATACCAGTTTTTTTTACAACTTTGAAACGCTATATCTTTGTTAGGAAACATTTTGAACAAAGTTTTCTTATAAAAATTTACTTTTTTCTTGTTGTTCTTTCACCTATCAAAATTAATGACGTTTTTAGCATGGACCACCCTGTATATTTTTGGAAAGCCCACATTATACCTAATATCAAAAATAATATACAGAGTGTTTCAATTAAAAAACATTTGTTTGCTTCATAACCAAAAAACGGAAGGTATTAGAAAAAAACTGACTACGAAAATGGATTCTATAGGAGTACGTTTAAACTTCTTCGATAAGTTTAAAGATAACTGTGATACGAGGGACGTCCCAAAAGTGATAATTTTCAATTCCATCCTGTAGCTCAGAAAGCAAAAGGGTTATGAAAATTTTGCTGGCGTCATCTTTAATTTCACAAAAAAAGTAGTACACTGTCGCGAAAACTGCAACCCTCCTTTAAAAATAAGGGAGATACCGCGCAAAAATGCTGAAAATGCCTTGGACTTGTTCGCGCTTACCTTTTTGCTAGTGAACCCTTTCAACAGAAAGAAAATAATGAAATAAAAATACTTGGTCAAGTACGTTCATTTACATGAAATTTCACCCAAAAGGTGAAATTCGTTCCACAATTTGCTGAAATATATTGCTAACTTGATTGCGGATTACTTACTATCTTGGTTGTTATTTTATAAAAATTATTTTCTTATGCGTGGTTAGTGAATTTTTCTGAATGTAATAAAAATTAATATGAGAAGTTCAAGTAAATTACATTCTTAGCGTTCTCAAAAAAATAAAATTAGAATTGTGCTATGTACTAATTTAATACAGAAAAGGCGGATTTTGGTAAATATTTCATAGTCGAGTTCACTTACACGTTCCATTTTATGTTACTTACCATTTATGGAAATTTGTGTAGGCCATTCTACTTTTAATTTTGGACATATGTTAAATGTGTACAAAATGGAGGTAGCAGATGACATTTTATGTTTGAATAAAAAAATTATCAGGGAAAACTCTGAATAAAACGGAAATACGCAAGAATGACACTCATCCCGTTCATTTTGATGTTTAATGTAAATTATTGTTTGAGATTAAAACGCTATTTTCCGGACCGTACTAGGTCATTGCTCATAATTTTAATTTTCACATCTCTCTATCTCACTTTTTCTCTTTTCTTTTTAATTAAAACACTATGAAAATGTAGGCAAATAAAAATTTATAAATAATAACCTCAATTTCATTCGGTAAATACAGTTTGTTACATTTTCGCGTATAACTACTGTCATTGAGACCGACTAAAAAATTAATTTAATGTAGGTTGTGACTTTGGGTAAAAAGGTCATTGTCTTTAAATATTTACATTAGAATATGAACGGTTTATTTTATTCTAGTATCTAACCTACACTTTAAAAAATTACACTATGAAGACAAATTATTAATAATTATAACGAGAAAAACGAAATTAGTTTAGTAAAAATGGAATCATGCCTTTTTTGTATTGCCTTAATCTTTGATTGTAAACAGGGTGTCCATTTACTAGTCTGTTCTTCTGTGGTGGTGTTATGTCAAATCTGTCATAAAAATTACTTTGAATTGTTAATGAAGCAAACTGGGGTACTTTAAGAAATTATTTTTAAATATACAGGGTGGTCTAAAAAACGTGGCAACAAATTGTAAGATTTTTTTAAATGGTATATCCTATACAGGGTGTCCCTGCAATTCGTGTAGCGATGGGTACCACCTCGAACAAATCGAAAAGATGATTGGTTAAGAAGTTCCAAAGAAAGGTTAACATTAAGCCGTGGAGGAAAAAATAATGGACCAATAAAATAACCGTTGATAAGGCCCAACCTTATCACGGGTTTCTCTTGGATTTTCTTGAGTCCAGACATAACAATTGTAGTGGTTAAAAATCCCTGTTCGAGTAAAGGTGGCTTCATCTGACCAAAGAATTGTTTGTAAAAATTCTGGTTTCTCGCCAATTGTCTTTAAATATTTACATTAGAATATGAACGCTTTATTTTATTCAAGTATCTAACCAACACTTTAAAAAAATTACACTATGAAGACAAATTATTAATAACTATAACGAGAAAAACGAAATTAGTTTAGTAAAAATGGAATCATGCCTTTTTTGCATTGCCTTATTCTTTGATTGTAAACAGGTTGTCCATTTACTAGTCCGTTCTTCTGTGGTGGTGTTATGTCAGATCTGTCACAAAAATGACTTTACGAATTGTTAATGAAGCAAACTGGGGTACTTTAAGAAATTATTTTTAAATATATAGAGTGGTCTAAAAAACGTGGCAACAAATTGTAAGGTTTTTTAAATGGTATATCCTATACAGGGTGTCCCTGCAATTCGTGTAGCGATGGGTACCACATCGAACAAATCGAAAAGATGATTGGTTAAGAAGTTCAAAAGAAAGGTTAACATTAAGCCGTGGAGGAAAAAATAATGGACCAATAAAATAACCGTTGATAAGGCCCAACCTTATCACGGGTTTCTCTTGGATTCTTGAGTCCAGACATAACAATTGTAGTAGTTAAAAATCCCTGTTCGAGTGAAGGTGGCTTCATCTGACCAAAGAATTGTTTGTAAAAATTCTGGTTTCTCGTCAATTGAATCAAGTAGCCAGTTACAAAATGTCATGCGAGAGTTTTCGTCACCAGGGAGCAGACTCTGTATAGGCTGTAAATGCTATGGCTTTCTATTATCTTTATTAAGTACACGTAACACTGTTGATTTTCCAAACGTAACGCTGTCCGTCGAGAACTTCTCCCAGAGCGCTCTAGGTTTCGAGTATGTTTCACACCAAATTCTCGAAAATGGCGATGGATAGTCACTAAAACACGACTACTTGGTTGCCTTCGGTCTAGATACCGTCTTCAGTATTCTGACGGCAGCCGCTGTATTTCCATCGCAAAATCCATAAATGAAATGCATGTCTGTATACTCCACACTGCTAAACAGGTATATTTTTCTTTCAGAAATTTGGATATGTACAGGTTGTCCCATTTTCGTATGTTTTACGGGGTATCTTGCTTATTTTTTAGGTGAAAACCTTGCGGTTTTCGCGACACCGTGCTACTTTTAATGAAACCAAAGATGCACTAATCACATTTGCCATAGCCATCCCCTGTAACTCTGTTATTGTCAGACATATTAAAAAGTAAAACTGATATTTGTAGATTTTTTACGTAGAATCCAGTGGCGATACTTAGATTTTCTTTAGAGGTCACAGTTTTTGAGATATTGACATAACCTACTTTTTTTAAAGGGACACCCTATATATTTTTTTAAATCTTTTGACCTTGCCAAGAGCTTTTCAAAAATTTAGCATAGTCTATATTTATTTTTATAAATAACGTGCAATTTTTAATTGTTGCATGTTGGCATATTGCCTTGAATAAATTTTATTCTTTAAATACCCCACAAAAAAATCCAAAACCGAGAGATCCAGTGATCGTGGTGGCCATCGAACAGGTCCATTTGTTCCAATCCATCTCCTGGGAAAACGTTCATTTAGCCAGTTTTGTATTATTCTAACATTGTGGGCTGGAGCCCCATCCTGCTGGAGTTGAGCCAGTGGAATATCTTCTAAAATGTTCATAGTTTTTCTTGTAGAATTTGTAAGTACCCATTAGAGTTTAGGTTTTCTTCATAAATCTTGTAAACTATTTTTCGGTTAAAAATAAAGCAGGAGACATTAAATCCGAACCTGCCTTGACCTCTCTAGGAAAAATCACGTGGGTGTTTTCTTGACTCCAAAACCGCTAGTTGTGTCTATTAAAATTCCCGAACTTGTGAAATGTGCCTCGTCTGACCAAATTATTTTTTTTTTTAAAGTTATTGTCCTGAGTTTTCATATTTATAAACCAATTTCAGAACTCCAATCTACGTTCAACATCACCAGGGTGCAGATGAACAAGTTTATACTTGTAGGGTTTGAATTTATGTTTTTAAAATCCTTTGCACTGTTCTTTTAGACACACCGGTCTCTTCATTTATTTTCCTGCACGAGGTTTCAGGAGTGGCTTGAACAACTGCTAAAACGTTGATCTCTCATTCCTCGTTCTCTTTGTTGTAAGTCGAGGTTTGTCAAAACATCCATGTTGACAAAGATTAAATTTTAATTTTGAAATATTCTTCTGTCGCGTTGTCTTCTTTCGGGATATCTATATGACAAAATAGGTATATAAAATAAATACAAATTCTAAGGTAAAGATTAACTGATCTGTTCAGATAGAGTTCTAAGGCGTGGTCTGCGTTTTCATTAGATAATATGAAGCAGGTATTCATATCATATTTCTCAAAGTTTTTTAATTTTAGGTTTCGAGATTAAAAAATAACAACAACAAGTACAAGAACGATAACAATAAACAAAACAACGAATAACAATAAATATCAGCACTAAATTTGGGAAAATGTAACCAGGAATAATTTGAGAGAAGCAGAAACTTCAAAATAAAATACCTAAGTAATGGCAGAACGTTAATTATTTTGGTTTTTGCGTTACCATGGTTACCCACGGCTATCCACTATTATCAATCAAAGTAGATTATAGAAAAAAATCATTTTGTCACGTTATATATAAAAATAAATATAGACTATGCAATATTTTTGAAAAGCTCTTGGCAAGGGGAAAAGATTTAAAAAAAATATATAGGGTGTCCCATACAAAAAAATAGGTTATGTCAATATCTCAAAAACTGTGGCCTGTAAAGAAAATCTGAGTAAGCCACTGGATTCTAGTAAAAAATCTACAAATATCAGTTTTACTTTTTAATATGTCTGACAATAACAGAGTTACAGGGATGACTGAAAATGCAATTTTTCCAAAATCACCCTGTAGCACACAAACTAAGACGGCTATGGCAAATTTTATTAGTGCATCTTTGGTTTCATTGAAAATACCACGGTGTCGCGAAACCGCAAGGTTCTAACCTAAAAATAAGCGAGATACCCCGTAAAACATACGAAAATGGGACAACCTGTACAAGAAATTAAGTACACACACTCTATCAAACAGATACAACAAGTAACAAATGTCAAAATAAAAATGAGAGGGTCACTTATTAGTCCGATTGGCAAGTCAAGGCGTACTCGATTGTTTTAATTCAGTGTAGCTTTTATCGCTACACGAATGAATAGCTGGTTAAAAATAGACATTTTGTCATTGTTACATTCTGATTTTTTATGTTTACATTTACTTATCACTATTTCCCATGTATTTAGAACTCTCTGCATATAGTCTCTTGCATTAGGACTAGTCAGCCGCTTTTCTATCTCGGTGGCCTGTCAAAATCTATTGTATGTGTGTTGTGCTAATGTTGAAGTAGGCTTGTTCTTATTTTCTACCAATCTATGTGCCTTTTGGTGATTTTTCTGTTAGTTTAACTTATATAAGTTCGGTCGCAGTCCTTGTATGGAATTTCGTAAATTTCTTGGTCTTCCAAACTTACTTTTTGGATTGGAAAGGACCATACTCACCTTTGGTTAGAATATATACTGGTCACCATACATAAATGAACACTCAGTAAACGCTGATGTATTTTAATGAAATTTTCAGAAAACTTGAATTTCAGCAAGATACTATAAAGATTAATCTAGTAATCATCGACAATGAAACAAAAACTTTCGTTTCATTTGACATTAGTTACTTAAGTATCAATGTTAAGCCTATTTATAAGCTTAATAAATAAACACAGTTGAAATAATGCCTCCTGTACGACATCGCGCTAATTCCCATCAGTTAGCCGAGTTCGAACGTGTCAGAATAATCGCTCTACGAGAAGCTGGGTTATCACTGCGTGATGTTGCCGCTCGCGTGGGACGCAGTGTCGCCACAATTTCCTTATATTGGCGACGATGGTCAGAAAATAATGAGGAACGTCATTTGCCTCCCGGACGTCCTAGACGCACCACTGATCGTGAACATCGTGCTCTTCGGCTTGTAGCTCTTCGGGATCATTTTGCATCAACAAGTTAAATTGGTGATAGATGGAGAGCATTAACTGATCATCAAATCTCGTTACGATCAACGTATCGAAGAATTCGATCTTTTGGGCTCGGATCATACCGACCATTGCTTTGTTTACCTCTAACTCCAAGCCATCGTACTGCACGGCGTCAATGGTGTAACGAGAGGTTGCATTGGAACGTGCAACGGAATCAAGTCATCTTTTCTGACGATTCTCGATTTTGTTTAAGGGCTCATGATAGTCGCAGATTGGTTAGAAGACGTCCTGGAGAAATACGCAATTTATAGTTTCTGTACAACGACATCCTGCTCTCACTCAAGGTGTGATGGTGTGGGGGGGCTATCTGCCATGGAATCAGATCTTCTCTAGTAGTTATTGATGGAACATTAAATGCAAGAATTTGCTATGGGGTTTCTAAATACTTCTAATGTTGATCTGCTTCCATGGCCTTCTCGTTCGTCAGATTTATCACCAATCTAACATTTGTGGGATGTGGTATGACGGAGAATAAACAATCTACAGCCACTCCCAATCAATGTAGATGCCCTTCAACAACGGATTTTAGAAGCGTAGGATAGTATACCTTCGTTTATTAATAGGAATAAAATAAACGTTTTCTGAAAATTTCATTAAATACATCAACTGTGTTTATTTATTTATGGCGGCCAGTATAGTTTTTATTTTATGTTTTTAAGTATTCTGCGTATCCGTAATCCCTTTTACATACAGTAAGTGTTTTCTTCCTCTTCCTATCGTGGCTGTTGTAGTTTTAAGGTTCTCTTTATGTAGTTTTCTGATAATCAATTTTGTTGTAATGCCGGTTTTAGTTCATTTGTGATGGGCGTAACTTGATTTACTGTATTTTACTCCACTTTCGTAATTATAAAGTAAAGTTTGTGTAAATAGAATAATTTCACCCTAAGTAAAACCCTTATACTAGGCCGTTGACTCTTATATAGGGTGTCCCGGTGTAACAAACTGCGGTAGTATATAGTACTAATGAAAATAAGAAGAAAACCTCCTGCTAACATGGGTCCTAACTCTCTTCATTTTAGAAATACAGTGTTTTAGTTGAGAAAAAAAATTACTTTTTTGCGATAATTCAATAATGGCTAATACGACTCAGAAAAGTGAGATTGCACAATAAAAACTAAATTTTGATGTAACTGTCACATCTCAAAAGTATTCCAGTGCCATAGTTTCTAGGATGGACTGACATTGCAATCAGCGTAACTTAAATGCTACTGACATTTTCTCAATTTTGTGGATTAGCTTAGATTTTTCTTGAAAAAGGTACTCTTATTCTAAAGTTATAAACCGGCTCCGAACGTTTCAAGAATTAATTTGCATGCCAGCAGGGTTTTTTTTTTCAAAAATAACCGGATTTTTATTGAAAATGCAGATGATGAAAGTAGCATACATATCAAATCGAGCTGTTTTTCTTGAAATTTGAGCACGTTTAAGAGCTTCACAATAAGAGTACCTTTTTGCAAGAAAAGTGACTCCACAAAAAATGTCAGTGGCGTTCAAGTTAGGGTCCTAGAAACTGCGGCACTGGAAAATTTTTGAGATATGACAGTTACATTAAAATTTAATTCTCATCATGCACTTTTCTAAAAGTTGCATCATCCGTTATTGAATTATCACAAAAAATATTAATTTATAATTAATATCCAGTTAATTTAAAGCCATTACTTTCCTTTTCTTTTAATATTCTTTTTGAGGCACAGAACACCCTCTAAAATGAAATTTCTGAAGAGAATCATAATAAAAAATCGACAGCATTCCATACATTTTCATAATTAAACACTTCATATCAATCATGACCAGAATCTAGTTCATTGCTTTATGCCAAGTTGTGTTTTTTTTGTAATCAAAAATCTTCAAAGTATACGAGGGTGCGGTGAATAGTTCTCGGCCTGACACAGAGATGGCGCTCCAATTAAGAAAAATATTCTGCCTGCGTCCACGTGTCATTAGTTCGTATGACAAGTTTCAACTTGTTCTCTCTAGTAGTTTGTTTACACGAATGTTTGCAGTAGACGTCAATGCGTGTTTTTAGTTAAAATGGATAAACTTGAATATCGTGCGGTCATAAAATTGTTTGTTTTAGATGATTTAACCCCTAAGGAAATTCATCCGAAGTTGACTCTGCTCCTTCCATGAACCGTTAAAAAGTGGGCAGCTGAATTTAAACGTGGTCCCACATCCCTCGAAGATGACCCACGTGAATGACGGCCAAAAACCGCAACCACACCAGAAACCATTGAAAAAGTGGATATCGTGTTGGACAATAGGCGAGTAAAGGTGAATGAGATAGCTGAGGCTGTGGAGATATCTGAGGAAAGGGTGCGAAGAATTAGGGATGCGAAGGCTCTGCACAAGATGGACCGATTCAATAGGAGTTCCGGATTTTGTGCGGTGATTCGTCACCATGGATGAGACATGGGTCCACCACTACGCCAGCAACGAAACAGCAGTCCAAGCAATGGATGGAAGCCGGTGGTTCAACGCGAAATCATTTGCATATGCCGGAAAGGTCATGGGCAGGGTTTTTGGATGCGAAAGGATTTTGTTTTTGACTACCTTGCAAAGGCAGAACAATTACAGGCGAAAACAATCATCTTTCACCAGGACAACGCACCTGCACATAAGGGTGCGTTGGCGATGGGAAAACTGAAGGATTTGAGGTACGATTTTCTCGGCCATCCCCCCTATTTTGAACTATTTAATGACGCCATGTGCCTCAAAACACACAATGGTGGACGGTTCTGTAAGAAATAACCTTTCCCTTTTAGAAGAAATGTTCTTATCCGATTCAAACCTGGATTCTGAAGAGCACAGATTACAGAAAGATAATTTCAAACTAATGACCAATGAATCCGAGGTCATCTATAACAGTAAACTTCAGCCAGTAACAGCATCTAAGGTTCTGATTCTGGCAGATAGCCAAGGACGAAACGTGGCCAAGTTGTTATCCAAGGCGCTACCTCAAAGTAAATTTTCAGTTTGTTATTTGTTTAAACCAAATGCGACTTATAAACAAGTGATATCAAATGTGAAGAAGATGTCATCGGATTTCACTAATAATGATAATAATAGTAGTCGCCGGTACTAATAACACCATTCGAAATTAAAAAATTAGGAATGCTTATTTTGTGAACACTTTTCCTGACTCACTTCACACAAATTGTTTTACTGTTAATATTCCTTTTGGTAAATGTAATGACTCTTAGAATAGGCATGCTTATGATATTAACTCTCAGCTGTACTTCTCAGCCTTCAATTTTAGTAACGTGAGATGTATAGGTTGTACGTCCCCCAGGTACCCTATCTTGAAAAGTGTAATTTGAACTTATTTGCAAGAATGCGAATTCAAGAACAAAACAATCGCTAAGGGATTTATCTTAGCATGACTGATAACAAAGTTTCTCTTACTCAAATTAATTGCACATTAATTGTACGTTGTGCTATATGAATTAGATAGGCTGGATGACGTAAGTGTTGCATCATGTGGGGCAGGTAAAAAATGAAACTACTCAAATTAAAATCAACTAGTTTTGCAATGGTGGTTCAACCCGTTAATGTACTATTGTGGGAAATAACCACCAATAAAACCCACTTTATTCATAAAATAAGTAATTGCACAAGTACATAAATAAATCAAATCACACAAAGAAAAATGAAAGGGTTAAATGTATAACAACACACCATTAAATCAGGTTAAAGTGCATACAGAATTATAACATTAAGAGAAAATGAATAAAAAGCAGTTTAGTTACACAGAAACACAATAATAAATAAAAACACATGTATTCACATGCACAATTGGGTCATAAATAATCAAAATAGAAAATCATAATAGAAATCGTAACACCAAACATATGATCCTTTTTAAAAACCAATCATGCCGAATTACGGTACGTATAAAATACAGCAACAGTAAAATTTCACAGGTGATAATAAGGTAAAGGCAAGGACAAAAGAAAATAGACAAGGAATTTGCACATACCCAATTGTTTAGTGACCTCTAAAGCACAGAATACTTAAATCAAATCACAAGAAAGCACATGAAAAGAGAAATCAGCTCGCAGGCAAATAATTCTACTTCAACAAACTGACAAAAACACTCATTAAAACAAAGCCTTACAAGGGCAAGTTATAAATAGATCACTAACATCGTGACCGATATATAAGTTTGAGTGCGTTAGAAAAATATCCTGCTCCTTTCTCCGGTTACATGGTCATCTTTACAACAAAGAAAAACAATTGAAATAAAAATTCGAGGTGTTTAATAGTCTGGCTTGGGAGTGTGTACCAACTGGCAATTGCCTTTTATAATTAATAACCAACGGCATTCTATACCCATTCACCAGCCACCTCTACACAATCACAAATATAACCAACAACCAGCAATGCTAATTCGCACAAATACCAGAGGAGAGGGCCCTGTACTGTCTTTTTATTTTAGCAGATTTCAGCTTAATGAGTCCGCGTACGAATAAGCTACCTTTGCAAGACAACGTTTGGTATTTAATATGTTATCTAGACTGGGAAAAATGATTTGCTGCGAGCTTGCATTTATATAAAAATACATACTTACACTAGAATAAATATCCCCTTAATTGATCACAGACACAAATCGTTAACATACGCGGTTTAACCCCGAAAGAAAAGAACTTAGTGTTGGTGAACTCAAAAAAAATATACACGTGAGAATTATTTTAAAGACAAAATGTTTAGAATGAAGGTATTTAATTAACCCAAAAATCGATCTGGCTCGATTGACACGCTAACTGTAACTGCCGTTCCCCCGATTTCAAACTAATTATGTCTACTCCCGAAAAAACAACCACCGTCTTTCAAAAGTAATAAAAGAACAAGAAACATTTATTTATGTTGGAACAGTTTCCTATTAATTATTACACATCTTAATTTTAAAAATATGGATTCGTCTGTAACAACTTTATATTTACCTCTCTCGAGTTTCCCAGTAACAAACAAAGAATGATCGCGGTCTGCCCAGCCGTAATCAATCATTAGAGCAATGACGTTTTTACACCAAGGGCGCGCACAAGAAAAATTCCAATGATTTGTTACGCCCCTTCAGTAAAGCATTTTTAAACGTGCGCCTGCCATTCACCCCTTAACATGTGTTTACGTACATATTAGTTGCAAACAATCCTACATTCCTTAGATAAAAATATATAAATAAAAATATCTTGAAAACATTAGCAAATTACGACGTATTATTAAGATATTAAGAATCCACCAATTTACTTTTCTATCGTGGTAACAATGGCGATTTGACAAACGTTTATTACAATAATAAAATTTTAGTGGCGGTCCGCTACCTACAAAGTGAGCCCAGTCTTGTTCTTGCCCATTCTAATCTCCGTGCGAGATCGCCACGTGAAATCACAGGAACTTTAACAGGACGCCGAGAGTGGAGATCAACCTCATGCAACCTATTTCTTACAGTTTGACCACTGAGGACCACTTGATGGACATTTTGGAGCTCAGTCTTTAGCTGGTTGGCCGTAAGATTTTGGTTACGAAGACATTGGATTCGAAGAATTCTATCCTGTAAAGCATTCGTTTTCCTGCTGGGGCCACGATGTCTTTCTTTTACATCGCCAGTTTCTTGATAACGGTGCCACAAGCGCCCAATGGTACTTTTACAAGAATCTCGAATAGTCGTACCTCCCTGTATTATGCCCACAGCTCTTAACAACATCACGACTAAGATGCACTCTTTCCATCTCTATTGATTCTAAGACACTCTAAACCCAACCTGTTTCTCAATTCAATACGCATACACTGAGTAACTAAAATAACACAAACACTGTTTCCACACAAATGTCATTAACTGTTTAACAAAAAGAAAAGAAACATCGCCAACTGGATCTAGAAATTGTCAGAATAAAGCTCTGTGTGCTATAATCACAAAACATTTTGATTAACGTTTGCAAACATGCTTTTTACCGTTGTCCCTTAGACCATTTTGATGTGTGTATATCTGTAAGTTTTGTCTTACGTACGAGAGTGTATTTTTATGTTATCTACCTAGTCATGAAAAAAAGTACATAAGAAAACAAATAAAAATTTATTTTTCTACATAAATCCTTTCAAGGCTAATTCACTTATTCCATCTTTTTTTCAATTGTCCCATACCCTCGGGAAAAAATTCCTTCGGTAACTCTGCAAAATATTCTGCAACAGCTTCTTTGAGTTCCTCATTAGAGGCAAAACGCTTTCCCCGGAGATGCTTTTTTAAATTTTTTAATAAGTCTGACGGAGCTAGGTCGGGGCTATAAGGTGGATGCCTTAACTCTATAAACTCTCAGTCATTGATTATCTGCTGAATTTTGATTGCCTTATGAACAGGACAATTGTGCAGTTTTTTTGTGTATAATAATGCGGGCGTTTTTCCTCCAGAGCAGTTTTTAAATTTTTAATTGTGTTTCCGTAGGCCTCCGCATTTATGGTTGACCTCCTGGACATATACTCAATAAGAAAGACTCCTTTAGAATCCCAGAAAACAGTTGTCATCAGTTTTTTTTCAGAAAATTGAGTCTTGGCATTTTTTGGTGGTGGAGAGGAGAGCCCATATGAACCCACTGCATGGATTTTTGTTTAGTAGGGGGGTGCCAGCGATGTACCTAAGTCTCATCCCCGGTGATAATTCGAGAAAAAATTTTGTCCCTCTCCAACTCGGCCAAATTTTCTTGAGAAACTTTTTTGTACATTAAAATTATTATTAATTTTTAAATACATAAATAAAAGTTTACCTCGAGTAATTCGAACCTACACCTGTACTTTCTAGAGTACCGCGTACCAACTGCGCCACCATTCAAGAATCGATGCAAATTTTGTCTTTATGCGATATTGCAGGCTCACATTCCGTTAATATAAGTAATTTGACTGTAATTTCATTATATTTAGAATTTACATCAGTTCTACATACATAAAGACAAATTTGCATCGATTGCTTGAGAATTGGTGTAGTCTCGTAGGTTCAATACTCAGTTTTATTATATTTAATAATTAATAATTTTAATTACATACCTTGAACTTATTCGTTCATAACAAAACTTATAATAATTTTTTTTGTACAGTTTTGTTCAGGTGTAACAATTTGGGTATCCACCTTCTTCATACCCAAATCGTCATGCAAAATTTTGAGGTCACTTGTTTCGGATACACCGACTTCATTGGCAATGACAGAGATCTTTACACGCCGATCTTTCATTACGAAATTTTCGACTATTCGCACAATGTCTTCAGTTCGACCTTCAAGGGGTCATCCGGAGTTTGAGTCATCATTGATTGATTCTCGACCCCGTCGAAAGAGTTTAGACCAGCATTTTACTTGAAAATAAGATGGTGCATCTTCCCCATACACAGTAACCATTCTTTCATGAATTGCTTTTGGACCATTTCATTCTTTTGTCAGGAACTTTATTACACTGCGATGTTCAATCTTAGTTTCACTCATTTTATCGACAAATAGACTGTCTCAAATCTCTTGTAAACGGCACTAATTAAACACAGCTTTAGGACGTGTACTTCTAACAGTGACAGTAATTTTTTAATAATTTGTTTGACATTGTCACTTTTGTTTCATGGCTAGGTAGATAACATTAATATACGCTCTCGTATTTGAGTCACATTTGAAGTTTTAAGATTAAAGAAGGCTCCTTGCTCTTAAATATTTTATTGCCCATAGTGGACCTTTTGAAGGAACGTTCAGTGCCAGTTTGCTGACATCACTTTGCTGTTACTTCACTTTAACTATTAGATAACTAAATTTGGTGGACTGAATTGTTCTTCTGAAGACATAAATTTATGTTTACCGATTATTCTAAATGTATTACTGTTTCTTTTACATACTGTAGAACGAGCAAGTGCATTTTTGGGTTGTATGATTATTTTAAGCCTGAGTAGCGTGATATATACCTTTTTCTTTCAGGTCAAGACAATGAAAGATCTCTCATTGTTGGAAACGTTTAATTTTGAAAAATTTTTTGCTGACAATTACTGTATCCATTACAACTTGCGAACGTTAATTTAATTTTTTTGATTCTGGTTAATAACCTTAATGACAAATATTTTATTGTATCTGCTTAAAATCAGATTTTTAATTTTTTTCTTGTTTTTTTTACGATACAGTTTATTGGTATAGTTTAGACACAAATTACCTTTTTTTTGTGGAATAGATCCACACATCATTATTTCGACGGAGCTGAATACTATATTTTTGTTTATTTCACAGTATTGCAGTTTCTTATTTCTTCCCCTTGTGTGCTTTCCTTTTCTGTTTTCCCTACTCGCCTCTTTCCCCATCACTATCCAGAATCTTCTGTATTGAACCCCATGTTTCAGACTCTAAATGGGGTTGTGATAATCTAAGGTATACTTAAATGACACTCATTGTGGGAAAGGTTGAGTGTCATTTAAGTATACCTTAGACTATCCAGAAGTCGGGATAGTGGTGCCTGTTTCTACTAAAGGGGAGCGGCTTCTGGCGCCGACATTAAAATCTCTAATCTCTCAACCCCGCCCGAACCGACATTGAGCTAAATGGTTTGATTTTATCTACCTACAGGTGAGTAGAGAACCCTTTCCTTTGCCTCCGCTTCCCACTTACACACATGACAACCTGAAGAAATTTGTTTCTGGGAAGTGCTTAGCATCCAATGAAGAAGTTGAGAGGGCCGTAGATTAATATTTTCACAACCTTCCGGGAAGGAATACTGATGTTGGAGAAACGCTGGACCAAGTGTGTTGAAGTCAAAGGAGATTACGTAGAAAAATAAAATCAATTTTTAACTGAAAGTCGCAGTCTTTCATTGTCAGGCCGAGAATTTTTCACCTTACCCTCGTATAATATAAAACATCATTAAAACTATTAAGTACAATAAGTTATTTCACTTTATTTTTCTAATATTTTATTAGGTCTAACACACATTTACGACATTTAATATCATTTTGAAATGTCAGCGTTTCCTTAGTGGATCTAAAATTGCATAACTATTAAGTGAAAATTGCTACACTGTTAAAATGTATTAATCATTTGGCTCAAATTTTTATGGTACATAAATTTTCCATTTTGCTTTTGTCACACATTTTTGCAATCTTGTTTGCAAAAATGCAAGGCAATTGCATATAATAATGCGTGATTAAGAAATGCTGAAATTAAGTAATTAAAACAAGGTATCTAAGTAATGAGAACATTTATAATAAATTTTGGTAAATTTCCCAAAAGCCAATTTCTTAATCAAATCAAGTACGCGGTCGTAGGCTCAAAACCAAATAATTTATTACGAAACAATCCCTATCCCCTAAACCGCAGGGGGAAAACAAATCAAGCACTTTTAATGAGATTGTTAAATTAAACTCGTTATTGTTAATGAGAATGTCTACTTAATAATAATCGATTTATTTGCAATATAATGAAAACAATAGAAAAAAATTATTGTATCAGCGCCTACTTTTTTTGTCTACCTTGCAATATTTTCTAGGTTATAAAATTGGATTTTGCAGATTTTTCACATAATAAGGTTTCTTTACAAATGCGTTTCAATGGCTTATTGTAATTATAGCTCGCCGATTACTACGGATTATACGTAGAAAAATTGAAAAGCTCCACATTTTCTTTTATTCAGATAATACAAAGATGGCTGTCGTTTGTATGTATATGTACCTATTAAGATTAAAGACCAATTATAGTAAAACAAAACAGGCTTTGTATTTTCTACTTTCTTCACACATTAATATATGGGTAATTAAATGTAATTGATCTTGATAAAGGCTGTTTCACACGCATTTGACGCTTTTGGTTCACATGGTAATTGTGTATTTTTTGTGAACTGTCATCAGGCTTTTCACCCAGCTTCCTTGTTACCCGGATTTTACGTATTTGTACAATGTACATGCCTGTATATTATAAAATAAAACATATGCTGGCCTTCTTTGCAAAGATTACAACTAAATTTGGGGATGGTATCTAACATTATTAATTTATTTGCTTTTTCAGGTTATACCACCAGTTGTTACAGGTAGGTGAACATATTTATTATGCAATTTCAACTAAATAGTTGTCTTGTATTCAAGTTTACGTGTACTATCTTTAATATTTTGTAAACTACGCAACAGCAGCTAGTCGTTACATACATAATATGCATTACAATAGTAGGGGTTGAATGAGGGCCTCACATATTTTAAATCAGGGGTGGCCAACCTTGAACGTTTTTCCGGCCCGCGAGATTCATCACACTTTTACAACATGTATTTATCTTATAATAGCCAAAGTAATAAAAACCAATGTATTTCAAAAATACATTATTTGTGCATCCATATATTCAAACATTAACTGTCGAAATAATGAGAAAAATTAACTTTGATTTTGCAATAATATTCTTGCGATTATATGACAGATATGGATGGATCCTGTTATGCAAGTAGTTGTAAAAACAGTGAATTACTTTCGATCACATGCACTTCTGCGTCGGCAATTTAAGGAGTTTCTGAAAGAATTAGATTCTGAATACACATGGTGACGTTGTATACTTCAGTCAAGTCAAACGGTTAAGCCGTGGAAGATGTTTACAGCGGTTTTATGAGTTACGAGAAGAAATTGACTTTATGATTGACAAGCAAAGACCTGTACCAGAATTAAGAAATGAGGAGTGGTTATTGGATTTATGCTTTTTAGTGGATATTGTCGAAAAACTCAATCAATTAAATATATCATTGCAAGGAAAATATTACCTTATAATCGATTTAATCACATTTTCCAATTTGAGTAATTTAACACAAAACGTTGTTACCGCTTATGATTCAACTTACACCTACGAATCCTTTTTTCGAAAAATGAAATTGACTAAACACAAAAGACGCTCAAATATAAGGGACACTAACCTGCAACACCAATTATGATGTGCAAATACCGAAATTGAGATCGATTTGCAAAAGCTAAGTGAAAGAGTGGAGAAACAAGTAACGCACTAGTAAAATAAATATTTTTTAATGATTTCACTTTTTTTATTTCATTTATATTACCTATACATTTTTTATATTTCATTTTTAGTGTTATACAGTGCCCGTCTAAAGTCAGCCTATTATGTGAACCATAAAACGGAAATTAATAAAATTTTGGGAAACCGAATTAAGGCGCATATACAACGTTTTTGATGGTATTCCGCCGTTTTAAATGGGATCATATGGCAAGTAATCCCTCATTTGAAAGCTCGTTCCAAGTCCTCTTCAACATTAAAATATTACTACTGATTCATGAGTTTTCTACCCAAAAACTCCAATTAATGTTTTGAGGTTTTTGGGTTGAAACTCATAAATAAGTAGCAATATTTTAATTCTGTTGATGTCGTTGAAAAGGACTAGAAGCGAGCTTTCAAATGAGGTATTATCACTTGCCATATGTCTCATTTAAAATCACATTACAAAATGCCGGCTGTCCTCCATTTTTAATGATTACGTCACTGAATACCATAAAAAACGTTGTATTTGTATCTTAATGTGGTTTCCCAAAATTTTATTAATTTCCGTTTTATGGTTCACATAATAGTTTGGGGGGGGGGGGCTTTTAACGGGCTCAGTATCTTTCGTTTAGTATCATTATTATTATATTATCTATGTCAACATGTATGAATAATAGTTAACGCAATAATAATAACTCATTATGTTTCAATTTTTCACTTCAAAAAATGTCTATGGTAGGTCTAAATCTAATATGTGGATTTATAAAGGACCACGCCATTTTCTTATGGAAAGTGGCCTTCGGTTGTAATGTCTAATTTTTTTATATGTATTATCTTGTCGTACTTATCAATATTGTTTCAAAATACCTATCTTGCCATCTTCATTATTTTTGGTTTGAAAGTACTGATGTTCATTTTATCTTCTAAATGCGATTTTTACATCTATAGGATATGTAGTTGTACACAAAGGGCACCATTCAATTTTAGTTACAGGGTGATACACATTTTGACATTACAGTTTTTAAAAAAAATTATTTTGTTTTATTACAGCCACAATTGCTACTGTGAAAGACTCTTCATTGGATATGATATTGTGTTGGTTAAGTAAATAGTTATATATATATATATATATATATATATATATATATATATATATATTATACAAGGTGATTCGTAAGTTTTGTCTCAATCATCCATACTTTTCAAATCAAATAACGGAACCCTCTGTATGTGGGAATTGATTTTGACATCATTTTATCCTTTAATTAGACAGATTAGGTGCTACTTAAGATTATACAGGGCGAATCAATAATTTTACAAAATATTAAATATGACAAAGAGTCGAAAAACCTTTCTTTCTTCCACCACCCTGTATCTAAAATTGACTCGGTCAAGGTATATTGATTTTAAAATCTTCGAATACAGTATATTGTAATCAAGTTGTTCCTAAAGTTTCGTTTCAATCCTATGAGTAGATTTGCAGATATAGTCTGGCATGCTAGTGTTTTTAAATCCTTATGGAAAGTGGCCTTTGGTAAAAATCTATAATTTTCTGATATGTATTAGCTCTCGACGTACACATCAATATTGTTCATGAGAACAGAATCACCCTGTTACTAGTTAAAATGTTACAGTTTACAAATACCACTATTCGCATGTTCATTATTTTTATTTGAAATTACTACGTTAATTTTTCTTCAAAATGCGATTTTGCATCTTTATGGGATATGTAGATATACACAAAAGGTATAATTGATTCTTAGTTTCAGAGTAATACACAGTTTTACGTTATAGTTTTTAAAAATATATTTTGTTTTATAACAGCCACATAATTGCTACTGTGGAAGACTTTTCATTGGGTGTCATATTGTGTTAGTTAAGTAAATGGTAAAAAAATGTATATATATATATACATATAATACAGGGTAAAAATATATATTATACAGGGTGATACATACGTTCTGTCCCAATCGTCAACTCTTCTTAAAATCAAATAACGGAACCCTCTCTGTACGGGAATTGATTTTAACTACATTTTACCTTTTAGTTAGACGTATTATGTACTACGTAAGAATATACAAGGCAATTCAATAATTTTACAAAATACTAAATAAGATAAGTTGAAAAACCTTTTTGGTTTCATTACCCGGCATTTTAAAATTAGCTCTTTCGAGGTATCTACATAGATACTAAATTTTGGAATACAGTTTATTATACTGATTTTGTTCCGGAAGTTTCGTTTCAATCATATGAGATAGAGCCTGGCAAGTTTCACCAAGACATATCAAATGAGACTGTTAGAGTTTTAAAGGAACCAATACGTTATCCTCTATGGTTTATTGTTTAAGCTGGATTTGAATTTGTAACATCCAGAGAGTAGTTTTAAATTATTATACAAAGTCAGCATGTGCACATGCTGTGCAAAGTGAATACCAGAAATATACACCACACACATTGTTTAACTCGCGTATAATGTACCAATGTACCAAAAGTCAGTAAAACGGTTATTAACAGGAAAAAGGAATACGTCTTGCGGTAAAATTTTATGAACAACTTGAATTTTGTATGGGTGAAATTGTAGGTCTTCGTGTAAAATACGACCCAAACTTCTTCGTGTAATGTTCAATTCTACTGCTGGACGCCTTGCTGAACGAACTGGGCTCCTTATTACAGCTTGCCGTACTCGATCAACGTTCTCCGGTGTACGCACAGTTTTGACTGAACCGACCAATTCATTTCTTACACTTCCATGATCACGAAACTTTGCAACCCACCGCAAAATTATGTTGCACGAATGAATTCTACCACGCCTTGGAATGTTATATTAACGCCGAAACTGTCGTTGCACCTCAATAACAGACTCCGTTCGATGATACGCCCTAACGCAAAAGCTGCGTTGATTCACTGGCCACGTATCCATGGCTACTAAATTTTAAGCGGCATCAAATAGAAGACCTAAAACGCTATGGTTCATTCCAGAAGTAAAAGAAATAGCAGAAATGAAAAAACGTGTCTACTTACTATACAAATCAACCAGAACACCAGAAAACAGAGAGAAACATTACCAGAAACATCGCGAATCGAAAAATAAAACAATTAAAGGAAAAGTACTGGGAAGCGTTCACTAAAGACATGGAACCAGATATACGAGTCCGTCAGAAAAATGTATACACACTTTAAGGAACGAAAAATATTATTTATGTGTTTGTTTTACGTTTAAATACTGATCACACGTGTTGCACTGCCTTCAATTCAGAACATGGTTACTTTAACTGTTAAAAATATTGGCCGTTGGCAGCTTGACACATAACGGAACGCCGCAACTACTTCAGTCAATGTTTCAATGGCGATTGCAGCACATGCCGCTGTAATCTCCTGGCGAAGTTCCACCAGCGTGTGTGGCTTACGTCGGTACACTTGATCTTTCACAGTTCCACACAAGTAAAAGTCCATAGGAGTTATATCTGGTGATCGTGGAGGGAACTCAACGAGCCCTCTTCGTCCAATCCAGTGTCCCTAAAAATTGTCATCTATTTTCTTTCGTTTTGTTTTACAATCGTACTCTTTACATTGTTGCATCTACAGTAATGAAACATCATACTACACATTGTTTCGTAATTCGATCCATGTTTGACAAAAATTCACAGGTATAATCCGTTCTGACGGACTCTGTATACGGTGCCCAAAAGGAAACATGTAAAATGCTAAGAACTAGAAAAGCTGAAGTCACAGAATTGATACAGAATGACAAGATAAGTATAACTGAATGGAAAGAATACTTTCAAAACCTGTATATGGTGGAAGAAAATGAAGAAATCCCAATATACAAATACAACAAAGCAGAGAGGACGGAGAAACCGAAACGAAAATAATCGAGAACGATATAAAAACAGCAATGACGACTTTAAAAAATAGAAAAGCAACCGACATAGACCTCATTTACAATACCAAAAAATTCCAGTAGAATGGAAAATGAGTATTACAGCGCCAGTGTTTAAAAAAGGAAATAAGAAACGACCACAAAACTATAGAGGCATCACTGTCCTAAACTCTACACAAAAATTGTTCACAAAGATAATGGTAAATAAAATCCAACCTTTCTTACAAATTAGTGAGCAGCAACAAGGATTTCGACAGAACCGCTCAACTATCCACGCAATATTTATAATCAGGCAAATGGTTGAAAAATCAATCGTATTTTCCAAACCGGTATATCTCTGTTTTGTAGATTTAGTTAAGGCCTTTGACAGAATAAGATTAACAGACATATTAACTATTATAGAAGAAAAGAACGTGCCATGCGATCTAAAGAGTATTATAAAGGATTTAAATACAGGTACAGCCACAAAAATCAAGCTTACAAAAGAATATACAGACTATGTAGAAACCACAACTGGTATAAGACAAGGAGGTTGGTTAAGTCCGATTTTGTTCTGCTTGATAATGGATAAACTCATCGAAAGCCCAAAGATCAATCCAGGTTATTGACTTGGAAACAAAAATGTTAATATAATCTGCTACGCTGATGATACCGTACTAATTGCTAACTCAGAAGATGATTTATAACACCTACTGCAGCAGTTCAACATAACTGCTAAGAGTTACAACATGGCAGTATCAACCGACAAAACTAAATTATTCACCATTTAAAAATGCTCAGTGCTATGCAAACTAGAAATAGATGGAAAGATGGTAGAGCAGGTTATGTCGTTTACATATCTCTGAGTTAACATAACAAGCGTATGTAAAGAGGTAAAAAGCCAAACATTGCAATGCTCAAGAATATCAGGTTACTTAAGAGATTTAACCTGGAAAAACAGTGTATAGAAAGCAAGGTAAGAATTTATAAAACAGTGGTACGGTCAATAACATCTGCTGCGGAAACACGCACTGATAACGGTACAACAAAGCTGCTACTAATAACATCTGAAATGGCAATAGTCGGCAAATAAGAATGGACAGTCAGAAATGAGCAAATAAAAGAGGCTTGCAAAGTAACGGATATAGTAAAATTCACAAAGAAACGTAGGAAAGAATAAAACAATCATGTATAGAGAACGGATGAGAATAGGATGATTGGAATAGTAAGAGATCTAAAACCCGAAGGAAGCAGAGACGTAGGGCGGCCCCCAAAGAGATGGGCTGATTCGTGGTTTTCATCATCAAGGAAAAAAAAGGAAAAGGCCACGTATTTCATTTCCTCCCCAAGGGGGAGGGCGGGCTGCTCAAACTTTCCGAGCTCCTTCAGCCACAATCATGGATTCCCAGCATACATGTATTACGTATATATATATATATGCATGGTGGGATTAAGGATGGATGTGGTCAGGATAGGATCGGAAGGAACGGAGGTAGGGTTCTGAGGGGGAAAATACTACCCCAGCATTCGCCTAAGCAGCCGCACATGGTGTGTATATACGCAGTGACCATGCCGCTACATTTCATCATCAATAGAGACACCTTGAAAGCAATTGAAGCGTGAAGAATAAACAGGCGAAAGCCTAAGAAAAAAGATGAAGAAGAAGCGTTTCAAGATCATTATAAATTAAACAAATACAATTTTACGCGCTTGAATAATAAATTATACAGCATTGATATCTTATTTAAAATATTTTAATACACTACGCTACTGGACACCTCCTCCGCCTGTGCCGTTTTAACTAACTGCAGATGCTACAAGTTTATATTAAAATGTTATGTAATAGTTAAGAGTTTTGTTTTGTTGATTTTTTAAATAAGTTTCTCCAATGCAGTTTTATAAATAAGCGTATATTGAAATCCGTCGTTGTTGCGGTGTTGCCAATAGAATATTTATTTGTATTTCTTAAAATAATTGTTTTATTAATCGAATTTGGTTAAATTAGGTTAGGATACATTCCTTCAAGGCCCTTTATTAATGTTAATTTACATGAAAGTACTAATACCAAATGGCAACGCAGCGTGCAGAAGTCAGGTTAATTCAATACACGGCGCCCTAAATTATGGATGGCAATATAAAATGTTCAAAATGGCAAAATAATAAATAATTAAATACCAAATATTTATTAAGAATAGTCTCATGTATTTCTAACATCGTGCTGATGAAAAATCAGAATTTTGATCTCACAACTCTGAGTGAAACGACTCATTATAAAATCTACTTACGTAACGATACATTCAAGCACAACAGTTTGCGTATTTTATAGGCGCCAAGTACACGGGTATGAAGTTAGCTCCCCAAATTAAATCGTTTTTTTTTTTTTGTTGGTTCTAAAATCTACTTACGTAACTTATATTAAGCACAATAGTTGACTTATCTATACTATTTAATAGATACTACTGTCATCATCATCATTTACACCGGTGTGAAGCTAGCCCCCCCCCCCTCGAAGAATTTTGTTTATTGTGATCGTTTGTGGATGTTTAATAGTCATTTATTTATCGTTTGCTTGTATTTCGCAATTAAATTTCTTAATTTAGTGTGAAGTTAGCCCTCCCCCACTCTATGGTTAAATTTTTTTCTGTTGCGATGGTTTGTTAATGTTTCATGATTATTTTTTATCTTTTGTTGGTTATTAGTATTATCCAATTAATTTTTTTAATTTAGACATGTAGTTAACCCCCCAAGTTAGAATTTTTTTGCAATCGTATTGCAATCTTTTGTAGATGTTTCTTGGTTATTTTTTATCGTTTGTTTATTTATCAGTATTTTCCCCATTAATTTTTTTAATTTAGGTGTGAAGTTAGCTCTCACTCCTCTAAAGTTAAATTTTTTTCTGTTGCGATCGTTGATATTTCTTGATTATTTTTTATCGTTTGTTGGTTATTAGTATTTTCCCAATTAATTTTTAAAGTTAGCCCTCCCCCACTCTATGGTTAAATTTTTTTTCTGTTGCGATGGTTTGTTAATGTTTCATGATTATTTTTTATCGTTTGTTGGTTATTAGTATTATCCAATTAATTTTTTTAATTTAGGCATGAAGTTAACCCCCCAAGTTAGAATTTTTTGCAATCGTTTGTTGGTGTTTGTTAGCTATTTTTGTCGTTTGTTGGTTATGCGTTTTCCCCCTAAAGATTAACATTTATAATATATTAAGACAAAACAATAAAAAACTAGCTGGCACACCAATATTTTAAATTATTGCAATCTTTTGTAGATGTTTCTTGGTTATTTTTATCGTTTGTTTATTTATCAGTATTTTCCCAATCAAATTTTTTAATGTAGGTGTGAAGTTAATTTTTTTTCTGTTGCGATCGTTGATATTTCTTGATTATTTTTGATCGTTTGTTGGTTATTAGTATTTTCCCAATTATTTTTTTTAATTTAGGCGTTCAGTTAACCCCCAAGCTATTTTTTTTACAATAATTACTTGGTGTTTATTAGCTCTTTTTTGTCGTCTGGTAGTTATTAGTTTTTCCCCTAAAGGTTAAAATATTGAATATTTTGAAGGCCAAACAATAAAAACACTAGCTGGCAAGCACCAATATTTTAAATTGCATAGTAAAACGACCTATTCTAAAATCTACTTACGTAACTTTACATTAGAACACAATATTGTACGTATCCATTCAATAGATACTACTGGCATCAAATTACACCGGTGTGAAGTTAGCCCCCGAGTAACTTTTCTATTGCAATCGTTGGTTGATGTTTCTTGGCTATTTTTTATCGTTTGTTGGTGTATGAAGGTAGCTCTCCCTCATCTAAGATTAATTTTTTTTCTGTTGCGTTCGTTAATGTTTCTTGATTTGTTGGTTATTACTATTTCCCCAATTATTTTGCTAAATTTAGGCGTGAAGTTAGCCCCAAGTTAAAATTTTGTTTCCAATCCTTCGTTGGTGTTTGTTACCTATTTTTTGTCGTTTGTTGGTTATTAGTTTTCCCCATAAAGTTAAGATTTTGAATAATATTTTATAGGCCAAACAATAAAAAACTAGCTGACAAACACTAGATTATATAATAAAACGATACATTCTAAAATCTACTTACGTAACGTTACATTAGAGCACAATATTTGACGTATTTGAAGTGAGCCCCTCGAGTAAATTTTTATATTGCAGTCGTTTGGGGATGTTTCTTGGTTATTTTTTATCGTTTCGTGGTTTAATTTAAGTTTCCCCTCTGAGGTTAAACATGTTTTCTGTTGCGATCGTTTGTTGATGTTTCTTGGTTATTTTTTGTCGTTTGTTGATTATTAGTATTATCCCAATTATTTTTTTTAATTTAGGCTTTAAGTTTATATAATAAAACGACCCATTCTAAAATCTACTTATATAACGTTATATTAGAGCACAATATTTGACGTATTTTAATAGATACTACTGTCATCATTTACACTTGTGTAAAGTTAACCCCCCGACTAATTTTTTCATTGCAATCGTTTGGTTATGAGTATTTTCCTAATTAAATTTTCTAATTCAGGTGTGAAGTTAGTCCCTCCCCCCTCTGAGGTTAAATTTTTTCCCCCAAACGATCGCACGTTTGTTGACGTTTCATTGTTATGTTTTATCGCTTGTTGGTTATTATTTTCTCAATTCATTTTCTAAATTTGGGCGTGAAGTTAGCCCCCCAAGATAAACTTTTTTTTTGTAATCACTTGTTGGTATTTGTTAGCTATTTTTTGTCGTTTGTTGATTATTAGTTTTTCCCCTAAAGGTTACAATTTTGAATAATATTTAAAAACTAAACAATCAAAAAACTAGCACCAACAAACGATTTCCGGTAAGAAAATTTTGAAATACCAATGTCTGGAAAACCTTGTGCGATTTTTTTCGCGTAAATAAAAAATTTAATTGGGAAAAATTTCTCATAACCATCAAACGACAAAAATAGCCAACAAACTACCTACAAATTATTGCAACAAGAAATTAAAAATTTAGTCTTGAGGCTAACTTTACACCAGTATCATTTTATTCAATCAGTAATTACCGGCTCCAATGTGTTTTAAAAATAATTATTACACTTTTTAGCAACAATTTATTTATATATATTTATATATATTGCTATATTGGTGGTGAATGTACGTAACAGTACAATTTATACTTAAGTTAATAAATTAGGCATAACGGATTTGATTTATTTTAATTAAGAAGAAATCAATGCTTAAGTTAATGTTAATGTAATTTTTTCTTTTTCTCTATCAGTTCATACTTATGACAAGCAATATAAATTAATAAAGTACTACACTAAATTAAAACAACTCAGTTTTTGATCAATTTGTATAAATTAATTTAGGGATTAAGAAATATTTTAGACACATTACAACTAAAGTACAAGGAATTAATCTAAATTTCAATAATCTTTAATATCTTCTTTACATGTTAACAATTTTTTGGCATAATTAGACTTAATTTTTGCAGTCAAGGTAGGCAACATTACCTACATTTTGATTTACTCTGATTTAATTTTCGAATTTGTTTCTTCGGTAATTAATAAAAAAATCATAATCAATTCACTGCATACCACGATGTCATTCTCAAACACCAAGATAAATTAGGCAACAGTAACTCATTTTTTTACAATCAACTCGCGTAATTATGAACAGTTATTTTACATTTAAGTAATATTTTGGTTAACTTCCCTGAATTTTCGAAATTTAATGAAGGTAAGCCACAAAATTACGTAAATTACAGATATTGCTAGTAGTTAAGGTAAGTATGCACTTGCATATATTTTTAAACTTAACAAAAATGGCCGGTACTGGAATGTGCATATGAGTACTGGAATGTGCATATGAGCTACAATCTTATTTCTTATGTGGCAATAGTGACTAATTTATATATTAATATCACAGCATAATTTGAAGTTAATCGACTTTTCAATTAATCAGGTTAAATTAGGCAGCCAGATCCGGCTTAGTAAGCTGTAATTAATTAGATTATTAAATATGCTAAATTCAAATAGAGCAAAGATCTAAAATCGCTGTAATTAGACGTCCTAATTTTCGTAGCCAAAGTAGGCAACATAATACCTGTGACTAATATACACAAAAATAGGTAATGTGCAATAAAGTAATTTAGGCGATAGGTGGTAATCTAAATTATTGAATGTAATTAATTAATGTTTGCATATAAGTGCAAACATTTATTTTATTTTATCGTGTTAGTAAGCTCAGTTTGTTTACTTTGGAAAGAATGAAAGTTGATTAATTATCATTCATCGTTACTACCAATATGGGTTTTTCACGATTCCAGCAAGGATTAAGGCGCGCACTAATTAATTTTGGCCGATTAATAAATTCAAGCGTGAAATAAGCTAAATTAGGCAACAATTTAGTTAGTGAGTTAAGCGACCTTCAACGGTAATTAGGACAATCACCAATCGGGTCACGTATGCATTTTACTATCTGAAGTAACGTAAATCGTACAGATATCATTTGAGAACACTTATTTTTAAGCAAACTAAGAAACGATAACCTAGTTTTCTCAATTGCGTAATTATGTTTAATCGGGACAGGATAATTATTAACCATTAATTAGATTCATTTAAGTATTCTAATTGCGTTAACCTGTACTAATGAATTTTAGGTTGGTTTTTCGGTAATTAAAAAACAAGCATAAGGTATCATTTAAACCATAATGTCATTCGCAAACAAAAAGCTAAATTAGGCAACAACGATAATGCTGTTCATCAATGAGCAGTTAAGCTGTGACAAATATGTTTGTTTATATAGATTTAGAAATTACATTTTTTTATTATGAAATCCAGTCATAGTAGGCAACATTAATAGGACGATTATAATACAAATGAGTTTAGAAGCCATAACTTTTATTTAAAGGCATTTGGTAACAATTCCAACCATAGTTAGTTGGTGTTGCAGCTTAAAGTATTGGTCAGATTTTCTACATATATTAAGTGGATTATTACGCCATACAAGTTTAATGTTATCCAGTTGAGTGATTAATAACGATATATGTGACTATATATATTTATATACGAATGTGTGTATGCTTGTTTGTCCTTTATGGATTACTACACCATTCATCCGTTCGCAATGAAACTTTGAGAAGTTGTTGGGTACACTCCCGCGAAGGTTTCTCGCAAAATTTTTAAATATGCTCCTCCCCCAGGGCCTCATAACGCAACAACACGCGCCGGGTACGTCTAGAATATTATAGTTTAGACAAGCTTAATTAGGAAACCATATTTTTTTTGGAATTGGGGTATTATCTCGATTCTTCTCTGTAAAAAATAAGTACATTGAAATAATAATTACATTCATTAAGTATTAAGTATTTTGCCACACTGCATTAATTAAACTAATATTGTACAAACTAAACTCAATTAGGCAGCAATATAATTTTTTATAGTTATGGCATTCACATACTCTAATAATACGTATTTATTGCCTATTTGAGTTCAGATTATGTTACTATTTCAATGAGGGTAATTAATATTATGAGCATACGTAATGATTTAGCAATTGCAGTTCTATTATAAATTAGGCAGCAAGATGAAATATTGTAGTAATTGTAGACGTGCATTTTAAAGTTTGTTTACATAATTACATTAATTTAGACAACCTACTCGTTTTTTATATTTGATAGGCAATCTAGGCAGCCATAATTAAGTGCTACATTGTAGCATATATGGTCATTAAGGCAAGATCATTCATTTTACGATTTCGGTTGAATAATTGCCAATTAATTGCAATTGCGTATAGTTCTTTCATATCAATTAAATTAAAATTTATGTAATAACAGGTGTCCCAAGAGCACTGGATTTAAATTTACCACCATTTTGTTAATACGAGTTGTACGGTGATTTTTTTTTTACAGTTGGCACGTACAGACCACGCGATTTAAGAATATGGAGATGTATTCAAATGAACGTTTAATTATTGTAAAAACACATTACAAAAATGGTGAAAGTTTTGCGAAAACAGTTCGCCAATTACGTCAAGTTTTCGGTCGCAATAATGCGCCAAATGAATCGACAGTGAGGCGTTTAATTAAAAAATTTGAGACCAAATTTACGCTGATGGATCAGAAGACCATTGTTCGTCGTCGTCCTTGTCGGTCACTTGAAAATCTAGCCACAGTAAGGGAATCTGTGGCCGAGAATCCAGGAACTTCCATTCGGCATCGTGGTCAAGGATTAAGCATTTCCAGAAGCACTATGCAACGAATTTTTGTAAAAGATCTGCATTTGCACACGTACAAGGTTCAATTGGTGCAAGAAATCAAGCCAAGGAACCATGAGCAGCACCGTGGATTTGCTGATTGGGTGTTGGAACATCATCAAATTAATGCGGATTTTTCGGATTTTTTCAGATGAGGCACATTTTCAACTCGACGGATACGTAAATAAGCAAAACTGTCGGATTTGGGGTGCTGATTAATCCTCGTGTGATACTCGAAAAACCAATGCATCCACCGCGAGTAACTGTTTGGTGCGCATTTTGGTCTGGTGAAGTAATTGGGCCGTATTTCTGTGAAAATGCGGCTGGAAATGCGCTAACTGTTAATGGCGTGCGGTATCGCGAAATGTTAACGGAGTTTTTGTGGTCCGAATTGGATGTAATTGATGTGGAGGACATGTTTTTCCAACAAGATGGTGCGACCTGCCACACTGCACGTGAAACAATGGTGTTACTGCAGACCAAGTTTCCAGGCCGAGTCCTTTCTCTATTTGGCGTTCAACATTGGCCACCAAGATCGTGCGATCTATAGCTGATGGACTTTTTTCTTTGGGGCTATGTGAAGGAAAAGGTGTATGCGAATAAACTTGAAACAGTTGAACATCTTAGAGAGGACATACGGCGCGTTATTGGTGAAATACAGCCACATTATGCGAAAACATTATTCAAAATTTCAACAAAAGAATAACCCATGGCCAGAAGTTTCGTAATGGCCATTTGCCTGATGTTATATTTCACGTTTGATCGGAACTATTTTTCTTTATGTTGAAATAAAAATGTTTGCTTAATTAAACAAATTAATGTGTTTTTCTTTAAAATTAAATCCGGCGCTCTTGTTGGGACACCCTTTATTAAAAATGCTGGGCAACTATGACTAACTTTTTTAGATTTGGTAGATTGTATTGCATGTGAGCAGCACAGGTAAACAAATCTGTATTTTACCGTCTAATTTAATACTAGCTTCTGCGATAATAGGCAACAGTAGTAAAAATTCTTAATATTAGAATTAAATTGTAAACTGTTTTGAACGTATTTAGGCATCTAAATTTACTAGGCAACAATTATTTAATATTTAATTATATAAAATTTGGGATTTTCGTAAGGTTTAAATGATACATTCAAAACAATTCGACAAATTAATGGTTTTAGGCAAATTGGGCTGATAAATCTAGGCAATTAGGCTACTATTAACTGTTCTATAATGCATTTTGGGTGAATCATTTTAGTTATGGCTTACAAAACAATTACATGTGTCCCGCAATAGAATTGCTAATTCTATATTAGGCAACTGACTTATGCAAGTGTACTTACTGATTTATCTGACCTTTAAGGTTAACATCATTTTAAAGTAAAGATTTTATTTTACCGTGACTTAATTTTTGGCAATATTTATAAAATGGTAGAATGTTGTCGCCGTTGTAAAATACGTGGTTTCGTGGCCTTTGCCATCTAGTTAGACCTTCAAACTTGAATAGAAAATTTTTTATCTTTTCTGAAGGTACATCTGTTTATTTACGTACCAAAATAGACTAATATTGTGTAAAGAGAAAAAAGGCGCAATAGTTTACTATTTTTATCAAGTTATCTTACAAATTACTTTTCTTTTATAAAAATAAGGTTTGCTTATTTACCTCTAAATGGTTAGTAGCACGGGAAAAATGTTTTTGTTTGCTGTACAAACACGTATAATGGAATATATTGTAATTTACGATTTTGAAATTTTTATTGCTATTTCATAATTGAGATGAGCATAATTAATGAACGTAGAATGGAAAAACATAAATCAATCAATGGAAACCTCAACATTATCAATAATCGATAAACGATTTAGGTGTACAGATTTTAAAAACTAAATTTTATACGTTATTGCCTCATTTACCTAAAAGTTTGAAATATGTTCGTATGTTATTTCTGATTGAAAAATAATGTTTACTGAAAACATTACTCTTAAGTGTTTTTTCAGAAAGAAATTGTCTGTATTGCTTAAAGCAGTGTACATATTGCCTACATTATTTAGGGTAAAACCGCGGACAACCACTACTAGTTGCGAAATCTGGCATAAAGATGCTATTGGTCAAATGTGCATGACTAGTTTTCTGTAAACCCCGGTGTCGTTAACAACAACAGTTAAACTGAGGTTTGTCATGTCACGTTTGTCCACGCATGAAGTCCTCTCAATATAATCTTTTAGTTAATCACTTAATCATCAACACTGAACGGGTTAAGGTACGCGGTTTAAACTCATAACAGTGGTGATTATTTATAGATATAAGTTGTTTACACGTCCGATTCGCCGATTAAAACCAGGAAGATGTGATTATTTATCGATATGTTTGTTTACACGTTCACTGTGCGGTTTTAAATAAAAATTGGTCGACCTAAGTTAGTTCACACGGCCATTTTAATGTTGTGAAAAACTTACATTAAAACCATCACAAAATAAGAAAAGGACAACTTCGCGTTTTTAGTTTTTACTAAAACGAAATAATATATTTATGGTCACAACCGTTTACAATTATGGTTTGTAACAAAACAATAGAACGTTTACTACCCGGTACGGCTCAATCGAACCTCTAACTTCCACTAACTGTTTACTCCCAATCTACCCCAATTTTTAAAATTTCTAAAAATAAAAAATATTACGCGGCAATACTTTCATATTTGTTATTAAAAGAAGTATTAATTTTTAAACTATGCACTCGTCCCTAGCAATAGGTCTCTATAGATCTTGAATTTCAACATTCTCAAACAGAGTGTTGATTTTTCCGTATGTGCCAATGTAATTAATTACCAACCGGCGACATTTTACACAATTCCGTGCGTACAAAAATTCTAAACGATTTGTCACGGTCGTTACGAATAAGGCATTTTCAAATCACTAATTATGACTTATTGACAAATTATTAAAACCCATTAATTATCTAAAGAAATTTCACGGTAATAATTGAAATTTAAAAATGTTTATTACAATAATAACATTTTCTTGGTCCGCTACCTACACTAAAAATCACTATACATATTGCCTATATTATCTAGGCGATTTTCTTGAGATGGTCTAGATCTTTTAGATTTTGAAAACATTGTTGCCTAAAAAGTTGAAATATGTTCGTATGTTATTTCTGATTGAAAAATCAATGGTGTCTACTTAAATCATCACTCTTAACTGTTTTTTAAAAAGAAATCTTCTGTAAACACTTTTTATTTCGCCATATGCATTAAACAGATTGTTATTGTTTATTTTGGTTAAAAATAAACAAAGATTTTCTAAATTTTTGTGGCGTATGGAATTCTTTTTGATTACGTTTGAAGTTACTTCTTTTTTTATCGTGGACTGTAAGAGTATGAGTTACAGCGTAATTTGCGGCATGCTAATGCATATTGTCAGAAGTTCCATTATTGTGTTTACCGAGAGTTGCGTGCGTACGTCTAACGTTTCATGCTTTTCCAACCTGTCCCTTATGATAGTTAGCGCCTTATCGGTGGGCACATTTGTGAATAGGCTCACGATGTCGAAGCTTACCAGTATTTCTTCGTGGTTTGGTTGGAAGTTTCTGATGGTTTCTATGAAGTGCTGCGTATTCTTGACCATAGACCCGGTTTTGCCCGATAAGGGTGTGATGATACCTAGCAGATAGTGTGGTAATGGGTGACTCACAATTGGTCTCAAATTAATTCCTCGCTTATGGATTTTTGGCAGACCGTACAGATGCGGAGGTTTTCTGTAGTGTGGGTAAGTCTAGTTCTCTGGTAACCGAAAAACTCCTTATGTTTTACCAGCGTCAGATATATCCGTTTTTCGATTGATGGTGTTTGTACTCGCCCCCGTCCAGTAGTTTTTTTATCTTACTGTTGTAAGTGTCCATATCCATTACCACAGTCGCGTTTCCTTTGTCTGCCGGGAGAATTTTGATCGATGGGTCATTCTTAAGGGAAATGACCGCTCTCCTTTCTAGGTTAGAGAGGTTTGGTTTAGTTCGCCTAGGTGAATGTAAGACTGATCTAAGCTTACTTCTGTATTCTTCGGCTTCTTCAGGATCTAATTTCATAGCTGTTTCTTCGACTGCGGTGATTAATCTACTTTCGGAACATACCTCGGTGTTATCGCATAGTTTAAGCCTTTGTCCTGAACCTTCATTTCGTACTCGTTCAACTGTCGTTTAGAGATGTTTATGACAGTGGTTTTGCGATTGATGTTGGTAGGTTCTTTTTCCCCACATTAGCTTTTCTAGTTTCTTCTGCTGAATTTCCTTGTGCATTGCCTTGGTTTTTGAATATTCACTTCTGGTATTTATCCTATGAAAGTTTTGTTCGCTCACTTGATTTCGAATGGTTTCTCTAATCTCGTTGGATTGATATTCGAGCTGGTATTTTCTGAAACGGTGATGTTTGAGTCGTTCTTTGACTAACGCTTCGCTAGCTCTCTTTGGGATTAGTGATATTTTTCGGTTGTGTATCAGAGTTTTGATGTTGAGCCCGGCGGATATTACGTTGTTTGCACGGGCTTTACAGAGCAAGCTTAGGTGATTCTCCAATATATATTGGATTACTCAATGACTCAGCGGTAAAGGTGTCAGGATTGTCAGTGAAAGGTACCAAAGTTCGAATCTGAGAATCTGCTTCCGAAACGTCGCGCTCAAAAAGCAAAAACTGGAAATAGGCCGAACAACTCAACTAATATGAAACCACAATTACAAAACACTGGAACAAGAAGTGTGGTTCCATAGTACACGTACGGCGCACCGTTTTGGAGATATCAGGTCATGTCATTAACTAGTATGAATAACATTTAGGAGTGCATACAAATGCGAACTTTTAATAAAACCAGTAAATACAACTCATAAACCGATAAATAACTAATGTAACTATTTATTTATTATGCTCTTCGGTTATCGGTTCGTAAGAATTAATGAAATAACCACTTTGCTTCCAATTAGGAACTGGAAAAAACGTTTTTTTAATTCATGTTTACGAACCAAAAATCGATACAAACAAATATTAAACAAAACGTTTCAATGACAAAATAAAAAATTAATGACTAATGTAATAATTGTTCGAAATAAAAACCGTTTTGTTGCATGCACAACTGGCGGCGTTTTCTAATAGAATGGTTTAGGCTAACTAGCACATCATGCTTAATTTCTGCACACGCATTTTGAATTCTGTGCGAAAGTTCTTCTTTGGCATTGACGTCGAATAAACAATTTCTTTCAGATGACCCCATACGTAGAAATTCATGTGGGTTAAGTCTGGAGATCAGGGAGGCCATGCAACTGAACCAACACGACCAAGCCACCGACCTTCAAAATATGTATTTAGCCAATTACGAGCGTTTATGCCATAATGCGCTGGACACCCATCGAGTTGCAACCAGGCTTGTCTTCCCGTATTAAGTGGAACGTCGTCTCACATATTGTTATTCTCCGTCTCCAGAAATTGCAGAAAGTTTTCAGAATTCACACGCTGTAGATTTCCATTGTAAATGCCTATCCAAATATTCACACTAAATTCATGCTGAAATTTTCACGGTCGGATTTCATGAAGATTTTCATGCGCCCATACATGTTGATTATGAAAATTCACAATACCTCGTCGGGTAAAACATGACTCATCGGTCCATAGAATATTGCTTAAAAAATCCCCATTGTTTTGAACGAGTTTAGAAGTCATTTACAAAATGCATCCCTGTGTTCTTCGTCTCCTTGGTGTAAACCATGGACAGGTTGCAGGTGTAAAGGTCGTGTATGGTCCTGTTTTAATATTCTTACAATAGTGCTTTTAGAAGTTCCAGTGGTTCGACCGACTCTTCTTCGACTAGTCCTCGAATCTCTATTAAATGCACGAAGTACGTTATTGTTTCTCCTTACGGTATTAAAATTCAGACGATTACGATTCCTAGGTATAGCCTTCAACCCTTGATTGACCAATTGAAGATGCACGTTTGAAAAAACATGATGTGGCTGTCGTCTGTTGGGAAATCGTCTACAGTATTCTCGAGCTGATTCTGCTGTATTCCCATCACAAAAACCATAAACAAAATGCATGTCAGCATATTCTGGATTAGAAAACTTATTTTTAACGTTTGAAACTAGCAACCAAATTAAAAATAATTTACGAAATTACTTCCGAATTAAAATATTGTTTACTTCGTGAAATTTAAATTCGAAATTAAATTTTCATCACTGGCTTGACATTACCTAACAAAATCTAAAATATCTCGAAAACGGTGCGCCGTACGTGTACCATGAAACCAAACTTTTTTGTTCCAAAAAGCATAATCAATCGGTTGACGTTACTGGATTTAGAATGTCAGTGGCGTAGGAGATTTTTTTGAAAAGGAGCATGATACACCCATACCTCCGCCACTGATTTTCGTATTTTACCATCATAAGTCCTGAATAATGAGGGACAATTAGTTTACACTGTGTACCAAATTTAAAATTATTCAAAGCTGCCGTTTTAGAAATATTCAAAATTTTCTGTTTATTTTACAAAATTTCAACACTCTGTATCTCGAAAACGAATCTCTCCAGCATATATGTTTATATGAAAAACTGACATTATTTTTACGTTCCTTTGGTAAAGTCCTGTCGTTATAAACTGGACCACCCTCTGTGTGTGTGTTATATATATATATATATATATATATATATATATATATATATATATATATATATATATATATATATATATATATATATATAGAGGCCAAAAGTACCGCATAAATTCAATTAAAGATTAAGTGTTTGTTTTTTGGAAAAACGCTCGGACACGTCGATTTTAATTTTTTGTAGCGATTTTTTTGATCCTAAGTTCATATATACAGGGTGGCCCAAAAACAATTTATGACTACCAACTTCATTTTTTCAAATGGAAACACCTATTTTTTATTTCATTTTTGGATTCTGCTTTAAATTTTAAGTAAGTTTTATGTACCATGTCCTATACCTAAACTTAACAGTTATCGAGAAATGCACATAAGAGAGGGTCAAAAGTCCCGCATAAATTTGTTAAAAACTGAAGGAAATATTTTTCATGAAAATGCTGGAACACGTCAAATATTGTTTTTAGTTATCCATTTTATCCATTTTTGACGTAACACACATGTATACAGGGTGACCCATGTAGAAGATAAATTTACTTTTTCATTTTTTTTATGGAACCCCAAGTATATTATGACGTTTTTGAGTTCTCTGAGAAACTCCGAACATATTTCGTGTAACATACTCGTATTTAAATTCAACAGTGTTCGAAAAAATTACATAAAATAAAAATAACGATAGAACTATTAATGTAGAAACATATTTTATGTAATATATACCCATGTCGATATTTAGATGAAATTTTGTAAATGTGTATTGATTGGTCAAACTTAAAAGATAAGATAGTTTTTATCTTGATAAGTGACGGTCAATATTTTTTATTGCAAATTTAAAGATTTTTTAGAAAAAGGGTTAGGGGGAGGGAGATGAAGAATGTGTTTTACATTTGAGCGCAGCAAAGCGCGCCGGGTACTGCTAGTACAGAAATATAATGTAGGGATTGATATTATCAACCCTTAAGCGACAGTGCGGCGGAAAATACTTTTAATGTTTTAAACTATAATTATTAGGGAGATTATCGTGAAATATCCTGCTTAATAGTCTGTGCCGTCTCCGAGATATAATAAGTGGATTGATATTATCAACATGCACGCCACTGTTACTTCGTGCACCTTCGGAAGTTTGAGCCGCTGTTGCTGGTCGCTCTTTTCTCATCGGTTTCCAAGGAGGAGGTTTCTTTGTATCGCAATCCCATCTACATATAGTTGACATAAACTACTCATATTTTATTGTAATGTATGTCTCAAAAGTTTTGGCAAAAAATATTATATTCAGTTTTATAAACAAATATGTTTTGTTTAAACTTATAGATATCAAACATAGTTAATAGACTTATAATTAACAAAAGTGAGAACTTAAATTAAATGAAGTGGTTCGTGATTTTCAACAAGACGCTATTTTCTACGAACATCTCGTCTTGGGCGGCTGTAATATCTCTCTCGCATTTTTCTGTAAATCCTCCGTCTTAACTGTCCTTCATTTTCGGCTTACCATGATCCATCACACACTTTTCTACTCAAAAGTATCCAAAATTCTTCTATTGGGCGAGCCTGAAGTAGATTAGGGGGATTGTCATTTAGTGGTACGAATGGTATAAGTAGAAGGGAGGCACCATGCGCCATCTTGGATTTTGACGTCACAAGGATGCCCCACGTGGGAGCCCGTATTTTCCACCTTTATCATTTACGTTTCCTAGAGAAAAATTCCAGATGCTTCCTATGCAATAAAACAATACTGCAAGATTACCATTCGAATGTGTATGGACTTTATACGTTAACGTTTCTATATTTTAGATTACATAATTTACCTATGTTTGATTTTGTAAAAAACTTTTCTGGAACATGTTTAATTGTAAATGACGAGATAATCAAATGATTGTTTAACGCCTGTTACCCAACCATTTTATTCTGATAAATAAAGAGATTTTTTAGTAGCTTACTTTTTTTAATTAAGAGTTGGGTAGTATCAGATGAGCCTGTTATTTTTCTTTCTTTTTAATTCAGCATGTGTGTTTTTAAAAATCATGTTATAAAATTTATGACTTTAGCGTTTTAAGGAAAGTGTGTTACTCGGTTGGTAGATTATTAAAATTAACAGGTTTATATAATTACACAATAATTAACTAAAAGTAAACATGAACAGTGGTTTCTAACTACATATTGATGTGGAATTTAGAACATGTAATTATTACATTCCAAACTTTTAATGCGGTTTTTATAAAAAAACAATTTGCGTGTGGATGTATGTATGGACAACATATAATATTTTGTTCAAACCGCTTTGTTATTAATTACTTTAAGGGAAAAGTAAATACGAGTTGCAGTAAGTGTGATAAAGATAATTAGGTTGTTTGTATATTTACACTCTAAAAATTAATTATGGGGAAATCAATAGCTAGTTTTACATCAACTATTCATAAACGTAAAACATAGAAAATGTTTTAGTTTGATTAGACAAGTAACACAAAACAGTGACTATCACTCGTGAATCAGTACCTCAAAAATGTTCTTTCAATACAGAGCTGGTAAGTGTGCTGTTAACGTTTTATTTATTTTATTTAGTTGTACAGATTTTTAATAACAGTTATAAAACACATCTAAGTTATACGTAACAAGTTTCTTTAAAAATATTAAGGTGTACAATATACAATTTAACGAGCGGATGGATATTAAACATATTTCAATGCAATCAATGCAGGTAAAACAATCAGTTTTAATATTCGTTTAGAAAACAATATCGTAATAACTGTTATGTAATTAATTAACTTAATAAAAAATTTTGTTTCATTAGAGAATAATCTGAATGTCTGTAATTTTTTTTTATAACTCACTGAGGCTTTTTTAATTATGATATTTACAATAAAAATGTGTTCTATAATTAAATTTTACTGTCATTCAAATTCCCCACGCAAGATCAAACCCTAACACAAGTTCATACACCTGTCTTACAAGATAGCAATAGGGCCTCCTTATTAGAATACAAATTCAAATTTTACTTCAAGGGTCACGGGGCTAAGTCCCAGCAGTAAGTTGCGAAGCCCTATATCAGGCATACAAGATAGCATTAGGCCTCCTTATTAACCTAATGTATAAATAAAATTTCGTAAGGTTACAATCTGTAGATAGGAATTAAAAGAATACGCACAATTGCCTAACCTCCAGAGGCTCCCCACCAAAAGGGCTCTTAATACAAACAAAAATAATCAGGGTTGAAATTCCCTCATGGGTTGAAAAGAAACCATAAAATAAGGATGAAAAATACGCCCCCTCTTCAGCATTATATTCATTAGTGAAACCATTCAGTTTGACCACACAATTCTGAATCCAGAGCTTCGCCTCTTACAATCCCCACATAAGGCCTCGATATCCCTCTTGTAGAAATCGCGCACCAGACTAAAATTTCATCAGCAAGTGGTGCCTTTTCTTTATATTTAACATTCTTTGGACAGTTTTCCATGTTATCAGTATAGAAACCATCGTTACCCTTAATTTCTGAGTTACTTAGAGTAAAATATTTTTCATCATCAATAACAATGACTTTGTTGTTGGCAAAATGTATCCGCCTTAATGCTCGCCAACATCGTGGTATGCGTGCCTACTGATTTGGTGTATATTTTGGACATTTTCTTCTTTTTCGACATTCGTGACCATTCCTAACCAATTCCCTCCAAACTATATCCTTAGAAGTTCTATTTTCCTAACCGACATTCCAACTATTTGTTGCGCTTCTTAGTAACCTGTCTGCTCTGGCTTGAGTAAAAGGTCGGGGTCGTCCACTTTCTGGGAGATTCATGCATGGTATATACAGGGTGTGGTGCGAAGAGTTTTGATTAAAAGTAATGGCGAATACAGTTATGTTAAAAATCTGAAATTACGACGCTGTAGGTTTTGGATGACGCTGAGTTCAAATATAATATTGTCCTGAATGTGACACTTCCGGTTATACCGGAAATAGACGTCAACTTTGTTATTTTAAATGGAACCTAATATTTTTTATGTTATTTTCGAATTCTACATGAAATTCTAGATAAAATTTGTGCACAATGTCCTATACCAAAAATGAAGTATTTTCGAGATATTTCGATTTTTTTTAAATTTTGAAAAAATCCTAGTCCACATTGAATAACGATATCTCCATTAATAACGAAGCTAGTGACGTGAAATTGTAACCAATAAACAACAAGCGCTTGTCCGTTAACTCCATATATCCATCTCATTGATATTTCGTACAGGGTGTTTTAAATTTAGCCGCCAACATGCACGATTTAAATCATTTATAAGTTGTTTACTTTAAATAGATTTGGATATCTTTCTGCAAAAACACGGCAAGTCCGTTCAACAATAAGATTTAAAAAATCATCATTATCATCATCCTACATTTGCCATTATTTACTATGAAATACAAACTGGTAAAGAAAACTGTCAAAACAACATAAACAATTAACGTTCTAACTATCAAATAGAAGCCATGGCCTACCCTTTACTAATGTTGAAATAATTAAGTGTTGTTATGTTTTAACTAAGATAATGAAATATCTCAAAAGTGGTTGGATTTAGGTATAGGGAATACTGATACCAAACGAATTGGCTTAAAAAAATAGAGCGGAAAATGTAATAAAATACAGGGTGTTCTATTTAAAGTAAGCAACTTATAAATGATTTAAATTGTGCATGTTGGCGGCTAAGTTTAAAACACCCTGTATGAAATATCAATGAGATGGATATATGGAGTTAACGGGCAAGCGCTTGTTGTTTATTGGTTACAATTTCACGTCACTAGCTTCGTTATTAATAGAGATAACGTTATTTAACGTGGACTAGAATTTTTTCAAAATTTTTAAAAAAATCGAAATATCTCGAAAATACTTCATTTTTGGTATAGGACATTGTGCACAAATTTTAGTCAGAATTTCATGTAGAATTCGAAAATAGAATAAAAAATATTAGGTTCCATTTAAAATAACGAAGTTGACGTCTACTTCCGGTATAACCGGAAGTGCCCCATTCAGGACAATATTATATTTGAACTCAGCGTCATCCAAAACCTACAGCTTCGTAATTTCAGATTTTTAACATAACTGTATCCGCCATTACTTTTAATCAAAACTCTTCGCGCCACACCCTGTATACCTTGTTCTCAATCCGCTATTGTACGATAAAGAGCTCTGCGGGAAATATTTTTATTTTCGAATATGCGAACTATTTCACGCTTAGGCATTTTCCCAACTAGACTTTTACGAAAATCTAATTTGTAGGGCATTTTAGTACAACTGCTTTCTAAAACTGAACGGTCAAAGTGAAGACAAACTTTCAGAGAATTTTTGTTTCCAAAGCCCACTTAATATTTTCGTATTTTACATCCATTGGATTTTGTGCTAAAACTTTTGAGACATACGTTAATTGGGTAATTGAAGACGATGAAAAACGTTGAGTACTGACGATTTTTCCATGACAGTTTTCTTTAATAAGTTTAATGACAACAATTTTTGTTAATGGGCACTTCTTCAGTATACGAATACACCTCGTATAAGTTTTAAGTGTTTACTTTAGGTAAAGATTTTCTTTTAAACTGCGATTTAGATGCTAATTGTATACATAAATTAGATTTCCTCGCACTTTTTTTTTTCAGTTAAATTAAGAAAATTTTGTTTGGAAGTTTTTTGGAAGTAAGTTGAAGCCTTTGTTTTTTTTTTTTTGCTTCTGACATAAAAATCGAAAACGCTAGAATTCCTATTTACATCTAAATTTGATATTATCTCGTACACGCCTCCTGTAATTTTTATTTGGTCGAATCGATAGCTTATAAATTTTCGAACGCCATTTTGTCTCTTCTTTAAAATTTCGCTCGCTTTTAATGTCACAATTTATGTTTTTGATAAATGAATCGTATCGTTTTTATTTGAAAATTCTAAATAATAGCGTAATAAATAACATAGAAGCTTTGGGACAACAAATAAACTATAATAAGCGTCCCTTTAGCCATTCCTCTTCTTTAAAAATGTACGAAAACGTGTCAGAAAACCATATTTTCCCAAAGACATTCATGGTCCCTTTGTGTGCAATCCTCTACTTGTTTATAAATTTCCCCAAACCCTCTCCCTCGTTCTTCCTAAAAAAAAAAGGCAATGGACAGTGTCCGTTGGGATTTTTTTTCTGTTATTAACCAAAAAATGTTTTTTAATCTAATTTCGAAATTGCTTAAGGAAAAAAAATGTAGATTGTAAATAAAAGCTCTAAAGATAGGTAAGTGCGTTTTTACGATGTTTTTACGTTGGGGTAGCCAAAGTAAATCGGAGCTTTTACGATGCGAGGGCAAAGCTTTGCTTCACGGCCCTAATTTTAAATTTTGATTTTGTGTGTGTGAGAAGGTTGATGTTATTACGATCAGATCGTTGAATGTTAACTTTAATTAGTGTATAATTATCAAGATTGTGCATCAATTCTGCACCCTTTTATCGAACGGATCCTTTCGGAGTCTGCCTGGAAGTTTCCGATCGTTCACGATTACAACGCTACACCTCAGAGTGAACGTTGCCCTTTCCGGCTAAGGGTTGACTTTTCCGCATTTTCCGCGAATTCGTGACGATCAAAAAATGTGTACGTATTATTCAATGCTTATTACTTCGTGTTATTGAAAAACGGGTTTTCTCTGCTGAAACGATAAATTTCGATAACGAGCTCGTTTGTGTCAGTTGTTACGGTCATCCTGTTTCGCTGATTATAGTCCCGGTTCTAATCAATTTTGACAGATTACAGAGCTGATTTATCATTTGCTTCCTTTGTAAACAAAGTAAAAATTCGCGTGATGTTATCGGACTTTATCTAGTACTGCTATTATCTAGATGTTTTCGCTTTCTCAAAACAGCTTAAGGGTATTAAATCTACTAACAACTAAAATAAGCTTTCGAAAACGACGAAAAAAATAACATAAATTTGACCTAAGCAACAGTTTCACTTATTTTTTTGGACACTAGAGTTAGATTTATTTTTTTATTGGTATTTTAATGGTAGGAGATAATGGGAAAAGTTCGAGAATTGAAGCTATTTTAAAGATTTATGCGTTTTTGTTAACTTTTGTTCTTTAAATGATTTTGGCCCAGTTTCACTATTGCGAAACGGTATTTGAGTGAATAATGCATTTAGTAAATACTCCTTTACCCAGCCTAGCTCGAGATACTAATTAAATCGCATTTAAACACACCCCCGATTACTGCTAGTACAATGATTTATTGATTTGTTTGAAGTTTTTTATTTTAATTGGATTTATTAAAACCATTAATGTTAAAAGTTCGCGCCCCGTAAATAATTTTTAGTTATAATGTCCAAGTTAAAGCACATAATTGGATAATTTTAAAATTAATCAAATTTAATCAATCAATCATGTTTATGAACATCGATATTAACTAAGTTTTAATTTTATACAGATTGCAATTGCCTTGTCGAATTTATTATTACACCAAGTTACGTTGTTATCTTGATTAAGTTGGACCCCCCCCCCCCACCAACAGAAAAAAATCCGACTTCTTATTAAAATTAGTGCTAATTATGTGCTAATTTGTTACCGTATTTAACATTTTCTTGCTCAAGAAGAATAGCAGTTAGAAATTAAGTGGGTGGGGCCAGTTCACTGTAAA
The DNA here is from genome assembly GCA_036346205.1 of Vesta saturnalis. NCBI lineage: Eukaryota > Metazoa > Arthropoda > Insecta > Coleoptera > Lampyridae > Vesta > Vesta saturnalis. Next base: position 818,055 of record JARFJB010002461.1, on the reverse strand, counting down.
GCTGTAAAATAGCAATTTGCGTCATCTGCAAAAAAAAGTTATGTATCCTTTTACACCTGAAAATGATTAATTGTTAAAGACAAACATCATACATGATTTGAGCTTCACTAAAAAAGGATAGCAATAGAAAATTATTTATTAAAACGTCAAACAATTTAACAAAATTTAAAACAAAATTATTGGATATGCCCTCTACCCACTCCGCCAAAATAACCACGATGCGTCCGCCGCCCCGTTGCAAGTTATTCTCATTGCCTTATTTATTTGCATTTACAACTTCTTGCTCAAATAGTAATTACGTAAAATTGATCTTCACGTTATAATTAACAATAACTTACAGATTAACGAATTTGTTACTAAGGAAATGAAGGAAAATAGATACGCTCTCACGCGGGACTTTTCGTTATTTTTATTTTCATAAACAATTTGTTGCTCAAATAGTTACTACGTAAAATTGTTCTTCGTACTATAACTAAAAATAATTAGTACATAATGGAATTTGTTGCCAATTATAAACAATAAAAAACGACGGAGAATCGATGTGCTCTCATACGGGACTTTTCGTTGTTTTAATTTGCATAAACAATTTGTTGCTCAAATAGTTACTACGTAAAATTGTTCTTCGCACTATAATTAACAATTATTTATACACAATCAAATTTGTTGCTGATTATAAATAATAAAAAAAACAGAATCGATGTGCTCTCATACGGGAATTTTCGTGGTTTTAATTTGCATAAACAATTTGTTGCTCATATAGTTACTACGTAAAATTGTTCTTCGTACTATAACTAAAAATAATTAGTACATAATGGAACTTGTTGCCAATTATGAACAATAAAAAGCGACGGAGAATCGATGTGCTCTCATACGGGACTTTTCGTTGTTTTAATTTGCATAAACAATTTGTTGCTCAAATAGTTACTACGTAAAATAATTTTACGCTCTATAACTAAAAATAATTAGTACATAATGGAATTTGTTGCCAATTACAAACAATAAAAAACGACGGAGAATCGATGTGATCTCATACGGGACTTTTCGTTGTTTAATTTGCATAAACAATTTGTTGCTCAAATAGTTACTACGTAAAATTGTCTTCGCGCTGTAATAATTTATACATAATGGAATGTTTTGCTAATTATAAACAATAAAAAGCGAGGGAGAATCAATGTGCTCTCAACAGGAGTTTTCTTTTGTATAAATTATTGTTAATTATAGTGCGAAAACAATTTTGTGTAGTAACTATTTGTGCAACAAATTGTTTATGCAGATTAAAACAAAATAAAGCCTCGTATGAGAGCACATCGAATCTCCGTTGTTTTTCATTGTTTATAACCAGTAACAAATTCGATTATTGTTAATTATAGTGTGAAGAACAAATTTACGTAGTAACTATTTAAGCAAAGAAATATTTATGCAAACAACGAAGGGTTCTGTATGAGAGCGCATCGTTTCTCCTTCGTTTTTAATGTTTATAATTAGCAACAAATTCGTTTATGTATTAATTATTGTTAATTATAGTGCGAAGAACAAATTTACGTAGTAACTATCTGAGTAACAAATTGTTTATGCAAATTAAAACAATAAAAGGTCCTGTATCAGAGCATATCGATTCTCCGTCGTTTTATATTGTTTATAATTAGCAACAAATTCGTTTTTGTATAAATTATTGTTAATTATAGTGCGAAGAACAAAGTTATTGTTAATTATAATGCGAAGATCAATTTTACGTAATTACTATTTGAGCAAGAAGTCGTAAATGCAAATAAATAAAGAAATGAGAGTAACTTGCGCCACGCGGGGCGGTGAACGCATTGGAGTTATTTTGGTGGAGTGGGTAGAGGGTGTGTCTAATAATTTTAATTTAGATTTTTTTAAAATGTTTGATATTTTAATAAGTAATTTTTAGTGAAGCTCAAATCATGGACAGTGTTTGTCTTTTATAATTAATCATTTTCATTAGTAAAAGGACACCTACGTAACTTTTTTTGCAAATCTCTCAAATTAGTTATTACTATTTTATTGCAACAAATTAGCAACAAATTTCCGTCTGATTTTCGTTCGTTTTCTAGTACGTAATAGGGGGCAGCTTTACGTTAAACTTGCCCCACCCACTCCATTTCACATTTATTGCTGTTCTTCATGAGCAACAAAATTTTGAACACGGTTACAAATTAGCACTTAATTAGCACTAATTTTTTAGGAAGTCCGATTTTTTCTGTTGGTCGGGAGTCCAACTTAATGAACAATACGTTGTTCATCTTATTTAATCTAATCCTTGTTGAGGCTGTCAGTTAATAATTTTTACTGGATCTAATTTGGTTTCTGATTCTGTTTCCATTTATTAGAATTTTTAATTAAGTTAATTTTTCAACTCATTTCACTTTAAGTCTTTGTTTTTTATTTGTGTTATTAGATTGGGTTTTAAATTGTTAATTTTTAGAGAAGAGAAAAAAGGAGACTTAACAAACATTGGCTTTATGAAATAAAATGTACCTATTTGAATCGGAAAATTTAATATAATTGATAAAATTGTACAAAATCTAATTAGAATAATTATCTTTTGGGTATGTAATCATGTATTTTTTGTTAATTTTTTACAAATTTAAACATTTCAATAACAATTACAATTATCGTTTTCAGTAAATGATAATAGTTTTAAAAAATTAATTATTTATTTGGCAACTTAATTAATTTTTTTAACAATTATCATTTACTGAAGACGATAACTGTAATTATCCTCGTAGCGTTACAAATTTGTAAAATATTAACAAAAATACACAGTAAATAAAAAATAAATATTTGAAAAATAGAAGAGTAAAAATTAGACGCAGTGAAAATTATGTCCAAAAATTAGATCTAATGAGAATAATGCTTATTTTTGTCATACATTTTTGTATCCCTTAAGAAACTTTTATTGAAAAGCAAAACCAACAAAAACTATTTATTTTATTGATCATAATAAAATCGACATTGATTAGGTTAAATGCCAATTTAGGTTTTCTGCAACAGCTGAACGTAATAGTGAAAAAATAGGTATAACAAAAACGAATATTGCAGAAAATCATAACAGTTAATGTAAACCTCAATTTAAACAAACGAAAAAACTATTTTAAAGAGCTGAATATAATAATAGTGAATAAATAGGACTAACAAGAGTGAAAATTGTAGTGAACCAAATTTAAACGAACAAAAAGATTGTATTCTTCCGCACAACACTTTCACGTATAAGGAAACTAAGTGTTGCCCGCAGCAATTCCTAACTCCGTATAACTTGTAATATAATAAGATATACTTACCCACAAAATTATTTTTTCTTATTCACCCTGTATTTTGCATGTCACTGTATATTTTACACATTTGGAAATTAACTTTAAAATACTCTAGATTTGTTTTTGAAACTTTGATATAAAATATTTAAAAAAATTAAAATAATTTTTTTTTGTTATTTTCGTCAAAACCGGAAGCGCAAAAATAATCCAATATAGCAGTTTAGCAGCTATGTATGTCTACTATGTAATCCCTTCATTTCAAGTTTTCATTTTTATTAGAAACATAGTTATAAGAGATTGAAATTTTGAAATTTTATAATTCCTAACTCCAGTCCTGGATAAGATAGAAATCTCATAAAGGACTATAAAATATGTAGATTTAAAAGCTATACATTGATAGGCCAGTCTCTATAACTTGCACTATAATAACATATACTTACCTACAAAAATTATTTTTTCTTATTCACCTTATATTTTGCAAATCACTGTATATTTTTACGTATTTGGATAACATGAGAAATTGGCTTTAAAATACTTTAGATTTGTTTTTGAAACTTTGATATAAAATATTAAAATTTTTTTTTTGATATTTTCGGCAAAACCTGAAGCGCTAAAAATATTTCAATATATCAGTTTAGCAGCTATATATGTCTACCATATAATTCCTTAATTCCAAGATTTCATTTTATCAGTAGCATAGTTATGAGTGATTGAAATTTGAAAATTTCTAACTCCGGTCCTGGATAAGTTAGAGAAATCTCACAAAGCTCATTATGTTTGGGTTATATGTGGCTATAAAATACGCAAATTAAAAAAAAATTACCAGAGCCGTTTTTGAGAAAATCAATTTTGAAAAAAAAGGGGCAATTTTAACCCCGTAATTAAGGGCAACATTTTATTTCTTTCAAAAATATTTGCAAACCGTTCGAAAGCATGTACTTTTGTTTACAAGTCGGGAAGTAGCTTTTATGGTTTCTTAGTGACAGCGCAAGCGCCGAAATGTACTAAAATTGCCATATTGGCAGCCATTTTGATTTAAAAAGTTTTTTAAATAACTTTTCACTAAACATAGACTTTCTGGCTTTGGTTTTGGAAATGTACTCCCAAAAAAACCACCCTCATTTCGCCTTCATTAATTAATTTTTATGAAAAGCCAGTTTTATACACTCAGAGAACACGAAAACGTTGAAATCCGCGAAAAAAAAATTTCTAAAATTTTTTTCGATTGCAATACTTTCCCGTATACCTATACGAGAAAGTAGAAAAAGTAAGAGGACGTATAGTACGAGGGTCGTTTTAAAGTAAGAACCGTTTTATACTGGAGTAAGAGAAACTTTATGAACGTAAGTTGTATCAGAAACTAAACCAGTATCTCTTTTTACTTTTGAACATAAGTCACCCTTAATATCTAAACATTTGTTAAGTCGCGACACTAGTTATAACAATTTGATAAACTACTGATATTGAAACTTGTGGAAATTTCCGGTGAAGTTCGTCAATAGTGAAGCGCCTGTTTTGGCGAATTTCCTCATCAACTTTTTGTATCAAATCTTCATTCATGGCAGTAAGCCGCAAAGATCGTTCTTCATCATAAACCTTTGTCCTTCCTTCATTCAAAAGTCTACACTATTTACGCACATTTCCATCATTCATTACACCTTCATCATGAACTTCAACAAGCTGCCGGTGAATTTCAGCAGGACGGACTTTTGCGTCTAAAAACTGAATAACAGGGCGCTCTTCACAATCAGCGGGATTATTGATCAACATGGTGACAAACAAAGCACAGCTAACACCAGCAGGACGTGAAACGTAATGGCGGCGTAGTGGGGGCTGGCCAAGAGTAGCTAACCTTGAACAGACGTCACCTGACAGTCTGCGCAAACGCATGCGCAATCGATTCTTACTTTAAAAACTACCCTCGTAAATTAGGTTTAAAGAATCCTGATTTTATTAGGTTAAATGCGAATTTTTGTTTTATACAAGAGCTGAACATAGTAATACTGAAAAATAAGTATAACAAGAATATAAATTGAAGAAAACCATAATAGTCAATCTAGAACCAAATTTAAACCAACAACCAAACTATTGTATTGATACTTCGATTCAAACAAAAAAAGGATTGAATTTGTTAAGAATTTATTATTATTAAATGTGAATTTTTGTTTTCTACAAGAACCGAACGTAATAATAGTGAACAAATAGGTATAACAAACATAAACACTGTAGAAAACCGTAACAGTTAATCTAAAACCAAACTTAAACCAACGAAAAGCTGAAAGTAATAATAGTGCAAGAATAGGTCTAAAAAGAGTGAAAATTGTAGTAAACTATAACTATAACAGTTAATCTAAAACCAAATTAAAAGAAAAACTGTTTATTCTATTCGTCCTACGATAATAAAGAAAACGGAAAGATGACGTGTAGTAAATTAGGTTTATATATATAAAAAAAAAATCGGAATTTATTAGGTTAATTGGGAATTTTTGTTTTCTGCGAGGGCTGAACGTGATAATAGTGAAAAAATAAGCATAACAAGCATGAACATTCTAGAAAACTGTGATAGTTAATCTAAAACCAAAATTAAAAAAAAACTATTTATTCTATTCATCCTACGATGTATACAAAAAAAACGATCAGATGACGTGTAGTAAATTAATTTTATATATACAAAAAAAAAGGAAATTTATTAGGTTAAATGGGAATTTTTGTTTTCTACAGTTACTGGACGTGATAACAGTGAAAAAATAAGTATATCGAGCACTGGCATTGTAGAAAACCATAACAGTTAAAACCATATTTAAACCAATAAAAAAATGATATTGTGTTGATCCTACGATTTAAACGTAAAGGTAAGATGGCGCATAGCAGATAAGGTTTAAATAAGAGAATAGAAATGTATTAGGTTGAATGCGAATTTTTGTTTTCTACAAGATCTGAACGTAATAATAGTGAAAAATAGGTATGACAATAACGAACATTGTAGAAAACCATAACAGTTAATCCAAAACCAAATTTAAAGCAACAAAAGACTGTATTGTAAAGAGCCGAATGTAATAATAACGACGGACTAGGTCTAACCAGAGTGAAAATTGTAGTAAACCATAACAGTTAATCTAAAAGAAAATTTTAAAAAAACTTTATTCTATTCATCCTACGAACAAAGGAAACGCTAAGATGACGTGTTAGGTTTATATGAACAAATCGGAGTTTATTAGGCTAAATGGGAATTTTTGTTTTCGACAACAGCTGAACGTGATAATAGTAAAAAAATAGTATAACAAGCACGAACATTGTAGAAAATCATAACAGTTAATCTAAAACCAGTCAAACAAACAAAAATTATTTATTCTATTGATCCTACGGTGACGTGTAGTAAAGTAGGTTTAAATAAGAAAATCGGAATTTTTTAGATTAAATGCGAGTTTTTGTTTTTTATAAGGGCTGAACGTGATAATAATCCAAATTAAGTATAACAAGCACGAACATTGTAGAACACCATAACAGTTAATCTAAAATCAAACTTAAACCAACAAAAAACCTATTTATTCTAATGATCCTACGATTTAAACCAAAAAAAAAAGGTAAGATGACGTATAGTAATTAAGGTTGAAATAAATAATCGGAATTTATTAATAAACAAATAGATACAACGTGAACGAACAGTATAGAAAACCATAACAGTTAATCTAAAACCAAACTTAGACCAACAAAAAAACTATTTATTCTATTGATTCTACGATTTAAACAAAGAAAATGGCAAGATAACGTGTAATAAATTAAGTTTCAATTAAAAAAACGAAATTTATTAGGTTAAATGCGAATTTTTGTTTTCTACAAGAGCTGAACGTAATAATAGTGAAACAATAGGTCTAACAAGAGTGAAGAATTAGTAAACACTTAATATAAAACCAAATTTAAAGCAACAAAAAAAACTATTTATTGTGTAGTAAAGTAAGTTTAAATAAAAAAATCAGAATTGATTAGGTTAGATTCGAATTCTGAACGTAATAATAGTGAAAAAATAAGTATAACGAGAATGAAAATTTTTGAAGACCATAAGAATTAACCATAAACCAAATTTCACCAACTAAAAAATGTTATTCTATGGATCCTACGATTTAAACCAGAAAAATATAATAAATTAAGTTAAAATAAAGAAATCGTAATTTATTAGGTTCAATGTGAATTTTTCTATAAGTCTGAACGTAATAATAATGAAAAAGTAGGTATAACAAGAATGAAAATTGAGAAAAACCATAACAATTAATCTAAAACAAATTTAAACGGTAAGATAACTTTGTTAAATTAGGTTTAAATAAGAAAATCGGAATTTATTAGGTTAAATGCGAATTTTTGTTTTTTACAAGAGCGGAACATAGTAATACTGACAAAATAAGTATAACAAGAATGAGCGTTGTAGAACACCATAAGGGTTACTCGAAAACCAAAATTAAATCTCCAAAAATATTTATTCCATTGATCATACGATTTAAACAAAAACAAAAAAAAATAAGATGATGTGTGTAAATTAGGCTTAAATAAAAAAGTCGGAAAGTATTAGGTTAAAGTGGATTATTGTTTTCTACAAGAGCTAAACGTAATAATAGTGAAAAAATAAAAATAAATCGATAAAAAAGCTTTTTTCTATTGATACTATGATTTAAACAAAGAAAGGTAAGATGACGTATATCAAGTAAAGTTTTAATAAAAATCGGATTTTGTTAGGTTAAATGCGAATTTTTATTTTACAAGGTCTGAATGTAATAATAGTGAAAAAATACAATTAAGTTCAGTCACAAACAGTAAAAGTAAAATGAGTTAAAAAATTAGCTCTTATGAAAATTGTAACAATACTAATATTGTTTTTGTTTGAGCTAATTTTTTTTCCTCATTTTAGTTTTCGTACCGTAATTTAATATCTTTTTACCTCACGGATATGACTTTTTATTTAGTGATTTCTCAATAATTCTTGTTGTTGCCCTCTTTACCTTCTTGTTTTGACCACTTTTTTATCACTACAATGTGATATTTTTTCGAAATGTTTATCGAATCTAATTTCTTTAAACGCGAACGGTGTTTAGTGTGACTAAGATTTTGATCATTTTAGTACGTATCTTTATTGTTCAAAAATGTTATTAAAAAACGCAACTAATTACAATACCCAATTCTAATCGAGTCTAATTTTTGGTAGATCATTGTTATTTTGGATTTTTTAAAGCAATTTGTTTTTACGTATTCTTATTACATCTAATTTTTATTAGAGCTAATTCTTAAATTCGTTACTTTTAATTTGTCATTAGAAATGTAAATTTAGTTGTATCAAATTTTATTTTATTTCAAGCACATTGGCGCATTAAGTTTAATTTTTCCGTTTTGTATTTAGTACAAATTTAATAGTTTTGTTTGATTTATTCTTATTTTACTAGGTTTTTAATTGGTACGTCTTAAGTTTCTAGGTGTAAATGCTTTCGCTTTAAAGTTTTTTGATTGTGACAGTTTTTATCTTTAACCTTCGTCTTTAGAGGGTGCTTTGGAATGTTATTTTTAAGCGGTTTAATATGTGATTTATTAAGGTTATTTATCTTCACTCACATAAAATAATATTCCGTAATAGGCTTTCAAACAAATTTAACTAATTGTTACAGCAGATCTATCTCTGTCTTTAGATATTTTATAAATTTGTTCGATAAATCAATTAATTCTTTTAAAACGTCATTCTAACTAACAGGAATAACATCGAAACGTTTTTAACAGAGCGTAAACATAACGTCATAGCGTAACATAACGTAACAGCGTAACATAGCATAACATAACGTAACATAACGTAACAGCGTAACATAGCATAACATAACGTAACATAACGTAACATAACGTAACATAACGTAACGTAACATAACGTAACAACGTAACATAACGTAACATAACGTAACATAACGTAACATAACGTAACATAACGTAACATAACGTAACATAACGTAACATAACGTAACATAACGTAACATAACGTAACATAACGTAACATAACGTAACAACGTAACGTAACGTAACGTAACGTAACATAACGTAACATAACGTAACATAACGTAACATAACGTAACATAACGTAACATAACGTAACATAACGTAACATAACGTAACATAACGTAACGTAATGCAACGTAATGTAACGTAACGTAACGTAACATAACATAACGTAACACAACGTAACATAACGTAACATAACGTAACATAACGTAACATAACGTAACATAACGTAAACGTAACATAACGTAACATAACGTAACATAACGTAACAACAACATAACGTAACATAACGTAACATAACGTAACATAACGTAACATAACGTAACTAACGTAACATAACGTAACTAATAACGTAACATAACGTAACATAACGTAACAACGTAACTAACGTAACATAACGTAACATAACGTAACATAACGTAACATAACGTAACATAACGTATAACATAACGTAACATAACGTAACATAACGTAACGTAACATAACGTAACATAACGTAACATAACGTAACTAACGTAACGTAACGTTAACGTAACAAGTAACATAACGTAACATAACGTAACATAACGTAACATAACGTAACATAACGTAACATAACGTAACATAACGTAACATAACGTAACATAACGTAACATAACGTAACATAACGTAACATAACGTAACATAACGTAACATAACGTAACATAACGTAACATAACGTAACATAACGTAACATAACGTAACATAACGTAACATAACGTAACATAACGTAACATAACGTAACATAACGTAACATAACGTAACATAACGTAACATAACGTAACATAACGTAACATAACGTAACATAACGTACCATAACGTAACAACGTAACATAACGTAACATAACGTAACAACGTAACATAGCGTAACATAGCGTAACAACGTAANTAGCGTAACATAACGTAACATAACGTACCATAACGTAACAACGTAACATAACGTAACATAACGTAACAACGTAACATAGCGTAACATAGCGTAACATAGCGTAACATAACGTAACATAACGTAGCAACGTAACATGACGTAACATAGCGTGACATAACGTAACATAGCGTAACATAGCGTAACATAACGTAACATAACGTAACATAACGGAACATAACGTAACGTAATGTAACGTAACGTAACATAAAGTAACAACGTAACGTAACGTAATGCAACGTAACATAACGTAACGTAACATAACGCAACGTAACGTAACATAACGTAGCATAACGTAACACCGTAAAGTAACTTAACATAACGTAACAACGTAACGTAGAGTAATGTAAGATACGTTTATATTAAAAGGTGACCGGGTTAAAGAAACTGTAGCGTAGGGAATAATTGCTGTTTTAATACATCAATATGTAATTGACGCTAGTGTGTTGACATTTTTGAAAAGCGCTTGTAAGTTGATGTGCCCTTTAGTGATTCCATGTAGAACTAAACTTAGAAGCATGATATTTTTTGTAAATTTAGTTATTTTTGGGATATTTAAGCTCAAATAAGACACTTCTGAAAGTCCTTCCTTATTTTTTGTGGAAATGTAAATATACTTGAGTTATAGTAATGAATGTTTACAAGACACAGCTTTTGTTAAGAGTTTTAATGTGTTAGTTGTGGATGGCACTGCGCTTCATAGAAACATGCCGCCTAAGGGAAACTGAAAGAAATAGTTAAATTCAGTAATGGAGAACTTACAGGGTGCATAGCTATAGTTATAGCTAAATTTGTGGCTAACATGTCAATATATAGATGGCTCTTATATATTTGAACGCTGAATATGTTTTTTATATGTGAGGTGGCATTGCGCTGCACAAAAGCATTTTAATTTGAATTGAGGCGTGTTAATTTTTTCTAATATGTCAATAAGGCGCTACATTATTACAAATGAAATTTTACATGATCTTTTTAAATTAAAGTAGACCTTTCTTACAGAAAATTAACTTTTAACAATGATTTTTAAATAGTAGTTTTTCGCAGGGTTATAATTAAATACGTAAATGGTTTTGTGAATATATCGAAAACTATCAACTTTGGAGCAAAAAGTGTAGAGACCTTTTTTTACATGTAATTAATTCTAGACATTTTTATATCGAGTTTTTCGTGAGGTTATAATTAAGCAAAAGGGGTACTTCAGTAATGATTCCAAAAGTTATCTTTTGTGAATATATCGAAAATTATCAACTTAGGAGCAAAACGTTTAGAAACGTGTTTTACAGAAAAATCAATTTTAGACAATCTTAATTAAAATTATTCATGTGGTAATAAGTATGATTAAAAAGGTCCCAAAAGTTACATGTTGGAATTATATTGAAAGAATCGACTATGTACTTTTTTAAAGATAATTATATTAATTTTTTTAATGCAGATAGAACTATCATTAAGCATTAAATGGTACTTCAAAACTACCTTTTAAGAATATATCAAGAACTATCAAATTTTGAGCAACCTTTTTTAAACATAATTCAATTCTAGAACAATAGGCACTAAAAAGTTTCTTTAAAGTTATTTTCTCAAGTACCTTTTGTGAATATAGCTAAAACTATCAGTCTTGAAGCAAACGGTTTAGTCGTGTTTTTCAGAAAAGTCACATATCTTTTTAAATGAGTTTCGTGCAGGAGTGGGGGGGGTCAACAATTAATAGTAATGGCAGATTATTGTATTTTTAAGTATTTTGTAAGTATACCGAAAACTATTCGGTTTGGAGCATAAGTGTAGTACAAAATAATTTAACTTTTACTTAATGAGAATTTTACGCTAGGTAATAAACAAGCTCTAAAAAGGTGTTGCAGGAAGGTTTCAAAAGTTATCTGTTGTGAATATATCGAAAACTATCAAGTTTGGAGCAAAATGTGTAGAAACCTTTCTTAAAGATTATTTAATTTTAGTCAAGGTTTCTTAATGAACGTTTTTTCAGGGCAATAATAAGCATTAAAAATGGCTGAAGAAAATTTCCTTAAGTACCTTTTGTGAATATATCGAAAACTATCAACCGTGGAGCAGAAGGTGTAGAGATATTTCTTACAGATAATTCAATTATAGACAATTTAGACGTTTAATACAGATTTATCAGATATGCAAGAAATTGATACTTTATAAATTTGTTCTAACACCTTAAGCAAATCTGAAAGGACGATAACTGTAAGTGTAAATATTTTCTAAAGTACATTTAAGTAATACATAGTTTTTGCAGACAATAAATAAGCTGTTAAAAGGCACACTTTGTGCGACCTTTAAAGTAATTCTGTTAATATCGAGAACAGTTAGTTTAATTAAATAATCTCATGTGAGTAGAACGTGATTGTGCTATAGATACAAAACATTACATTTTCGTAAGCATGATTTTCATTTTTGACAAATTTGTAAAAAATTTCGTTTATTGTTTATTGAAAGAAAACAGTAACTGTGCTTTCGATCAAACATTCACTGCAAGAATTAGATCGTGGTTAATTTATTTTTAATTAGATGAATAAGTAAAAAAACAAGACTATACTTTTGTACATTTCAAGCGTAAATGTGAATGAATTAAATCCGTATTTCGACTGACGTATACCATCGCACAATCGCGAAAACATCTTGGCATTATAATTATTATTCGTAACATATTCTCTTTTTACAGGCAGATTATTTAGATGAATAAGTAAAAAAAGACTATACTTTATACATTTCTAGCGTGAATGTGAATAAATTAAAATATATCCGTATTCCTACTTGGCATAGTAATTATTACTCGTAAGATACTTATTCTCTTTTTACAGGCAGATTTTTCAGACTCCGAAATTATTGTTATTTGACAGGGACTCTTTGAACGCAGAACTCCAAATAGGTGTGAAGTTAACGACGAATTTACAGTGACAAAATCAGACGTGTGGAAAAAATTACGTGAAACATCGTTTCATACATTCCTATGTTTCTACCTAATTATAATCCGAGGTTATAATAGTGATAAATTAATCATTCTTAAACTATGCTTAAACCTATTAATAGAATTACAAAACAAATCAAACATGTCACAATAATTTGGTCAATAATATTATGTTTACCATAATTACTTGAATGGTTTTCTAATCTGAACAAATTTTTACTTCGTTTCCAACGCCAACTTGGGTTCACAATAAAATTAAACGTTTGAAGCAAATTAGCGTTACCGATAAACCCAGAAAATAATTTATAAGCAAAGCATAGCAGTGCTATGGTTCTGCTACCTTGTAGACATTGTAGGTTGTATTTATCTAACAAGTTATAATACTCAGAACTGACATCTAAATAATGATCTTTACGAGCTAATATATTAAAAATTTTACGCTGAACATTTTCAATTTTGGTAATAGAGGCAGTATAGTAAGAATACCAAACAATATTCTAATATTCTATATAATAGAACAATATAATATTCGAAGACGACGTAAAATATTTACTAGATCTAAACTGTAACCCAAGTAGTCTTTACGGGTAACACCGTTAATGTGTTTCTTAAAATTTAACTAAACCCTTATAACATTCACGTTTTCGAAAATAACACCATTTATATTGTAAGTATAGTTTATTTACACTTGGATCGATAAAAGTTTACCACTTTCCATTTATTTAGATCCAAACTGAGATAGAAGATTATCTTCTTGAATAAGAAAATATTCGTCCGCAGGTTTAATAGTTTTAAATATGTTGAGATCATCAGCAAACAGTAAGTACTAACAATGTTTTAAGTAAGAAGCACCATCGTTTATGAAAAGTAAAAATAAGATAGGGCCACAGTGTGAACCTTGTGGTACTCCAGACCTCACTGACGTATTCTATGAGATGTAATTATTTATTTTGACTTTTGTATGCGATTTGACAAACATGATGCGATCCTGTTAATATTATTTCGCAAACAATATGCTGTGAGATACTCGATCGAATGTCTTGGTAAGGTCGATGTAAATGGAGTTGACTTATAACTATTCTCCATAGATTTAATTATATATGAGTGATAATCTAGCAAATTTGTAACTGTCGACCGTCCCACATCAAAACCATGTTGGTTTCCAATTAATTCATTCTTGCAAATAGAAAATAATTGCTTTGATACCATAGTATCTAGTAATTTAGCGAACCACGACTGAATTGGAATGCATGTATAATTATCGATACCATCACGTTTTGTTGCTTTAAAAATAGGGGTTATAAAGCTAAATTTCCAGATATTGGACTTGCTGTTCCATCAGAGAAGTAGAAACAAAGAACAGAACGGTTTAGCTAAAAATGTACCAGTCCATAATATACTTTCGAATTTAACGATAACATGAGGTTCAAAACCTCGTTAACACAGATCGTTAAAGTGTAATATTTAGCTTGATTAGTAATGTTAAGCTCTGGCGTCGTCGTATACTTTACATATGTTGCTGAAAAAAAAATCGACAAAACCATTAACTATTTCATGTCCTTCATTATGAACACGATTATCCCAATACCTAATGTTAGGCACGTTGCAACTGTTTATCGAATTTCTAACAATAGACCAGAAGCTCTTGATGTTTTTTTTTTTATATTTTGCTTAATTTTATACGTGTCATAAAGTGAACTAGATAATTCCTTGCCGTGTTGTCTTATATTAGAAAAATGCATGTAATCCAATTCACGTCCAGTCTTTTTGTAAATACAATAAGCTACTTTTTTTCTTTTATTAAATGTTTCAACTGTCCATTAAACCATCGTGGTAGTTTCTACGACAGTCTATAATGCTAGGTACATAATGATTTATTTAATTATGAACATCACAAAAACATTGAACCATATCTGCTGCACATTTTCTCTTAAACACATTCTACCACTGAACGCACTGTGTAGTTTTTAACCCCAACCCTGGAGGGTAGACAACCGCAGATGCGTTTAATGTATCTTAACCCGTAATTAGCTCCCTTTTCGCAGTATTAACGGTCTTTTTAAGGTTCATAATTACTGAAATCGACATCTATCAAAACATCTAGGTTATTATCAGTGATATAAAGATAAAGAGCTCTTAATAATTTATTATACGTAATACTATTTTTAAGATTACATAAACGCATCTCTCATGTATCAGTGGCAGCAGCATCATCATTCTCCTTATCTATTAGATCTTCAGTTCTTCTTTTACCTCAGGCTTCGTTCTGACTGGATGACCTAAGGACAGGCATTTTTGTCATTTTTGTTTTTGCAGACAATTTCGTTTTTTGGAGCCCGTTTTTGTTTTTGAGGTAATTTTTTGTTTTGTCTGACATTAACGTCGTAGTCAGTTTAATTATGGATCATAAGTAATTAAAAGTAGTACTGGATCAAGAGGTCTAAGATTTTGTATCCTGATTAATTAGTTTTGTTTTGTGCCGACACCTAGTGGTTTATTTGTAAAACTAATGAATGTAGATTCAATATGTCGAGCTGAATCGACTTCTATCAAAACATCTTGGTTATTATCGGTGATAAAAAGATAAAGGGGTTATCAATGATTTATTATAAGTATTACTATTTTTAAGATTACATAAAAACACATCTCATGTACCAGCGGCAGCATTATCATCACGGTCCTCTATATCTGTTAGATCTCAGCTACCTCTTCTTTTACCTCAGGCTTCGCGTGAAATTTACTACAGGTTTAGACCAGTTAACCGGATGGTACTGGCGTGATAATTGATTAACTAATAATAAACCACTTGAATTTTCATTTCAACATGCAACGTACTGAATGCTGTAATTGAGTAGACAAAAAACATCTATACAAAGTAATGCGTTTCTAATGATACATTGAGATTACACACAGAATCCAATTGTACTACCAACAAAATTAACGTTTGGCGCTATTGTCGCGTTTTGCATGCCTTTACTGTTAAAGCAGTAAAATGCCTATACACTAACAAACGAGTTTTACCGGTATCGTGTATTATAGGTTAAAATATATCTAAAATTAAAGTCATTTATTAAGATATAAATAAAAGGGAAAGGAGTGGGATGGATTCAAAGATGGGCACGTAACTGTTGAACGCGATGTCAGACAAGATACTAGAAACTAAAAAGGGTTTTCCCCTATCATTAACATACCGTGATTATCGTGTCTGGGAAAACCCACTAATTACCTAATTACGTAAAGGCAAACAAGTTGACCTTCACTTCCAATATTTTCTGGATTCTCCACGGTTATGTAACAGCAATAACAAACTTTCTCTAGTCATCTGTGACGTGTGTGGGAAAAACCCACTAATTACATAATTACGTAAAAGGTGAGCGGTGTAAAAAAATAAAATTACGATGTTTTATGCCTTGTAATTAGTTCGAATTTTATAAAATCCTGTGTAGTATCTTAATCAAATTCATTAACAGATTACAATTCAATGTAAAATCGCTAAGTAATATAGAACTAAATTTAATAAATAAATCCAATCAGAAGCTTGACGTAAAGAAGAGGTAACTGAAGATCTAATAGATAAGGAGAATGATGATGATGCTGCCACTGATACATGAGATGCGTTTATGTAATCTTAAAATAGTATTACTTATAATAAATTGTTAAAAGGTCTTTATCTTTTTATCACTGATAATAACCTTGATGTTTTGATAGAAGTTGATTTCAGTAATTATGAACCTTAAAAAGACTGTTAATACTGTCAAAAGGGAGCTAATTACTTATGACTGATAATAACCTAAATGTTTTGATAGTCGATTTCAGGAATTATGAACCTTAAAAGGACTCTTAATACTACCAAAAGGGAGCTTACGGGTTAGGGAACACGTCATCAACGGGCCCCTGGAAAGAAGCCGCCAATTAAGATACATTAAACGCATCTGCGGTTGCCAAATCTCCAGAAACAGGTTTAAAAACTACACAGGGCGCATACGCGGAGGTTGCATCCCTATTCTCACCCCATTCTACTACTGAGACTAATGCATTGTTTATGCTAAAATAATCTGTTTTCGAGAAATTCAATTTATACTCACAAAAATTAAGGTGCGTACAACATATTTTGTACAACTCTCGTATGTATTGTGCAAATTTTTTGTATGCGTGATTTTGTAAATTTTAGAAGCAGAAGTCTACCATTTGAATTTGTGAAGATTTTAGAGCTATAGCAAGCTTTCTTTCTAGCGACGAATTTTCGGGCACTCCTCGTGGTTCTGTAAATGTTACAAGCAGATTTGATGTGCGATTTTAGAATTATCACACGCTTTGTTTCTGGCCTCAAATTTTTGTACACTTCCGTATACGTCGGTTAGACTAAATGTGTAGTTGTTTCTGTAAACGGTAGTTCCCGAAGTCTACTATACAAATTTCGAAGAAGTTTTGATGTGCGATTTTTGAGTTACGGAACGTTTTGTTCCTGAATACGAAATATTTTTGTACAACCCTCGTGTTTGTTGTACAGAATTATCGTGTACGTGATTCTCTAGATTTTAGAAGCAGAGGTCTCATATGAATTTGATGTGTGATTTTGGAGTTATCGCGCTTTTTGTTTCTAGCGTCAAATTTTTGTGCACTCCCCGTATACGTCGGGCAGACTAAATGATTAATTGATTCTGTAGATGGTAGTTCCCGAAGTCGACCATTTAAATTTCAAGGAGTTTGAATGTGCGATTTTTGAGCTATGGCTTGCTTTGTTTTTGGGTACGAAATACAACCCTCGAATGTGTTCCTTAAAATTTTTGTGTACGCGATTCTGTAAATTTTAGAGGGAGAAGTCTATCATATAAATTTCGTGAAGATTTGATGTGGGATTTTGAAGTTATCGCACGCTTTGTTTAGGACGATAATTTTTGTGCACTCCTTGTATACGTCGGGTAGACTAAATGTGTAGTTGATTTTGTAGATGGTAGTTCCCGAAGTCTACTATATAAATTTCAAGGAATTTTGATGTGCGATTTTTGTATTATGGCACGCTTCGTTTTTGGATACAAAATATTTTGTAACACCCTCGTATGTGTTGTACAAAATTTTTGTGTGCGTGATTCTGTAAATTTTTATCGCACACTTTGTTTCTAGTGACGCATTTTGGTGCGAAATATATGTGATTTACATCCTGTGTATGGTGGTTCCCGAAGTCTACCAGTTTTGTTGTACGATTCGCTTCGTTTCTGGATATGAAATATTTTGTACAACCTCCGTACATGTTGCGCAAATTTTTTGTGTCTGTGATTCTGTAGATGGTAGTTCCCGAAATCTTTACCATATAAATTTCAAGTAGTTTTGATGTGCGGTTTTTAGTTATGGTACAATTCGTTTCTTGATACGAAATATTTTATACAACCCTCGTATATGTTATGCAAAGTTTTTGTGTACGTGATTCTGTAAATTTTAGAAGTCTATCATGTAAATTTCGTGAAGAGTTGATGTGCGATTTTGGTGCAATCGCAAGCTTTGTTTCTGGCCATGAATTTTTGTGCGCTCGCCGTGTACAGGGCTATTCATTATAAATTACCCAATGGATATTTTTGTTATTATAGCAGATAATATACATTAAATGTAAAAGTTGTAGGATGGACAGTAAATCATCTTAATTTATCACGAAAAAACAGTGGCGTACTATAGCTAAGGGGCATAAAAAATAATTCAATTTTTTTTAATAGAACACCCTGTATTTTATTTTACCTTCGTAAAGCCCATATTTTTCTGAATTAAAAAATATACCACCTGATACACCCACGTTTAACCGTTGTTGAGTTATTTAACATTTAAATGGTGGTTATGATATACTTACTTGCCTTTTGAAAAATTATAACAACCAAAGTCAACCATGAAATATTATTTTTGTTATTTTCAGCGCGCTTTAATTTTTATGATTGCAGAAACACGCCATTTTACACCTATATTTTGAACATTTTTTGAGTTATAAGTTATAACACATCGAAAATCGTACACCAGATATCACTGATTGTTTATTATTGTTAAGTAGTCTATATAACAAAGATTTATTTAATAAGTTTAACAAAAACAAAAAATAATTACTAATCATAGCAAATGTGCATGGTTGACTTTGGTTGTAATAATTTTTCAAAAGGCAAGTAAGTATATCATAACCACCATTTTAAATGTTAAATAACTCAACAACGGTTAAACGTGGGGGTATCATGTGGTATATTTTTTAATTCAGAAAAATATGGGCTTTACGAATGTAAAATAAAATACAGGGTGTTCTATTAAAAAAAATTGAATTATTTTTTATACCCCTTAGCTATAGTACGCCACTGTGTTTTTCGTGATAAATTAAGATGATTTACTGTCCATCCTACAACTTTTACATTTAATGTATATTATCTGCTATAATAACAAAAATATCCATTGGGTAATTTATAATGAATATCCCTGTACATCTGACAGACTAAATCTGTAGATGGTAGTTCTCGAAACTTACCATAAAAATTTCAAGGAGTGTTGATGTGGAATTTTTGAGTTATGGCACGCTTTGTTTCTGGGCACATACTATTTTGTACAACCCTAGTATAAGTTGTACAAAATGTTTGTGTAAGGGATTCTGTAGATTTTAAAAGTAGAAGTCTTATCATATAAATTTCGTGCAGAGTTGGTGTGCGATTTTGGTGTTGGATAGGGTGGTTGAGGAACGACAGGAATGTTTTTGTTTGTCAAAAACTCGGTAATTGACAGCGCAGTGTGACAACGTGCATTGTCATGATGCAGCATCCAGTTGTCTCATTTTTGAACTCACAACAAAGACTTGTTTTACAAGTTTGCTTAGATGTCACTTGACAACAATAGACTAAAAATACTAATGCTCACTGTTTTATCAGCCGTTGAGCTAAACATATGTCTACTTACCAGAGTTACAATGTTGCCAGATTGACTATAAAAATATCAGTCTCATTAGTTTATTTACAGACCTCGTATGAATTTCAAGGAATTATAATGTGCGATTTTTGAGTTATGGCACGCTTTGTTCCTGGATACGAAATGTGTTGTACAACCCTCGTATATGTTGTGCACAATATTTGTGTACGTGATTCGATAGAATTTAGAATCAGAAGTCTTATCATATTTATTTTATTATGTAATTAATTTCATGACGATTTGAATTGCGATTTTCGATTTATGACAGGTTGTGTTCATGTATTGCGTTGCGATTATTGAAATGATGTTTCATGTAATTTTTTTATGTGTCAGATTTCGTCCTCTAAAGCTCTTCTGCGTGACTCTAAGAAGTAGAAACTATATTACAAAACTATGACCTGCATTTTTATTAATTAATGTTTTATATTTAATTACCAAAAATAATACTGCTCATCCTTTGCGGTTAACCACTTACATGATAATTATCACAGAAATATGTTTAAGTGTGATTCTTGAACACCACCTGTATATTAAAACATTCTCATTATTATTTTAATGGTAATCGATATACAATTTTAAACTGACATCTCAATTTCATCAATTATTGCCGAGTTACGCGCACTTCCTACAAATTGTTTAATCATCTTTAATTCGAATCAAGTATTTATGTACGTCATCCATAAGGTTGTTTGCTTTTTTGTTTTTCTTATCGAACGTCCCTGGTATTTATAAGCATCTGTGAAGATAAATATTTACATTGATAAGCGTGTCACTAAAATATACACGAAACGTATTTTTACATTTTATTTACATAAACTCGTATTAATTCATTATCGCAAAAATAAACAATCGCGTGTTATACGAGGCGTTGTCCATAAGTTACACCCACTTTATTCGGATTCGACTTCCTAGAATGTTTAGTTTTTACTTAATTTATTACATAATTAACTTGATTAAATGGGTATAACTTACTTTTTTTAATTAACGTTACGCCTTTATTATTTCATAACAGTTATCATTTAATTGTTTGAAATGAGAACTGTTTTCTTCTGTAATTTTGGCCACACAATGACGTAACGCTTTATTTGTTAACCTTAACAGTTGTTACCAGATCAATATTAAGCCTTTGTCTATTGAACATTTAAATAAACAATATCGGACAGTTTCTAATCTAAAAATCATGATTAAATATTAAGTGTTTAAAACCGGAATGGTCTTGCAGAAGTTTGTCTCTTCAAGATATTGGTATTCGCGTAAGCCGAGGAAACGGTGAGTATTTGGTTTTTTAGATCTTTTTTTATGATACTTAGAGAAACTTTAAATCTATTTTATAGCTAGAATGTAAACGACCTACATTTAGATTTCGGTTTAACAGCGATAAGGTATTAAATTTACATAGTTTTGATATGAGATCGAACGATAATGGCGGTTTTTATTAATGTAGACTAGGAAATAATATTTCACATATGAACACCATTTGTCAGATATTTTATATTCAAATACTCTGGTTTCATCAGTAAGGTGCATTGTATAATATATTATTGTTCACAGGCATAATAACATAATTTTAGCTATTATTAGAAAGTCGCAATAAAATGTACAGAAATCTCGATACACTTAAAAGTATTCAGAAGGTTTAATGGCTTCTGACCTTGTACCTCTCCCAATGAAACTGTTTACAGAACTGAAAACTAAATACTATGTACGCTACATTAGGTGTGTGAAAATAGTCAGGTCATTTTTGAATAATGTGATATTAACGTGTGTATAATTAGGCGCTAATTGTGCGCCGTTAATATTAAATGTTTCGCCCCAGTAGGAAATAAGTTTAAACAAACGGAGCCGCGAAATTCTAATTCTGCATAAATCGTGTTTTTAAGCACTTATTAGAGGCTATTTTCGCCATTAAAATAAAATTTTGCGCTCTTATAGGCAGGAAGTTATTGTAAAATTACATTGACAAGGCTAGCTTCACAGTCGTGAACTTTTACACAAATCAATTATTTCTTGAACAGTAATTATGCACAGTTTTGCGCTTCTAAGATAAAATTTTGCGCTCCCATAGGAAATAAGTTATCGCAAAAATTACAATAACAAGACTAACTGCATAGCTTTATGAATAAATTAATCTTTCCTTGCGTAATAATTAGGCACTCATTTGCATAAATCAATTTTTTGTGCAGTAATCAGGTGCCAGTTATGCGCAGTTTTGCGCCGCTAAAATAAAATTTTGTGTCTTCATAGGAAATAGGTTATTCCAAAAATTATATCGACAAGGCGAACTGCATATCCTTATGAATAAATTAATTTTTTTTTGCTCATTAATTAAGCACCCATTGAGCCGTTAAAGTTGAATTTTGCACCCCTATACGATACAAGTTATTGTAAAAATTACATTGACACTACTAACTTTACAGCCGTGATCTTCTGGATAAATAATTTTTTCTTGTAGTTATTAGGTGCTATTTTGCGCCGGTAAAGTAAAATTTTGCGCTGTTATAGGAAACAAGTTATTGTAAAATTACATCGACACGACTAATTCACATTCGTGAACTTTTGCATAAATCAATTTTTTCTCATGTAGTAATTGGACGACAATTTTGCGCCATCTTTCGCGCGCTAAAATGAAATTTGGCGCTCCTATAGGAAATAAGTTAATGAAAAAATTATATTGACAATAAATTAAGTTTGCGCGATAACTAGGCTTATACGCCGTTAAAATTATTTGCGCCCCTATATGAACAACTTATTGTAAAAATTACATCAACACGGTTCGTTTTACAGCCAGAAACTTCTGTATAAATAATTTTTTATGCAATAATTAGACGGCAATTGTGCATAGTTTTGCGTCGGTGAAATAAAATTTTGCGCTCCCGTAGGAAAGAAGTTATTGCAAAAATTACATCGACAAAGCTAACTTCATATCTCTATGAATAAATTAATCTTTCCTTGCGTTATAATTAGTCACTCATTATGCGCCGTTAAAGTTTCGTTGGCGCCCCTATATGAAATAAGTTATTGTAAAAATTACATTGACTCGGTTAATTTCACAGCCGCGATCTTCTGTATTAATCAATTTATGATGCAGTAATTAGGCGCCACTTTGGCGCCGATAAAATAAAATTTTCGTTCTCATAGGAAATAGGTTATTTCGAAAATTACATCGACAAGGCTAACTGTACATCCTTATGAATAAATTAATCTTTCCTTGCGGGATAATTAGGCACTCATTATGCGCCGTTAAAGTTCCATTTGAAACAAGTTATTGTAAAAATTACATTGACACGGTTCACTTCACAGCCGTGAACTTTTGCATAAATCAAGTTTTTATGCAGTAATTAGGCGCCAGTTTTGCGCTCCTAAAATCAAGTTTTGCGTCCTCATAGAAAATAGGTTGTTGCAGAAATTACATCGACAAGGCTAACTGCATATCCTTATGAATAAAATAATTTTTTCTTACGCATTAATGAAGCACCCGTTGTGAGCCGTTAAAGTTAAATGTTGTACCCTTATACGATATAAGTTATTGTAAAAATTACATGACTCGACTAACTTTACAGCCGTGAACTTCTGGATACATAATTTTTTTTTATACAGTTATTAGGTTCTATTCTGCGCCGTGAAAATAAAATTGGCGCCCCCATAGGAAATAAGTTAAAGCAAAAATTACATTGACAATAAATTAACTTTGCGCGATAATTAGGCTTATACACCATTAAAGTTATTTGCGCCCCTATATGAAACAAGTTATTGTAAAAATTACATCAACACGGTTCATTTTACAGCCGTGAACTTGTCCATAAATAATTTTTAATGTAGTAATTAGACACCAATTTGCTCCCCTGTATGAGACAAGTTAGTGCAAAAATTACATCTAGAGGGCGAACTTCACAGTCGTGAATTTATGTAGAAAACTAGCCTCCTTTTTTGCACGTTAATTAGCTCGTTTTACGTAAAACTGCGCATAATTAATGTCTAATTACTACATTATAGTGGATAAACAACCATATAAATTTAAAACGTAGTTAGGTAGCTTTGAAATTAAATAGGAATTTGTATATTAGAATATTTCGTAAGTAATTTATAACTATAAGTATACTTAAAAGAGAATACACATGTTGAAGTTTACTTAGAGTTAAGATTACTAATGGACACGGTTCAATTTACAGCCGTGAACTTCTGCATAAATATTTTTTATGCAGTAATTAGACGCAATTATGCAGTTTTGCGTCGCTAAAATAAAATTTTGCGTCCCAATAGGAAATAAGTTATTGCAAAAATTAATCTTTACTTGCGTGATAATTAGGCAACGTTAAACTTGCCATTGGCGCTCCGATATGAAACAAGTTATTGTAAAAATTACATTGACACTGTTCACTTGACAGCTGCCAGCTTTTGTATAAATCATTTGTTATGCAGTAATTAGGCGCCAGTTATGTGCAGTTTTGGATCGCTAACATAAAATTTGCGTTCTCATAGGAAATAGGTTATTTCAAAAATTACATCGACAAGGCTAACTATTAATCTTTTCTTGCTCAATAATTAAGCACCCATTGATACGATACCAGTTATTGTAAAAGTTACATCGACACGACTAACTTTACAGCCGTGAACTTCTGGAAAAATCATTTTTTCTTGTGCAGTTATTAGGTGCTACTTTGCGTCGTTAAAATTAAGGTTTGCGCTGTTATAGGAAACTTTTGCAAAAATCAATTATGTGCCCCTATATGAAACAAGTTATTGTAAAAATTACATCGACACGGTTCATTTCACAGCCGTGAACTTCATATAAATTTTGTATGCAGTAATTAGACGCCACCTATGCATAGTTTTGCATCTACAAAATAAAATATGCTGCATTAATAATTTTTTATGCAGTAATTAGACGCCAATTATTCATAGTTTGCGTCGCCAAACTAACATTTTGCGCTCCCATAGGTAATAAGTTACTGCAAAAATTACATCGACAAGGCTAACTTCATAGCTCTAAATTAATCTTTGCTTGCGTGATAATTGGCCACCCATTATGCGCCGTTAAAGTTGCATTGGCGCCCCTATATGAAATAAGTTATTGGTAAATGGTTGAAGATAGGTATAGGCCTTCATACATAAGATATATTTAGATTTATTCCGGGCATTAAAAAATTGAATAATATACATGGTGTTCCGTTTGAGTTATCAAGGTTGCTTTTAATTTTTAGTAGAAGCGGAAACACTGCATCACTGAAAATATTTTTGTTGGATAGAGCATGATTGCGAATGTAAACCCCCCAATTTTTATCTATGTCACTTTACAAATAACTGAGATAATTGAGCGTTTCTAAACTTTTGGAACACACTGTATATTGATAACTAAGTATTTGCTAAAGCTGCGAACAAGTTGATTCGATTATTTTATAAAAATTTTAAAAGCCACAACTCTAAATTTTTAAATATTAGGAAAATGGAAGAGTTTGGAAGGTTAAAACGATCAAAATGACCGGTGCGGCTGTTCTAGTGTTAATAGTTTAGCGAGTCGAGTGGATCCTCAAAATCACTTCGTCTAAGTCTCTACGAAGCTAATAATCGATTTCTCGCTTAATTACACAAAAAACTTCTATATTCCAGAAATTCGATCGCTTAGTCCACCTCATACTTTTAAACAATGGATTTGTTAACCGAAAAGTAAGGTCAAATCAATATTCATTGATTTATTTATTTAAAAGTATAGTCAGCAACATACTTGTATCATCTTTAATATTTTTTTGTGTAGTCCCTATATATTTGCAATATTTATATTATAAAATAAAAGAGTGACCTAGTTCTCCCAGAATCTTGTTTAAAGTAATTTGCGTTTTAATCAATTAAGAAGTAAATTATGTGACAAAGTTGGGGTGTAATATCGTTCCTATTAACTAATTGCCACGGTAAGGAATATATACGGTAAACGAACAAGAAGTTCCATAATTTTATTATCTTTCTCGACCGACTTTTTTATTAATGTTAAAAGAAAATAAACTTAGAAATTTATTGACCATAAAATGGAACGAAGCCGCAAATTGTTTAATAAAACTTATTTCTGCAAGTGCATTAATAAAATATTGCATTATTTATAATAATTTAACGGATTCTTTCCTTTTGTAATTGACCCACAAAAATTTACATTATAAATTTAAAAATATCAGGATTGTAACATTTATGCTTTCAACATTATAAACAATAAATTAAATTAAACATATAATATTTGCATTTCCGTTAATCTTAAGTTCATTGTGAGAGTAAAATATTCCACCAGCCTAGATTAAAATAAATTCGCTTTTTCAGATTAGTCATAAGTTTTGCTTCAGGACCGGATTTAAGATGTGGGTGGTCCGGGCCCCTTTTTCTGGGAGACCCGTTGATTCAATGTGTTGCATATGTCACGCAAAAACACAATATGAAACTAACATCATCTGGTGTCTCCACCAATGATTTTTTTTTTACCACTTTTATTCCAATTGCACATTGTCCCATTCAAAGTAAGTACCTTGGGAAGCCACACAGTGCTACTCCTCATGGCCGTGCTGAAACTCGAGAATAGGAATGGCGTTCAGCTGGTTGGTTACACCCTTTTGAATGTTGTTAATTGTTCACAAGGGCTCATACCTGGGGAATAAGGAGCAACAGAAATGTTTTTACTGGCCAGAAAATGGTTTATTGAAATTTCTGTGTGAGAAGGGGCATTATCATCATGCAACACGCAGTTGTCTTTGATATTTGGTCTCACACGCATGACCCTTTTTGCGAAGTAAAAATGTTGATTAACTATCGGCCTTCGGCTACGAGGTTCATTTTCAATTGACTCTCTTCTGAAAATGCGAAACACCTGAGTCCTTGACAAAACACTGTCTCCGTAGACCTGCTAAAGTTTGGTAAACGTTTTCGTTCCACTGTGTCCAAGCCTGAAGCTAAACCTAATTGCACACCACTGCTCTAAATTTGTGTCACTCATTGTCAGAACGCCTACAAAGAAGTGGTTTTACTAAAGCAAGCGCTACAAGCAACACATTAATCTAACGAGGTGAAACTCGTACTGCTGTTGTATCACATGTTCACCTGCCCTCCTCCAATTCCCAAGTCACCAGCGTTGTCAGATCAAACACTACGCTATCAGTCTTATTACTTTAAGGGCACGCTGCGTACACATACCATAAAAGTACTAGCAGATTTATATAATTACATAATAAATTACGTAAAATGCAAAACTGAAAGTGAAATTTTTTTGATTTCACGTTTTACATGTCATTTAATACTTTTAATAGTGTTTTAAGATGGACCTTCAAAGATTGAGCTATTCAATGTCCAATGCCTTGTATTTAAAACAAAAAATCAAAATACATTTCTAAGTATTTTCTAATGTTTAACGCTTGTACAAAATTTTGATTAAGTGCGCCATTTTAACGTATATTAAAATAAGATTTAAAAATAATTTTAACAAAAAAAAATAATTTCCTCTTCGGAAGTTAGAACTTTCACTCCTTGCATTACCAGTCCAATCACTTGACCGTTTCGCCATTTGCTCCATTTATTTTTAACGTATATTGTTAGCATATTTTATTTAATAATTTTAAAAAAAAAATAAAAAAATTATAATAAATTATTAAATTTTAATTTTTAATTTTACTTTTTACCCATTTTATTTCGATAATAAAGTTGAAACTACGTATACATAGTGCACCAATTATCCTTCTATGTATGGGTATCTTTTGTTATTTGAGAGATACAGGGCTGAAAATCTGGAATACTGGAACTGTGGCAGGATCTGTAACAAACACAATACACCCATGTACCAAATAAATATTAATATATCACCGAATGCGTTTCAATAGCTACACTGTCATCTTCAGTGGTCGACTAGAGAACTAAATAATATATTAATATAATAATATATGTGTGTGTGTGTGTGTGTGTGTGTGTGTGTGTGTGTGTGTGTGTGTGT